>CM042161.1:55758057-55798057 GCA_023376005.1 Doryteuthis pealeii | reverse complement strand
AACCAACAAAATAACCCTTTAGACCAAGGCTTCTCAGGATTTTTACTTTATGCACTTCTGCTAACCAAGTTTAATTACCTTAAATGATGTAGTAGTATGGTTAACTAGAAAAAATGAAGCTGCTACGATAATCTCGTAAAATCACAATCTTTGATTTGTTACTTTAGATCAAATTCTGTTATCCACACCAACACACAAAAACTTCAGTTCACACAAGAAGTAAATACTAACAGGGTGTCAAGTCATTTGTAGTCACGCACGCAAAGCCTGTAGGAGAATTGCCCCCGCCACGTCAACTTGCCTGTTTTTTAAAACGTGTCGCTTCCATCTTATGCAGCATTAAAATGCAGTTTGGTGAACGGCCACAGAGAGTAGGTTGACACGCTAGACAGCGAACGCATTTGGCTCCTATAAGTCACTGTCACTTTTATTACAAATAAATCAACTTAATATTACCAACATTTTTATTAGAATCAATAGATGCCCTAATGAAAGGCATTGTTTCGTTGATAACAATTTTGTTCTTCAAGAAATTAAGATTCAACATAAAAGACAATTTTTAAACGTATTATTTTGAAAATAAATCTCTTTCCCAAGTGTATTTGCAAAGCGTGAAATGTAAATAGCCTCTTTCAGGATTTGAAAACTGTTCGCTATTTCCTACAACGATATATTGGACAAGAAACATTGTCACCATTATGTTATCTGAGTCTACAAAGACTATTCTGTTTTAAAAAAAATCCCTATCTTTAATGTATCCCTGTAATCTTTCGGCTAGATACCGATTTCCGATCAAGATAGGGTATTTGAAAGACAACAGTTCCCCATTCATTATGTGGCCAGTCCGCCTCAGGTAAGTTCTTTTGCAACATTATCTCAGATAAGTTTTTTCAAAATAATACGTTTAAAAAACACATGTTCATTTTCATAATTAAAATGATCTAAATTAATTTCTTAATCTTTACAGAAAATCTAGATTGTTTAACATCTTATTAACAAACTTTATTTATAAAATATGCACACACATACATATATACATACTTCCATCATTTTATTATTGGTGCATAGAAATTTGTAAAATGTGTTGCATCACACAAATTATTCAAGATTTCAAATTTCAAAGAGAATTTCCTCCTGAATCTTATTTGGTTGGAATAAATAGATAATTTTGAAATAAAATGACATGCCTTATAAAATTCATTTATTGATAAATCAACACCGAAAATGTCATTAAAATCGGATAATTCCCTGATTTTGGGGTTTCTTTTTCAATGGTGGGGGTAAATTATGTTGTAAAATACGAGTTTTACGTCACCTTTGGCGGTCATGTTTAGGATATATTTGAGCAAAATTGATCGAAAACATAGTTTAAAATGAATTAAAAATAAATTACATGTGTAATATTATTTTGTGTTTTTTACTCGTGCGCATACATTTAGACTTAGACAAAAATTTGACCTTAAATAATCGATTTAATAAAATTTAATTCAGTTTTAAAAATGAAAAACAGTCAACATTTTGGCAGACCCTATATCACATCCAAGTTGGAATTTTTTTTTTAATTGTATAAAATAATACCTTGACTTGCGAATTTAATTTGTTCCGCCCGGAACTCAATTTCCTCATATATCAGATAATTTTTCCCATTGAAATTAACTGAAATTCAACTAATCTGTTCCAGAAGCACCCACTCACCCCACTTTTTGTGACATTTTCTCCTGATAAGAAAAAAAGAAATGTATAAAGATACATGAGAATAGTTTAGTTAGTTAATGAGATGCGACCCGGTTTTCAAAGAGTGAGATGTATTGTCGACTCTTCCGGGATCCATGTCCACCCCGAGGCGGAATCAATCAAGGTCTAATAAATTTAGAAAAACTTGATCAATAAAAACCAAGTCTTGCTGTTGATTAAATCTAAAGACAATGTTAAGCCGAGCCAGCATAACGATGAACAGAAAAAAGATCAAAACTCAGCAGAATCCCTTAATAGAAGTCAATCAGATAACATGGCGGCCGACAAGATATAACCCCTAGACTACCAAAGTAGAATAAACAAGAAGAGAAGCAGTAGGAAGTCTACCATGTAAGATCTACCTTCTCTAATCTAATATATATATATACATATATATATATATATATATATATATATATATATATATATATAGATATATATATATACAGATATACATGAGTATATAAGAGATACATGAATCGGTGACCGAGAGATTTGTTGCTCATATTTAAAACTACAACATAATTTTTTGCAACAGCAAGGTTTTCGTTTTGAATTCATATCACAGGACTATAAATATATATATAATTTTTTTTTTTTAATTAAAAAAAAATCCGTTTTCAAATGCCTTTAAAGTAATAAAGAATTCATCATTCGCATCTGATGAGTCGGGAGAGATAGACACTTTGTCTAAGCTCCCTGAAATAGATTATAACGCTAAATCTCTAAGTCTTTTGTTATTTTTTTACTTATATATTTGCTCTATGACTCTAACATTAAGAGCACACATTGAGCTCTCAAACTGCGACAGGTTTTTTTTTAATAAAACTCTTGTGTCGTAAGGAAGATTTCTTCTCTGGTCTTTTGATTATATATATATATATATATATATATATATTATATATATATATATATATATATATATATATATATACCCAATGTTTATAAGGGCTATAAAACAATGAATAATTATGTATGTATGTTTGTCTTTGTCTCTATCTCTGTCTGTCTGTCTGTCTGTCTCTCTCTCTCTCTCACACACGCACACACCCTCATTTAATGACTACAAAAGTTTATTATTAAAACTAGCAAGAATATGCGACCTCCGGGGGTAAATATGTAACTTTTAATGGAATAAAATCTATGAAATTATAAAGACTAACGAAATTAAATAAGAACTCATAAAATGATTACAGTTATTCCAATTATATTTTAATTGGTTTCTATATAAAATCATCCACAGGATTGATTTTAATACGTTGGGCAATAAATAATTATATTAGAAATCAATGACACCAATAATTATTTATCAATTCTGGTTTTGTTAAAGCCAATATGCAAATTAACCAAACCATATATTGTATAAACCTTTATTTATTACTGATATATGACAGATTGCAATATTTTAAACGCACGAATAACATGGTCTGTTGTGAGGCAAATCGAACTCATATTTTCATAGATACCGTTATTAGATACTATTTATACTATATTATGTATTATGTATGAATATTTATGATCTTGCCTATAAATTAAATGCCCATGGATAAACTTACGCAATTCCAGAGGATATTGTACTGTTAGCAGTGACGTAGTTTCGGTTACATACAGACACCGAATTTCCATTATTATAAGATTGTGTTACTCGGGATAAGAATTCAAATTTCAGACAATGTATTTTAATTTTACTATTCGTTATTTTGCATTCTTTTTCAAATCTTTTTTTTTATTCGTGTTATTAAATAATCTTCGTTTTATCTAGATGGGATATTTCAGAATTCAGTATGTTTATAAAATAATTCGTTTTAAATTTAATTGTTTTATTTTTTTTAAATTATTGTTGTAAGAAATGAAATCGGTGACCCGAGTTCAAAATCTGGGTGTATTTATTCTATGTTATGACGATTTTGGGTAATGTGACGTAAGCAGTGACGTAGTTTTTGTTACAGACAAAAACTGGAAGCGAATCTCCATTATTAATACTAGCAAATATATGCACCCTCCGGGTGCAAGTATTTAACTTTTAATATTACAAAATATCATATTAAATTAGAGACTGAATAAGAACATAAATAAAAACATTTGGAACAGAGGGGGTATGATTGAAAAATAGAACAACTTTGAAACTAACTCTTCCATCATTTTCCATTACTCCCGTCTTTCATTGGTAAATTTTCCTAATTTAACTATTTAGATTATTGTCAACCCCCTGTATTTCTGAAGGGATGGCCCCTTTTCATATCACGGGCGGGACTTTCCATGGAATATTACAGAAAGCCCGCGAAATACGTGAAGTCACGTGGGACCTGTTTGGCTCTCAGTTTCAGTTTGGACGTCAGGCAGATAAGGCCTATCTGCCTTAGCTGGGACTCACGCGCTGTGTTTAGTTAGAGGAATATGTTTAGTTAAGTAAATAAAGGTTTAAATAAATAATATGGTTTTGTGATTGATGAATGTCTTGGCAACAAGACTGACCTAGAAGAAGAAATGAATCAAGGACGACCAACCAGCAAGAACGATAGAAGAAGAACGTAAGATACCAAAAATGTGCAGAAGAATAATAAAATTATAGAAAGAGAGTATACAACAGAGGTTGTTAATACCATCGGGGAAGACACGAATCAATCTTTTCTCCCCAACGACGGGCAGATGTGTATATTTAGCCTTGTTAAGGCAACCGGTCAAGAAGAAGGCACATTCTAAATCCAAACTGTATCAAACTATATTAACGCGGTAACGTTGAGTCGCACCTGGTGGCTGGTTTGATCAAATATTTTAAATATCGTGTGTTATTTCCTATAAGTCTAACATAAACAAAGGTGAACCACTCTTGGCTGATAAATTTATTTATTTTCCCATGAAAGTAACCCTAAACGCTAACCTTAACCCTAAACCCTAGCCTAATCCCGTCTTCTTTTTTCCTAGTAGATCAATAAATAAATAAATAATTTTTCAGTCAAGAGTGGTTTCCCTTTGTTTATGTTAGATTTATAGGAAATAACCATATCGTGTTTTAGAATCATTAGAATGAGTAAAGTTGTTTTTTTTTAATAGAAATAGAAGTTTTTTTAACTAAAGTACAAGCCAGAAATCGGTTAATGTAGACATTTCCCCAGGTCTACCAAATCATGACGAATAAAAATTATTCTTTTGAACATAAACACATGGCTTTTATTAACACCCTCAAATACGTTTTTGTCCCGAGACTGTAGCTGTCGTTCTTGAAATATGTGTCTGGTCATAAAGTTTTTGTTTGTTTCGCTGTGTATACGTAATAAAAGGCAAATTGCATCTACACCGAAGTACATGTACGCATGTGTTCGTATATATATTCGTGTGTCTGCGTATGTCTGCGTGTGAGGAGTGCGTGTGCGTGTTTTCCATTTCTGTGAGAGGCAAAGGAACAGGTGGTATTTCTTTCTTAGAAGTTACCTTCGACTATGCTTGGCAGGTGTGTTCATAAATTGCAGATAAAGCTGTCAAATAAGAAATGAATATAACACATGCATTGGAACCAGCCAGAGATATTTGATTGATTTAATAGATAACTATTTAGAGATGCACACAAAATATATGGCATGTTAAAAGAAATATGAAATCGATCAATAGGTATCAAACCGATAAGATCACGCACACATTATATATACTAGCAAAATAAAAAACACCCTCTGGGCGACTTAAAATAAATATTGCCTGGGGGGATGGGGGTTGAAAATTTAATATAATAAGTAAAGTACAATCATCAAAATTATTTAAGGAGTAAAAAATAAAAGAAATTTATTTAAAGAGTAAACCATTAAAAAAATTGAAATGGAAACTTATTTCTGATAACTTTAAATATATATTAAAATAAAACAAACTATAGATAGATAGATAATACCAGGTATGTATTTATTAAAACTTGTTTAAAAAACCAACGAGGACTGTCTAACATTGCATGATCAAATTTTGAGTGTATCTATTCTGTTATGACAATTTTAGGCAGTGTGAAGTTAGCAGTGACGTAGTTTTTGTTACAGACAAATACCGGAAGCGAATCTCCATTATTAATATACTAGCAAAATATAAAATGTCCTCCGGGCGATGTAAAAATAGATTTTTGAAACATATTGCCTCAGGGGTGGGAGTAAAAAATTCAATGTCAGCGAGTTTGCACCATAAGTAAGTAAAATCATCAAATTCATTAAAGGATTAAAAAATAAAACAATTTGAAATGTAAACTTTGAATATGTATTGAAATAAAACAAACTATATATAGTTATATAATACCAGTCACGTATTTATTAAAACTTGTTTTAAAAAAACAATGGGGATTGTCTAATGTTGCATGTTCAAATTTTGAGTCTATTTATTGAATAAATACACTCAAAATTTGAACATGCCAAAAATCGTAGAATAAATTTTATTCTATGTTATGACGGTTTTGGGTAATGTGATGTAAGCACTGACGTAATTTTTGTTACAGACAAAAACCGGAAGCTAATCTCCATTTTAATATATATATATATATATATATATATATATATATATATATATATATATATATATGTGTGTGTGTGTGTGTGTGTGTGTGTGTGTGTATGTGTATAAATGTATATTTACCAACCCCTCCGCACCAGCAGGATGCGACACAAGGTCAATTTCTTAAGCGGAGTTAACAGGTTTGAATTCAGAGTTTTCATTCTCCTAGACCGGCTACCTAGCCATGGTTAAAGAGCCCAGTCTGCTCTGCTATTTACCCATAGCTATAGGGAGAACTGGATTCATACCTTTCCCAAGGGTATTTACGTTATGTGAAATGCAAACAGCTTCGTCCAGAAATTGAACTCTGGTCGACGAGTCCATTTCCTATGACTCTAATTATTAGACCACGCGCCTCCATATATATATATATATATATATATATATATATATATATATATATATATATATATATATATATATATATGTTTTGTTAGACTCTACTGACAATGCTTGTCGGACGAGTTTTTGTCCGATCCTTTCTGACTGTTTGGCCATCATTTTAATATCCGGCTGGAATTGATGTAGCAATCCACCAACGGTTTTTTTCACGAGCTCTTTCTGTACGTCTTTGTGCCATCATCGGGTATGAAACTAGTGGAATGTTTCCGTTGTCTCACTTTTAAAACAAGCAGTAGCAGTAGGAATTGGTAGGAGGAGGGTATCACAAGCCCACCCTTCTACCAATTCCTACTACTACATTTGAATTAAAACCATGCTAGACCCTTAACCTTTTTCCTTTACTATATATATATATATATATATATATATATATATATATATATATATATAATAAAAATTTGGTATATTTATGAGCCATACTCAATATGATTGATTGAGTATATCTGAGTTAGGTAGTGAAGTAACTGACAGTTTCCTTTTGATCCAAAGCGCTTGGTTTTTAGATTGCATAGGTGAGAAACTGTCGGATACCAAACCTCGTTGAATTCCTGTATTTGCTACCCTAACACACACACACACCACACACACACACACACACACACACATATATATATATATACACATATATATATATATATATATATATATATATATTGGAATACTGATTCATTTAACCATGGTTAAGTAACCAGTCTAGATGAAGGAAAAGAGTGAATTTAAACCTGCTAAAATCACCATTAAGAAATTGACATTGTATCACATCACACACACACACACACACACACACACACACACACACACACATATATATATATATATATATATATATATATATATATATATATATATATCCTAATCCTGGCAATAATTCTTGAATTGATATACCTAGAGGATATTCACCTTGGCTTTTAATTTAACAGTAAGTAAACTAAAAATTGAAAGGACGCGAAACGTTTTTTTTTAAATTAATAGCTGAAGATTCTGGCTTCATAAATTAGACCCTAAGCAAAGTAGATTAAATTATCGAGATTGAAATTTCATACGACGTTATACGGAGGAAACTCTAACAAAATAACCAAAACTTGAGGAAAACATATATTAACATCCTCTAAGCGTGCTATTTCTATAATCTTTGCCGGTCCTAGAATATATATATATATATATATACATATATATATATATATATATATATATATATATATATATATATATATATATATATATATAAGATACAAAGTCAAAACCGCCATCTCTCTATTAAAAATTAAACTGTCAAACTCTATAACAAACAAATACTTGATACTCGAATGCCAGCGCTAATATAATTATTCTAATTCTATTAACTAACCCCCCCCCATATATATATATATATATATATATATATATATATATATATATATATATATTCATTTATTTATAGTCACCAATACAATTAAGAGTTTGTCTTACCAATGGTTTCAAAACATCACTTTTAGGTGATTATCCGTCATCAGAAACGTTGACTTTTGAAAAAAATTGACAGTTTTTTTAACCCGTGCCTCGTGTCTACGTGATCCGTTATTCGTTCTTTCTTTTGCTTTCTTCATTCACCGGCGTCGCTATTTGTCGTCATTGAGTCTCGTGTTTTTATGATGATTTTAAATATATACATAAATAAATACAGCTCTTACAGAAGTAATTGAGCACTTTATAATCATTTCTCTAATAATAATAACAAAAAATTAACTATATATATATATATATATATATATATATATATATATATATATACAGAGCATCATGTAGTTATGGGATCTTCAGTTCGTAAGTGTTGTCTGAAAGGTAATCTTTTCTAAATAAAACGGGTGATGAAGGAATATATAGAAAAAATATTCGTGTCCTGATGAAAGTTTGATAAAAACCGAAACGTTGTAACATCGACCTCTCCATCTATAATAAATTCATCTTTTTGGAAATACTTTACTTCTTGTTTTTTTTATTTAATATTCCACATTATCAAGTATATATAACAATATCTTATTTTCGTGAAGTGAAGTGAAGTCACAGGAGACGCTGTAACTTCAGGGGCACATAAAAACTTTATTATAGTCTTCCGAGACTGAAATGCCAATATATATATTTTCGTGACTATATTTCTTGCACAAGATATTTACTGCGGAAACACCACAATTGTCAGATAATCTTACAAACATGAACTACAATTTCAACACGGCTTTTTTTTAGCATTTTTACCTGTTTAAAGCAATTTTACATTTTACAGAGTGTTTCATGATATGCATACACCGGTATCTTCAATGAAAGAGCATCCTCCAAGATCAAAATTGTGTTTATATAATATAGAAGGGTAGAAAATAGAGGGGGGGAATATGTTGATCCAGTTTCGACATTTCAAATTGTCTGGGAGATTTTGCTGACGATATCTCGCCCATTTCTGTTCACAAACGTCTGACAGGGCGTACCTTAGACTTGTTTGCCATTATCCAAAGCGAATATTTCTTGAAGACTCAAGTCAAGACTCTCTTGGTTCATTACGGATATCTCTAGGTTCTCGGATATCCCGAGATTCAATACGAATGTCTCTAGTCTCTCCACGAGTGTCACAGGATTCCAAACGAATGTCTCTAGATTCACCGCGTATATCACGAGGTTCACGAATGTCACGAGATTTACGTATATCTCGCAGATCCCGAGATTCAAGACGAATATCTCTTGCAGGTTCAAGCATAGGTTCTCTTGGGTCGTGACAGATATCACTGGAGGACCCAAGCCAATTTCTCTCTGTTAAAGCAAATATTATCCAAAGCCGAAATAGCTTATAGAAGGGGGAAAAATAGAGGGGTGAAAATAGATACTAGAGTCAACAAGTTCCTGCTGAGGGGGGGGGACAAAAAGAAGCAAGTTCCCCGTCTTCTCGTAGGCCAAACTTTCTTTTGGTCAACACAGTCTTCGTCTTCGACCAGCAGCTGAAAATCCGTCGTCGTCAAAATAAATCTTTTCTGACTGCCGTCTCACGTAATCCGAATGCTTCTCTGCTTGTCCCCCCACGCTCCACTCGCTTTGGTTATTTATGGGCATATTACCCAAACATCCGGGTACATCAGTCGAACCTTGCGTCCGTCCAGTGCCTAAATCGCATTTGTTTTTGCATGCGGGAGGACGCGGGTTCGATCCCGGTAGGCAAAACAATGTCTTGCTCTTTTTCTTTTCTGGTTCTCCGTCACACATAAAAATTAAACAAAACATGTTAAGTATTAAATTTATTAGTTTATTTTATAACACTTAAGAACAATTCCTTTAATATGGCATAATTCGCAAAAAATACTTTTATTCTTTTTCTACTTTTTTTCATACTTCATTATTTCTTTGACAACTTTCCTATATTTAAAAACTTCTTTCATTTACCCCTTCTTTCCATTTCATCTTTTTCTTTATTTAAAAAAATTCTTTCTGCATTTCTTTCTTTCTTTATTAACTTTCTTTCTTTTTTCATACTTCATTATTTCTTCTTTCTTTTAACTCCTTCTTTCATTTCATCTTTTTCTTTACTCTTTAATAATTCTTTCTCCGTTTCTTTCTTTATTTATTAACTTTCTTCCTTTTTTCATACTTCATTATTTTATTTGCTATTTTGTTTCAAATGTCTTTCTTTTCTTTTTCTTTTATACTTTTTCTCTCTTTAATAGTTCATTATTTCTTTCTGAACTTCTTTCCCTGAGTATACTATATATTTCATTACTATTTGATTTTCTTTCATTTTCTATTTATTTATTTATTTATTTATTTATTCGTTCTTTAATTTCCTTTGCTACTTTTTTCTTTTTTCATTGACTTCGTGGAAACAGCATCCCACAAGGAACCAGCTGTACAGCCACCCACCCCCTATCTCTCAAACAATCCGATTGAGACGGACGATACATGCTAGACACTACTGGAGGAGAAAGGACGAACTCATAAGCGAAGTTCTCCTGTGGAAGCCAGCACGTGGACATGCTAAATTGACCGGCTCTGCGTGGAGTTTGGATGCTGCACAGAAGACCTACGTGAGGCAATGAATGATAGGGAGGGTTGGCGAGAGATTGTCATGGATATCCGTGCTAATTGCGTGATATGATGATGATGATGATGATGATGATGATGATGATTATGATGACACCTGACTTTACTTCGTACTCCATTATGTACTTCACAACTTCTCTCTTTCACTAATATTTCTTCCATTACTACATTGTTTTATTTCTTTTACCATTTCTTTCCTTCTTTCACTGTTTTCATTATTGAACTATTTCTTTTTTCTTTATTTTACATCTTCCGTTCACCACTTCTGTCTTTCAATACGACTTTCTTTTCTTTTTACTACATCTTTCTTTCTTCTTTCTTTTTCCTTTCTTTCATTATTCCCTTTTCTTTCAATCAATAATACCTTTTCCCTTATTTACTTCTTTCCTTCACAACTTCTTTCTATCACAACACCTTCCTTCCTTTTCTTTTTACTACTACATATTTTTTCTTTCTATCTTTCTTTCTTTCTTTCTTTCTTTTTCTTTCTTTCATTATTCCCTTTTCTTTCCATCAATAATACCCTTTTCCTTCTTTTTTCTTTCCTTCACAACTTCTTTCGATCACAACGTCTTCCTTCCTTTTCTTTTTTAATACTACATATTTTTTCTGTTTTCTTTCTCTTTCTTTCTTTTCTTTCATTCTTTCTTTCTTTCTGTCGCTGCTTTCATTCTTTTACCAATACGTTTTTCTCTCTTAATTTCTTTTCTAAACAACGTATTTCATTCATTATGTCTTCGTTTAATTGCCTTTTTTTACTACTGCATGTTTCTTTCTTTCTTTCCTTCCCCCTTTCTTTTTTTTTTCGCTTTATCCTTTTTTCTTTGTTTCCCTGTTTTCTTTCTTTGACTAATGTTTTTTCATTCTTTATTTCTTTCCTTCACAACTTATTTCTTTCACTACATCTTTATTTCATTTTATTTTTTAACTACATATTCCTTTCTGTCTGTAAGTCTTTCTTTTTCTTTCTTTCTTTCTTACTTACTTTCTTTATTTCTGTCTATCTTTCACTTTTTCTTTCTTTCGTTGTTTTCTTTCTTTCACTAATAAATGTTCCTTTCTTTACGTCTTTCTTTCTTTCTTTCTTCCTTCCTTTCTTTTTCATACTTCATTTCAATCTTTAGATTTATATTAGACAATATCTTCCTAATGTCTGTCGTACATTTCGTAGACTTAGACTTCTCCCCATTTTCTGGTTCACATTCAAATCTGAATTCATTGTAGTCTTCATAATTTGTTTGTGCATATTCGAAATCTGCACTGGTTTTCGTATCAGTTAATCCTGGTCGCCTATGGTTGATTTGGTACTACCTCTGTCTTCGGATATCTTTTTAGTACACCAATAATTCTTAAAGAGGTTCCAAGGTTGGAAATTTGTGAACCATATACAGCACTAGCCACAATTATAGGAACCCAAGAGATTCGGTACATCTTATTATAATGGAGATTATGTTTTTGTCTGTCTGTAACCGAAACTATATTACTATACAAGTCACAATTCCCTTCGTTATTTACATCACATTCTCCATGATTTTATTTTTATTTAAACCTCAATTATTGATAAAATTGTTTTACATCATTAAGACTGTTGACCATATCTACATGATATTTTCCACGTACCCACTTGTACGGTCAGGCACAAGGCCCTATTTATGTAACCGAAGCTCATGGGTGGCAGGTGAAAATTGCGTCGATCCCATCGGCATTCCCCCTCAAGCTATAAACTCAGCCCTGCCTGTAAATCGAGGGGCAGGTGTTGCCTGGGGGGATGGCCCCCTGGATCGACGCTGTTAATTATATCAATGGTCCAGAGGCCGAAGCCACTGTTGACCATATCTACATACACAGAACATGCAATTGTATTCATATATACTATAAAATAGCGGATTATAGTGTGAATGGTAAGGCTGATTTGCATATTGATCTTAAAAATTTGATTTTAATAAATATATGCTTAGTATTATTGATTTCTAATTGTTTGATTTTATCTTTTTGAATATGAGCAAAAATCTCGGGGATAAATCTTTAAAAAAATTCATTAACAAGAAGAAATAACTAATATTAGTCTTTACTTCCTATTTTAACTAAATAGTTAAATTAGGAAAATTTACCAATGTAAGAGGGGAGTAATGGAAAATGATGGAAGAGTTACTTTCAAAGTTGTTCTATTTTTCAATCATACCCCCTCTGTTCCAAATTTTTTATCTGCATTATTATTCAGTTTCATTAGCCTTTCTAATTTAATATGATATTTTATTATATTAAAACTTAAATACTTGCACCCTACGGAGGGTGCATATATTTGCTAGTAATGTATAATATCTTGAAAGAAAAGCGAATCTTTTGTGACGGCTTTCATAAATCATGATTGATAAATAAAAGTAAATGATAAAACTAGTTGACTAGGGTTGTTTCAAGTTGTGGCATAGCTCTGTCTCTGTCTCTGTCTCTGTTTCTCTCTCCCTACACACACACATACACACACACACACACACACACACACACACATGGTGGACTCTCCTATCGTGAACGATAGATGAGGTTTAGCAGTGAGTGATTTGTGTACTCCCATGTTGTGCATGCTATCAAGAAGACATTTTGTGTTTCCTCGAGTGTGATAGAAACCCAACCTTGCTGCGTGATATGAAGCAACACTGACAGATGGAATTTCCTAAAGCGGGAGTCAGATTTTTTTTTGTCTTAAAGTTAAACGGAGTTGATCTCGATGTTTCGGTCTATTTTCTCTAAAGCTCTTTAATCTAGCGAAACATGCCTTTCGCCATTCTTTCTTATTTTGTAATATTGAAGCGTTTGAAATTGTCCTTCAATTTGTCTTCATAGCATAAAAGTGGACTTCCAATAGAACGCTTAGCATTTGGTATATATAAATAGGTGACTAGGGTTGATTCAAGTTGTGGCATAGCTCAGTAGTTAGAGAAGCAAACTGAAAATGAAGAGGAGCAATTCTCGAGTATCATTATCTAAAATTTATGTTCATTATACTATAATATATACAATGGTCACAATTATTAAAACCAAAGAGATTCAGTACATAATGTAGAATGATTAGTTGGCAGCCTTCCGACTACGAGAGACGATGGAGTAGTGTCAAACTTTTTCCCCATTTTTCTTCTTTTTTTCTTTTTCTCCCCTTTTTTTCATCTCTTTGAATTACATAGCCTGGGTAGGTTCATATGGAGGATAAGCTGTTGCCCATTCAGCAAATCCCCCCTCTCCATACTACCGCTGTGATCCAAAGGAAATGAAAGGTACTTATGCGGTTTGGCAATTGTAGTGTCACAGGAGTTGATGGGTAGCACTCGATTTCAGCATCACGCCACCTTACGGACTCCGGCTCCTGATTTGTTTTCGGGGTTTGCTCCCCTAGCCTTTTCTTGAAAGGCAGCAGAGATTTTGTGTCGGACTTTCCGTTGACTGATGGGTTGCCGACCAAGGCTAAATGTTAGGTAGCGGCCTTCTTCGCTACTCTAAATCGTGTACATTAGTACTGAGGTTTTTACTGTACCCAAAGCGATGTATGTTAGTAGTCAGCTACTACCGACTACTGGACTTCAATAAACAACATATACGTATATACAGAGATGACCCTTCTTTATTTTATTCGGTGTGTGAGTGGTGAAGGCGCAGAGCTTACAATGAGTGCCCGAGGGGTGTTGCTCACGGGAGACGGGAAGTGTCCTTTCAGCTGCCGGCTGGCGTCTCTGTGTGTCGCTCGAATCTTCTCGCATTTATATTGATAGATAAACCTCCGCATCTTTATCTTTTGATCTGATAACGGACATTTGTTATATATTTCTTTATCTTCTCCCTGCTTCCTTGACCAGAAACCCTCTCTTCCGCTTTCTTTTTCTTTTTAAATATATATTTTTATCTTTCTCTTTGTCCCTATGCCGGAAGCTCCGTTTTCCGGGCGAGGACGACTTTACTTACTTTACTTATACTATGATATATACAGTGGTATACTGACTTACGCTAATGTGTCACGTGGTGCTGTAGAATACGCAACAGCACATCTGCAGTGAGTAAAACCCCTCGCACTCAATGGAACCACCTGTTTGGAATGGGTGGTGACCCATGATGCTTAAAGATGGGGCACTGGTGCATGAGCAGTCCATAATATGCATCACTCCACTTTGGCCCTTATTTTGGGCTTTACGGGCGACCGGAGAGGCCCCGTAGTTCAATTGAATGGTCACATCAAGGCCTTGCACCAGGAGACCTGAAGAGATTTACGGTCACTCAAACGTTAGCGAAAAAAAAAAAAATACCAGTTAAAACTGGTCATCAAAATTTGCTTAGAGTACAAATGATAACATATTTAAAACCTAAAAATAATGATAACGTTAAATGTCCAGAAAATCATTAAAAAATCTCGGATAACAGATCGTTGGGGTAAAGATAAACACATTCATTTCAGGGTGTTTTGTTCATTGTCGACTGAAAGGCTTCTGTCTAATTTCATTTGTTTTTACCTCGTAGTTTAAATATATTTCTTTGTGGGAAGAGTAGCACGCACTCTATCATCGAATAGGCTTAAAGTCGGTGGCAACGTTTGGGACAAAAAAGAACAGTATGAATCGGTTGTTGAAGCGATAAAGAAAGTAATTTAAAGATATAAATAGGTGCTAATTTTAGTGCTTTGTTTGCAAAATAGAAAGAATGAAAACCGACAGACGTTGAGACGACTGTATTGTTCGTGAAATAAGGAATCGTTATAAGGCAGGAACCAATGACATTTGTTGGATTACGATGCGGTGCCCGTAGGATATAATAAAATCGCGTTGAACTACATTCCTGGTCACTGTTATTGGCACCCTTTAATTTTTATGTTATTTTTTGCTATTACTTCAGGAATAATTGTAAATAAGAAAATTAAGACTCTAAATTTTCATGATCTCAAATCTTTTACATTATTAAGACTGTTGACCATATCTACATACTAATAATACACAATTGTATTTATATATACAACAAAATAGTGGTTTACAGTGTGAATGGGAAGGCTAATTTGCATATTGATCTTAAAAAATTGATTTTAATAAATATATGCTAAGTATTATTGATTTCTAATTGTTTGGTTTTATCTTATTGAATATGAGCAAAAATCTCTGGGATAAATCTTAAAAGAAATTCATTAACAAGAAGAAATAACTGTAATATTATCCTTTAGTTCCTATTTTAAGTAAAGAGTTAAATTAGAAAAATTTACCAATGAAAGACGGGAGTAATGGAAAATGATTGAAGAGTTAGTTTCAAAGCTGTTACATTTTTCGATAATACCAAATCTTTTTATCTGTATTCTTATTTAGTGTTATTAGCCTTTCTAATTTAACATGATATTTTATTATATTAAAACTTAAAAACTTGCTAGTATATATAAGTTATTAAGTTTCTTTAAACAATCTCAGTTTAGTTATTTTTCTTCCTATTTGTATTTTTATCAAACGAACACATTTTAAAATGTTTGGATAAAAAAAACAAAAAAAAAAAACAGACGAACTTTGATATTTCGGACTATTGTCCTCATCATTATCGTGTCTAGACACAAAGTTTAGGCCACAATAACCTGGGACTCTGTTCAGGTGTTTTTTTTTAATTACCTTAAAATAAGTAATCTTTAGAAGGTAACATTTTTTAAAAAGACAAAACAAAAGACAAACAAAAAAACCCACCTAAAACAGAGCTTGAGGTTACTGTGGCTTTTTAACGAGTACACTACGTAAGACTTGTAAAGCAAAGTTATGATAATGTTATTAAGTAATATTAATAAAGAGCTAATTTCTACGAGGCTCACACGTTGGTACCAAAACCATAAAGAGGGTTCTTCACCCAACCTGACAAGAGACGTTACCTTTTCTACTTCCTGTCCCCGAAGGCACAGGAGAGTTCTAGTCCCTACATAGTGAAGTGTAACGTTTATGTTATTAAGTATTATTAACAAGATAGGTAGGGTTCTACATGTAATGAACTGTTATAGTTGTGTTTATTAGGTAATATTAATAAGATAGGTAGTGACATACTCGTAGTGCTACGTTTTGATTATGTTATAAAGTGATATAAAAAAGTTAAGCATTGACCTACTTATAGCGCTGGGCTATAGGTAAATTATTAAGTAGCACCAATAAGATATGTATGTTCCTATTTCGTAGAGAAAGGGTTAAGATTATGTTATTAAGTAATATTCATGAGATAGGTAGGGTCATAGTTGAAGAGCAGGTATATTGTTATTTCATCAAGTATTATTAATAAGATACGTATGATTCTACTTAGGGAAGTGTTCAGATTAAAGATTATCAAGATAGGTAGTGTCTTAGTTGAAGAAAAGATGTATGGTTATTTAATTGAGTAATATTAATAAGTTATGTATGACCTTATTTGTAGAGCACTGTGGGAATTATGTTATTACGTATGGAAGGGGGGAAAATATAGGGGGAATAGATGTTCGTATCAACAAACTCCCACCGAGAGGGCGGGGGGGGGGGCAAAAACAAGCAAGTCCACAGTCTTCCAGCAAGCCAAACTTCCTCTGGTCAAACACGCTCTTCGTTTTCGTTTAGCAGCTGCAAAAATCACAGTAAAGAATTACTCGGTCGTTCGCGTCAGTCAACCTGCTACTGCAACTTCTTACGGCCCCGCGTTTGACTCACACGTTATTTATGTACGCATTTACCGAAACATCCTGGCACTTCGCGACCGTCCAATGCCTAAATCGCGTCTACCTTCGCATGCGGGTGGACGAAGGCTCTATCCCGGCAAGCAAGGCAATGTCTTGCTCTTTTTCGTTCTCCGTCATATTACGCAATACTATTAAGATATGAAATAGTAGGGCCTGGTTAGCTCAGTCGGTAGAGCGTTCAGCTAGAAAACACAAGGGTTTCTAGTTCGATACCAGTTCTCACCAACTCAGCGTATGAGTAGCATAGATTACAATTACTACATTGATTAAGGAAAATCAAATGGTTTAGCTCAGTCGGTAGAGTGTTCGGCTGGGAACCTCAAGGTTCCTGGTTCGATACTGGTCCTGTCAATTCAGCGAATGAGTAGCACAGGGATCTGTGCGATAAAGTAAGGAACTGATGGTAGGGGTGGCGCTTCACTTCAGACGCTAAAGCAATCTCCTTGGTCTAGTGCTAGTGAAAAGGGGATAGGCTCCCTCGCTGATTGGTTGATGCCGACTTTAGGTCACCCTGAAGATATTATTACTTGTACAGTAGCGTTATGGGTATGTTATTAAGTAGTATTAATGAGATAGGTAGTGACTTACTTCTAGAGAATAGTTGTGGTTATGATATTAAGTAATATTAATAAGCTCTCTAATCTACTTGTGGATACGAATTTACAGAACAGAAACAACAAATGAGTGATGAGTGATAACAAAACGAACTATATTGGGTTAGAGTTTTTTTTTAAATAAAGATCTTGTATTGAAGAAAAATATATACACTACATAATTTATATAATGTGATCTGTCATAATGTAAGTATTGTGGGGGGGGTTCTGTTGTTTTTATTTATTTATTTTTTAGTTGTGTTTTCTTGTTTGTTTGGGTTTTTTTTTTGTTGGGTCGTTTGTTATTCATTTTAAATATCAGTTTGTCTTTTATGAATAGAAATTTGCTTTGAACGTCTGTCAATAGATTGCTTTCACCCTGGAAATTTGGTGGAAGGTGATGAAAAAAAAAGCAACAAAAAAAAGAACAAAAAAAATAAATAAATAAAAAAATAAATAAATAAAACAGAATCTGCACGTTTGCGCTTGCGCAAACAAGCTTCTTCGTTTTTCTCCTTCGTTGATTTGTCTCATCTAATCAGAGAAAAAAATGGAGTGAGATACACACTGAGTTGCAATCCACATTCTGATAAAGACAATACGAAACGGCTTATACTTTTGGTTGCATCTTTTACTTATTTATTTATTCATTTTTATTTATTCATTCTTTGTTATTGTTGTGTTTTTTAATAACTTTTTTTTGTTTATTTCGCCCGTTTTTCTCCTTCCAAGAAAGAATATTCAATCATATATTTATGTACAGACGCATGCGCATACATTCCCTCGCATCTGTATAAAACATTTTAAAGTTCTCTTATTTCATCTTGGCCTTTGTCGTTTTGTTCTATTTTGTTTTTACTCGATTGTCCATATATTTATGAACGCAAATTTCAAAACTAGGTTTCTGAATAGCATACAAACGCGGGAAAAATTCCTAGCGTCGGTTTAGAATAAAAATTCCGGGTCGTATTTATTCGTGGAAACAAATCAACGACCCGCTGCACAAATATGCTTGCAACAGGAAAAAGAAAATATATTTTTAAAAAAAAAATAAATAAATAAAGTAACAAAAGAGTTAAAAGAAGGAAAAGTTATTAAGAAAACAAACAGTTCTATATATATATATATATATATATATATATATATATATATATATATATATATATATATGATGCAACCAGGGAAATGTATGAACAGAAAAATAAAGTAGCAATTTGAATTATAATTCTGAAATTTTGTTTAATTTTTTTCTTTTCAGTGAAATTATTCTATATGTGAAATTTTTAAGTGTTTTATTTGAACCCTTTGGCATTCACGTATACATATAAGTTTTAACCCATTTTTTTATCAAGATATATATAGATATTTCTGCGTAGAAAATTTCACCTCTATCACCCTTTCTCTCATTCTCTCTCGCTCTCCCTCTCTCTCTTTCTCTCTCTCTCTCTCTTCTCTCTCTCTCTCTTTCTCACTCTCTTTCTTTCTCCATCTCTTTTTCTCTCTCTGTCTCTCTCTCTGTCTGCCCCTTTCTCTCTCTCTCTCTCTCTCTCTCACTCTCTTTCTTCTCCATCTCTTTTCTCTCTCTGTCTCTCTCTCTGTCTGCCCCTTCTCTCTCTCTCTCTCTCTCTTTCTCTCTCTCTCTTTCTCTCTCTTTCTCACTCTCTTTCTTTCTCCATCTCTTTCTCTCTCTGTCTCTCTCTCTGTCTGCCCCTTTCTCTCTCTCTCTCTCTCTTCTCTCTCTCTCTCTCTCTCTCTCTCTCTCTCTCTCTCTCTCTCCACACACACACACACACATGTTGGACTCTCCTATCGTGAAAGATAGATGAGGGTCAGGAATAAGTTATTTGTTTCCTCCCAGATTGTGCATGCTACCAAGAAGACATTTTGTGTTTCCTCGAGTGTGATAGCAACCCAACCTTGCTGCGAGCTATGGAGCCACACTGAGAGACGGAATTTGCTAAAGCGGGAGTCAGATGTTATTTGTTTTAAAGTTAGACGGAGCTGGTCAGTCTATTTTCTTCAAAGCTCTGTGATCTCGCGAAACATGTGTTATGCCATTCTTTCCTACTTGATGATAGATTTTCCAAGCAATCAGGTTAATATTGAAGCGTTTGAAATTGTCCTTCAATTTGTCTTCACAGCATATGAGGGGACGTACAATAGAAACGCTTAGCATTTGGTATGTATATATATATATATATATATATATATATATATATAATAATATAGTAAATGAAGAAAAACTCTAAACTTGCTTCATTACAATAATTTACGGTTGAAATAAATTATTGAAATGAAGCAAGTTTAGAGTTTTTCTTCATTTACTAAATATCTTGCTCTGTCCTTCTACTCACTGGTTTAGGTACATTGAGCTCTCCTTATGGTCTACCTGCATCAGCTTGGTTAAACCACACATGGAAAGACCCTAACTACGGAAAAAAACTATATATATATATTATATATATATATATATATATATATATTATATATATATATATATATATATATATGAGTTAAGAGTAAGGAAATGAATCCGACTGTATATGTATAGATAAAAGTGTATGAAACACACTTGTTGTTAAAATGAATATATATGTTAAAATGATATAAAAATATATTCATTTTAAAAAACACAGTGTGTTTTCATACTCTTTTATTTATCTCTCTCTCTCTCTCTCTATATATATATATATATATATATATATATATATATATATATATATATACATATTATATATATATATATATATTCGTTAAATTGTACTGACGACTCTTGTCGGACGAGTTTTTGTTCGATCCTTTCTAATTTTCTGGCCATCTTTTTAATGTCAGGGTGGAACTGGTGTAGCAAGGATCGAACAAAAACTCGTCCGACAGGAGTCGTCAGTACAGTTTACCGAAACATTTTTAAAGAAAAAAATGATGCCAAAATACACTTATATTATATATTATATATATATTATATATTATAATATATATATAATATAAGTAGAAATTTAAGTAGAAAAACACAGAAATTCTTTAGAACAAAAAAAAAATTATAAACACACACACCTGACATATGAAATGAACATCTGATGAACTATATCAAAACAACTCTAATAAAAGAGTTATAAAAATTCAGTTTATGAATTTATTACCAAGCCACCCAGAAACAAAAACACCTGTTTAAAAACACTAATGTTAAAAATGAAATTCCTTTATACTCCACTCCCACCAAACATGAGAGGAAGTTAAATACTCATATATATTATATATATATATATATATATATATATATATATATATATATATCCACGCATGTAAGCATTCATTTTCATATTATTGATCAAAGCCTGAAGAAGATACCAGAAGATCTGAAACATGTGTTGCATATGTAAGATAAACAGAATTTAAAAATGTTTTTTTTCTAAAAACATAATACATTTTGCGGACATTCTTTTTTATAAAATATTAAATTTTCTCGCGTTGGAACCAGAGAAACACTATATATAATATATATATATATATATATATATATATATATATATATAATATATATATATATATATATATATATATATATTATTTGTCATCATCAGTCAAATCTTATCTTTTAGTATGACTGCATCACTTGAACTTTAACGGATTGCATTTGTTTAAATTGAGAAAAAGCTTGATAGAATATACTCAATGCTACCGCGTATAGCAAATGACAAATACTAGAAGAAGCCCCCCTCCCCTCTACACAAAAAGTGGCAATCCACATAAGACGAACAAGACATGCGGAACACTGTTGGAGACATCAGGACGAACTTATTAGTGACCTTCACATGTGGCCAACTAAAGTGGACTGTCCAGCAAAGAGTTACATTGAGGAGGACTTGTAATAAAACTGTTAATTTTTTTAAAAGTTTAAGTCCAACAAAGGTTAGGGTTAGGGTTTAGGGTTGGGTTTAGGGTTTGGGGTTAGTTTAATGGGGAAATAAATAAATAATTTGGGTTCTGTTTTTTCTGTGTCACTCATGTTTCCCAACTAGGAAATAACCTATATATATATATATATTATATATCATTGTTTGAACCTACTACCAATTCCTACTACCTCCCACTACCAATGTTTATTACCTCCCACTACCAATTCCTACATTACTACTCGTTGTTTTTTTAAAAACGAGACACCTGAAATATCCCATCAGTTTCATACCTGAAATATGGCAGATGGACATGACGAAAGCGCTCGTAATGAAACATTTGAAACGGTGTTGTGTGACTGTCAGCGATCATCGGACAAAACTTAATGTTAAGAAGGACAGTTGATTCTTAGTGTACGTTATCTTAACTTAGAATTACAAATGCTTTTATTACGGATATTGAATACTTTCTTGTGTGTGTGGGATAGTGTGTTTGTGAATTGGTTGGCTAGCGTGTTGTTGAGAGAGAGAGAGAGAAAGAAAGAGAGAGATAGAGAGAGAGAGAGAGAGAGAGAGAGAGAGAGAGAGTATGTGTGTGTGTGTGTGTGTGTGTGTGTGTGTGTGTGTTGGAAGAAGGTATGATAATAGAGAACTAGTAGTGAGTGAATAACTGACTAAATTTATGAATTCACTTTAGATATAATCATATTTTTTCTTGAGCTTAATAATAGAAACTTGCAATGTAAAAACGAGGCTTGAATATAAAATTGTTCAACGAAAAACGTGATCTCGTAAAAGAATTGATTTTGAAAAGTTAATCGTAACGAGAATAATAAGTTCTTATTTTTATTTTTTTATATTTGAAAAATAAAATAAAAAAGTGACAAAGAAAGAAGGACACTACCCAAAGCTTCGAAACGTAAAGCAAATTACTTTTATCTTCTTCTTCTTTTTTTTTTTTTTCATTATGATGACGATATTCGGTTCATAAAAAATTCAACTTAAATGCAATATAAATGGGTAGGAAAAATTATATTAAATTGACTTCTACTTCCGGTGCGCATGCGTACAAAGCTGTTCCGTTTTACATAGTCAGAGACTGACAGAGAAGGACTCGCTCAGTTATTTAGAACGCTAAAATGTTTGGCTGCATTTTCTTTTAGTGACCTACACCAATTCACGTTGAACATCTTATTATAATGGAGATTGTGTGTTTGTCTGTCTGAAGCCGAAACTAAATCACTACTCAAGTCACAATTCCCTTAGTTATTGACGTAACATTCACCATGAATTTATTTTTATTTAAACCTCAGTTATTGATAAAATTGTTATACCTTATTAATACTTTTGACTTTATCTACATTCTAATAACATGCAATTGTATTTATATATGCAACAAAATAGCCGGTTACAGTGTGAACAGGAAAGCTAATTTGCATATTGATATTAAAAGTTTAATTTTATTAAATATGCACTTGGTATTATTGATTTCTAATTGTTTGTTTTTTTCTTAATGAATATGGGCAAAAAACTCGGGGATAAATCTTAAAAGAAATCCTTTAATATAATAAATAACAGTAATTTTATTCTTTACTTCCTAATTTAACTAAATAGTTAAATTAGGAAAATTCAGCCATAAAAGGAGGGAGTGATGAAAAATGATGGAAGACTTAGTTTCAAAGTTGTTCTATTCTTCGATTATACCCCCTCTGTTTCAAATCATTTTATTTGGATTTTTATTTAGTTTCAAAAGTATTTCAAATTTAACATATTTCATTACATTAAAATTCAAATACTTGCACCCGGAGGGTGCATATATTTGCTAGTAACAATAATAAATTGATTAATACGTATATATATATATATATATATATATATATATATATATATATTATATATATGACTATACAGTGGAAAGGCTCCAGAGTGATTAACTAACTGATCTTGTAGACAATTTCTAATATATTAGGTTGGGTCACCACTGAATACGCCACTATTGTTGGACATACCGTTCGAGCTAGATATAAACATAGCGATTTTCCTAGATCGCAGATAAAGAACGTCTAATTATAAAAGCGACTTTCCAGCAAATGTTTTGCTTCAGAGAGTGTGGACATTCTACTCTTAATGGAATGTCGCCATATTGACCATCCTATTTTATAGTAATTTGTTTTTGTACTTTTTGATTTGATTTTTTAAGATGAGTCTGCTTTGGTTTGATGGCGTATCAACTCTGCGGGTTATTTAATGCCGACTCTTTACAATATCTATATTATATATAATATATGTAATATGACAACGAATAATATTACATAAAATAATGTATATAACGTACACAACATATACAAAGATACATACATGGTTGAAAATAGAGGAAAAAGTGGAATATTTAATGTTTAGATATATTCTCATGATTTTGGGATTTTTAAAACTTATTTTCTATTTTGTTGTGTCGTCTTAACCACTCTTCCCTTTATTTTAAACCATATATATATATATATATATATATAAATATATATATATATATATATATATATATATTGCTTTTGAAGCATTGTTAAGTAAACTATATTATTAATATATATTAATAAATTTGACGATTTTACATACTTATGGTGCCCACTCTATGACATTGTATTTTCAGCTCCCATCCCCTCAAGCAATATATTTTTACAATTATTTTTACATCGCCCGGAGGGTGTCTTTTTATTTTGCTAGTACATATGTATATATGTTTTGAAGGGATTATTTTCTCAAGATTTTTTCTAAAAAGAAATTGTTAGGGTGCGAGATTACTGTAATCCGTTTTACCTTTCAGGTGTGATCCCTTAAGTGGTCTTCTGGACGTATTTCATATTCGATTCATAATTTGTTTATCTATTTTTATTTCTTACAGGAAGATGATATTGTCATGTACGTAGGGGTTTATCAACTTCTTTAGAAGATCAGGATGTGACACAAGGTTAGTTTTAAGTGGAGTTTAAGATGTTTTGATTTAGAGTTTTATTTTTCCTAGACCGGTCGCCATATCAAGGTTAAAGAGCCCTGTTTGCTCATAACTGTAGGAAGAATATTAATATACATACCTTTCCCAATGATATTAATGCTATATAAAATATTGTCTTGGGTATGACTTTAAACTGCATCTGGTGGCGGAATTGCAGTTCTGGAGCTCTGGGGGTTTGGAGTACCGCTTCATCACCATTACTCCCAGGTCCACTGTGATCCGAAATGTTAGTATCTTTTATGGTCCGATCTATGGTGTAAATAGAACTTTTGTTTTTAGTAATTCAGTTGAAAAGTTTTTGAATACCCTGAAGAATGAATAACACAATAAGTTTCCGGAATAAGATAACCAAAGTTCTGATATATCGTAAAATCCAAACAACCAATCAGTTAACTAAAATACAAACAGCCTCAATCAGGATTTGAACTCTAATCGCCGTGTCCATTTCCTACGAAGATAAACATTACGTAGGAACGCCTTCAAGTGAATTTGACATTTATGTATGTATTTACCAAACCCCATGAACAAGTAGGATGTGACACACATTTAATTTTTGAGCAGAGTTTATTTTGAGATATAAATGAATCACCTAAGCCCGGCCAAAATACCAGAACTTGTCCTCTGGGCGATTTTGCCGTTTCAACGGACTGTTGGGTTGTCTTTCATTTCCCTGGAAGTGTTATTTTCCCTCTGGGTTCCAGTTTTTGACCACCAGGTGTTTTTCGTATTTAAGCGCATGTTTTGAACTCTCTTCCTCTTTCTTCTACGGGACCTCACACACGTGGGTTAAACATTTATGTCTACACCCTTCTCGTGTGGGGGCTTCAGGCTCCAACACAACGTTAGTAAGTTTACTTGAAATTATGGACTCTCCAATCCTATCTCTATTGTGTGTGTCAATATAGTGAACTAATGTATACGTTTTTTTTATTGCATATCATTCCTTTCCTTGTATGTGTATTTCATGTTGTAAATGTTACCCCATGTGCTGTTCAATTTATTAAAGTCCATTATATTATGTTTAACACTCGTGTCAGAGTTGTTTTGTTCAACTTATTATAACTTTGAACCCAACATGACCATAGAATGAAAATGAAATAAAGCAAAAAAGATAGACCCATACTTGGACCTTGACAAGGAACTAAAAGAATCTCTATGACATGAGAGTGACGCGGGCACCAATTGTAGTTGTTGCCCTATGGAATGGTATTCAAAGGTGTGGAAAAATATTGAAATTAAAGAACATGTTGTCTAGTGGGTTTTGTTGTTACAGCGGAGTACTGAATGAAAATGAAAGAAAAGGAAAATATTGAAAAATACTTAGATCTTGCCAGTGAGCTAAAAAAAGCTGAGAAACAAGAGGGTGGCGACAATATCAATGGTTGATGGTGCCGTAAGAACGGCACCTAAGTGCTTAAAAAAGATTGAATTGGAAATCAAAGAATCGAGACTATACAGACTACTGCATTGTTGAGATAAGTTATGATACTCAGAAAAGTCTAGGAGACCTGCTGTCACTTAGCTTCAAGTGAGGGACCAGCAGTTGAAACTAGTGGGAGAAACTCATAAGGAGTTTACATAACTTGTCAACTGGTGGATTTTGCAGTTCCACCAGATCACAGGGTGAAGCTAAAGCAAAATGAAAAAAATGGACAAATATCTGGACCTTGCCAGAGAACTGAAAAACTTATGGAATATGAAAGTGAAAGTTATACCAATTGTAGTTGGTGCCCTTGGAACGGTCCCAAAAGGATTAGAAAATGGTTTGGAAAGTCTGGAAATCAAAGGAAGAATTGAAACCATTCAGAACACTGCACTACTGCAATCTGCCAGAATACTCAGAAGAGTCCTGGAGACCTGAGGAGACTTGCTGTCACCAGACTCCAGTGAAAAACCATCAGCTAATGCTGATGTGAAAACTCAAAAGGAGTAAATAATTATAACAAACTTTATTGTGTGCATAAAAGTTCATGGTTTACCATATTTCTACTTAATACAAATAATTTTAAACCGATGTATTTGACCCAGATATGAGACTCAGGCAAGTACTAACTAACGTAGACCTGGGTCAATGGCAACAAATGAGTACTTGAAACTCACCAAAATTCCAGAACCGGTGCCTCACCACTGGATCTTTTTAAACCATATTATATTTTTGATGATAAATGTGTGAATTATGTAAATGTTGTTGTAACCTCACAAAGGTAATATATGAGTAATAACCAAACGTAGTCTGGAAACGAATGGAATCCTTATAACATTAATAAAATATAATACTCGCCAGAGGCGTGAAGAAGGTAAAGCACTGCTAGTGGTATATGACTTCAAAATGTTGTAACCTAATAAGTCGACGGGGTGGCCTAAAGTCGGTATCAGCCAGTCAGCGAGGGAGTCTATCCCCTTTTCAATAGCGCTAGACTAAGGAGATTGTTTTTAGCATCTGAGGTGGAGCGCCACACCTTCCATCAGCTCCTTACTTTACCGCACAGATCCCTGAGCTACTCATATGCTGAGTTGGCGAGGACCGGTATCGAACTAGGAACCTTGTGGTTTCTAGCCGAACGCTCTACCGACTGAGCTAACCCGGCCCCATTAAAGGTTACTAAATGATGCAATCTTTCTAACATCAACAAATTACAATACTCGCCAGCGTGGTATAAAACTCCTCTGTTAGCATAATACGTCCGTGTTTATTAGGATTGGGATATACATATTAATGTTCATAGGTTGGGTATGTAACAGTTTTTAAACAAGGTAGGGTATAAATCGATCAGTAGGAAATACTGGTGATGAATTTTTTATGGCGTTGATTTGGTGTCAATGGATTATAAATATCCACCGTTATGAACTGTTGGGGAGAATTTTGGGGTATTAATTCTCAATGTCTATTAATCTTATGATTAATGTTTTATATTCTGTTGGTGACATGTTCAGATTTTACTCATTTGGAACATTGTCTTCGGAGAAAAATGGTAAATTCAAGAGCCAAAATCATAATGTCATATTTCTAGTGCATATTCTCTTGATTTGATTTCAGAAAACAAAAAAAGACAGCCATGTTTGTTATCACGGGCAACATATATATCAATGTTGGAAAACAAAACTTATCATGATATGTACAATAGAAAAGTTAGGTAGAAAAGTAATATTTGCTAGATATTAAATAACGTATACAGTGCGTCTATTGATCAGATAAACACCAACGCATTAATCGTCGGAAAACCGATGTTTTCTATCGGCAAAAGTTCCTGTTTACAGAAGCGGCGAGAATGCACGTAGGCATTGTGCGAAAAATAATTGGTACAGCTTGTTTTGTATTTACCCAACCCATCCACCCGAACAGGATCAATTTTTCAAGAGGAGTTTGAATTTGAATTCTGTTTTCCTTCTCCTAGACGGTTGCCATATCAAGTTTAAAGAGCAAAAAATGAACAATTTTGTTTTTCAATCATAATTTCCATTATTTCATTAAGCGGAAAAAAAACTTTCTGAAATCATCAGGAGTTTGTTTAAGGTTTCTTCTTTCGAATGGAAAAACATTTTTTCAAGATAATATTAATCCTTATGCAATTTTCATTGTGTTAAATATAGGGGGTAAATTTCACAGGAAATATTGGTGGTACCAAGGATATTGTTATCATTTTTGTTACCTTCCAATTTTTAATTCTAAAATGAAATGTTGTGCTGATATTGACGTTTATATATTGTCAGAATTTTGCAGGCAATATGATTAATACATGGGAAATATATTGTTTGTTTATTATTTTAAATATATCCAACCACCAACATATTCCTGGTAATTTCTATCGAACTCTGACAGTTATTTTGCTCCACATGGTGCTTATTCAATGGCTGTGTATAAAAGTGCCAAATCTTAACTGATGTTGTAACTTCGCTTGTGAGCAAAAACCAAACTCCATTTTAGGTACAAAAAATGTTCAATATATGTAGAATAATAAATTAAAGGAAAAAGAAAATTATATGGAGTGCCACTTATTGATCTTGCATTTAAAAAAATCAGAAATCATTAATAACGTGAAAAGGGTTAAGTTTATAGCTATTTTGATGATATTTTTGGATTTCTCAGGGCTAAAAACTACTATAAACCAATTTTTAGGAGTAGGGGAGCTATAGAACTCATTTTATAGACAAAAATAAATTACAAAATGTCGCCATTTTTCTCGCTCCTCCCTCAAATTTTTCGAGTTTAAAATCGACATGACTTTTTAGAATTGGATGCTCAAATTTGGAGGATTGTTTAATTTTAACCCAGTCTACATCTGTACAAAATTTCAGAAAAATTGAAGGTGGTGGGTGACATGGCCCTGATGATTTGACATTGAATTACCCATATATATATATATATATATATATAATATATATATATATATATATATATATATATATATATATATTATATATAGTATCCAATTGCTGCTTTAACATTCCATCGCAGTGGCGTCAGTAAAAAATCCTAAAGTGCACAATATATAAAAATATAGAGCAGTAATTCAATTTAACTAATTCAATTTAACTAAGGAATTCCATCGACGTAGAGTACGGTCCAGAGGAAATCAAGTTTTGATTGAAACCATGGTAGACCCTTTATTTTACTTATTATGTAAGATAAATCAAAATTATTTCGGAGTCAATGGTTATAGACGTAGGAAGTGGAATCAGAGACCCGAGTTCAAATCCGGGTGGAGCTGTTTATGTTTCACTTCGGGGTTATGCTTTCGGAAAAGGTAAGTATTTATCCAACCCATTTGTCCAGGTCGTACATGTCACAATGTCACAAGTATAGAGCATGAAGTTAGGACGGAACTCCCTATTCCATTGTAATGGATCTGAAAGACTAACTTGTTAACCATTACACCACGATGGGTTACCTAATGTAATTGGAAAATGAATGGATCGGTCAGTTATTCCTCTAACTAGTGCTAACTGGTATGTTTTAATTAGAAATCAGAGAATGGTATATCTACCTTTGTGGGTTATTTAATGCCAAAGCCATCCATGTATAAAACAGTACTGGTAATATATAACTTACTTCCTTTTTACTTTCTCTGTTTTTTGGGGGGGAGGGATTTTTTTCCTATTAAGTAGATTTTTATTCTCTTTACAGTTTCAATATTTTAGTAATTTTCGCGGGTTTTTCTCATACGTTCTGTCACTTTGGACATTTTTTTTTCTTCTCCCTTTTCAGTTTATTCTCTACACATACTAATTATTTTTCGTTTTTGTTGTCATTAACACGTTTTTTGTTTTATTTTCACAAGAGTTATTTAAATGTCTTTCTTTCTACATTTTCTTTTTTTTCTATTTGGTTTAGCATCTTCTGTGTTTCTTTCTTTCTTTCTCGCTTTCTTTCTTTCTTTCTTTCTTTCTTTCTCTGTCTCTTTCTTTCTTTCTCTCTTTCTTTCTCTCTTTCTTTCTCTCTTTCTTTCTTTCTTTCTTTCTTTCTTTCATTTTATAAGGAATTAGGGTATTCAAAATGAATGATAGGGAAGGTTGGCGAGAGTTTGCCAAGGGTGTCCGTGCTAATTGCGCGACATGATGATGATGATGATGTCTTTCCCATGGGTATTAGTCTGAAAATGAGAGTAACGACGGGACTAGATTTGGAACTCGTGTATACAATATTGGTCAATCACTTTAAAAGAACGAAAGAACTGAATACAAACTTTGCTTTGCACTGATGAAAATTTGACCACGTGTCATATCCAAATTCATGGTGAAGGGGTTGGGTAAATACCTACATACCATGGATTCGTTTGCATACCAGATGAGACGCAGTATGTCATTCAAGAACATCGTGAGGCTTAGTTGAAATTCGAACCCCTGAATATTGCCGACTGGGATGCATAACGACAATCAACTCACGCGAAAATGAAAATATCTTTAAAAATGAGGTTATTATTATGCAAGGAAAAATATGAAATAGGCTTGAACGAAAGGAGGAAAAAAAAGTAATGAAAACGAAACCGCAAGAAATTAAAGAGAGAAAAAAATGCATACACAACATAAAAATGAATTTCAAGCACTACTCCATACCACCCTTGGAGAAAGGTAGCCAAAAAAAAAAAAAAAAAAAGAAAAATGAAAAGTAGAAAAATATGATACAAAAAGAAAAGAGAATGAAAGGGAATAACTAATGGAGAGACCTAATAAAAGAAAAAATAATTTAAGATATAAAATAGAAAGAGAATATTTTAGCTAGGGTTGGGGTTGTCTAAAAATGATTATTGCATCGGAAATCATCTAGAAAAGGCAATATAAGGTTGTAAATCCGAACACGTAGCAAAGAGTCCTGCATTGGTGGGCGATAACAGATGCATTGAATACTGATTATAATTTTTACTTCTGTTTTTTTTCCCGCCATCTTTGTTTTTTTCCCGCCATCTTTGTTTTTCCGCTAATCTTGAATTTCTTTCATTTCTGTTTTTTAACATCAAAAACACAAGTAGGAGAATTGACAAGAAAAATAGTTTCTTTGTTTAACGGCATATCAACGTTCGTTGGGTATTTAATGCCAAACCAACACTTGTAAAAGAATAGTAGTGATACTATTTACAGGATGCAACACAAAATAATCCTTTAAACAAAATTGCGTTGGTTTTAATTCAGTGTCTCATTTTCTTAGACGTATATAGATTTAATTTTTAATTTCTTTGTTTAATGGCATATAAACTTCGTTGGTTATTTAATACCAAAGGCATGCTTGTAGAAGAACAGTGGTGGAACTATTTGCAGAATACAACACAAAGAGATTTTTAAAGCAGAAACGGTTTGAACAAATAAAATAGACCTAATCTTCATTTGAGTAAATCATACAGTGCCCTCTCGACTTACGAGTTCAATTCGTTCTGCTCGTAACTCAACTTCCTCGTATATCAAATCAATTTTCTCCATTGAAATAATCTGAAATGCCATTAACACGTTCCATCCCCCACCTAAAATAAAAAAAATAAAAAATAAAAAAAACACCCACATTTTTATGTGCGTGTAGAGGGCAACAACTTTTATCACATTTATCACTAGATCTATATGATATACAGTAGTACCTTGACTCAGGAATTTAAGTCGTTTCGCTCAAAATTCAATTCCTTCGAATATCAAATCAATTTTCCCCAATTGAAAATGTTTTAGTGAACTAGTTTGAATGCAGAGTTTTAATTCGCTTAGACCAATATAGAATTAATGTTTAATTTCTTGGTTTAATGGCATATCAACCTTCATGGGTTATTTAATGTAAAACTGTTTAATGTCAATATGTTGAAGAAGAATCAGCAGTGGTAATATTTGACGCATAGCTGGGAGTAAGTAAAGTAAAAGTAAAGTCGACGGGGCGGCCTAAAGTCGGTATCAGCCAGTCAGCGAGGGAGTCTATCCCCTTTTCAATAGCGCTAGACCAAGGAGATTGTTTTAGCATCTAAGGTGGGGCGCCACACCTACCATCAGCTCCTTACTTTACCGCACAGATCCCTGTGCTACTCATAACGCTGAGTTGGCGGGGACCGGTATCGAACTAGAAACCTTGTGGTTTCTAGCCGAACGCTCTACCGATTGAGCTAACCCGGCCCCTTTAGCTGGGAGTAGGAGGGTGTTAATTACTTTCCCAACCGTATTAGTCCGAAAATGAACTTAATAACGCGATTGGAGTTCGAACTCGCTAACTCCGATGTCGCAGTCCACAAAGTTACAACTATACCACGGAGACACACCCTACAAAAAAAAAGACTAATAATGGTTGGGTTTGGGAGGTACATGGAAATATTAAACCCTGAGTTATCGAGGGCCGGTATCGAACACAGAAACCTTGTGGTTCCTAGGTGGACACTCTACCGACTGAGCTAAACCAGCCCTTTAATTTTTTAGATATTAAACAAAATACAAATAATAAAACAACAAAAATACAACTTCAAAATCCTGTCGTATTGTAATGTTTAGTAAGTCAGTCTCGTAAACAAATACCGTTATTATTAGAATAGTCTTATTAAGTGAATGATTCAATAAATGTTATTCGTATTTTATTTATCTTATTATTTATAATTATATCATACGAAATATCATGTTAGTGTTCGTCTAGATAGGTAACTTTTTTTTAAAGCTTTGAAAGAACCCGTTATACTTCTTTCTAGCTCAGTACTATATGGGAAGACAAACCCTGACAAAGCCAGATATGTGACAAACTGCGAGGCCGGATGTATACCTGAAATACCCCGGCTAGTCACTGCGACCACTGAGATGCTGATCTCTACCTAGACATCCCTTGCCAGCTCAGCACATTATCAATGGAGGAGAGTGGCGTATTACTATTACCAATTAAAAGCGAGTTCAATCCACGCTGGATACCTCATACTTGTGACTTTATGTCAAATTCTACCCGGGGTGAATCGGTTAGGTTTATAGTTTTAAAAACTAATGAGCTGGTTTAGCTCAGTCGGTAGAGTGTCCACCTAGGAACCACAAGGTTTCTGTTTCGATACCGGCCCTCGCTAACTCAGCGTATGAGTAGCACAGGGATCTGTGCGGTAAAGTGAGGCGCAAATTGTAGGTGTGGTGCTCCAACTCAGACGCTAAAAAGCAATCTCCTTTGTCTAGCGCTAGGGAAAAGGGATAGACTCCTTCTCTGTCAGGCTGATACCGACTTTAGACAACATCGACAACTTACTTGTATAGTCCTAAACAAGGACGGATTAACCGATTTTGTAAGATTATCTTTTTTTCTGGATTACCTATTGGGCGCTTTATCTGATGTTATAGATCATGAAATCAACAGAGATGTATGACACTGACATCTCGGTGAAACTCATTTGACCCACTTATTATACTGTTACTAAAATAGCATGCCCCTGAAATTAATGAACCCTGTCGGTAACGCTTTGAATATACTGAATGTATCCTCTTTAGGGGGGGTCTAAGAACCCTCAAAAAGGGGTGTACTGAGTATGACACAAACTGAATCTGTTGGAGACGCCCCAATAAAAATCGAAACTAGGCATAAAATAACCCTTGAGAGATTGACATGTCGTTAAAATCATTCAATCTAACAATTTAGTAGAGTAATTAGTATATCTCGGTAGCAATATCTCATTGACTGAATGTGATGTCAACATATGCATAAATAAGTTATTGGCAGTTATTGACTGGTTAACTATCATATAGATATCTGATCTATCTGATAAAATCGTTGGCAGCCGTCCCTCTACTGAAGACGATGGCGTAGTGTCCACTCCTTTTTATATTCATCTGCAGCTGCGTGAGTAGCTGAACAGACCAATTTTTGAATGGCAAATTCCTATCCCACGGTATCTGATAAAATAAAATAGGGATTTGTCCAAGCAGTAGCTGTGTCAGTACACTATATGGTTTCACCACTGGGATATAAGGAAACGTCTGGTGCAAAATCTTGATAGGACGTACACACGAATGATGCTGCTGTTTTGAACAAATGCTGGAAGTAACGCAAACAAAACAGCAGCTGTGCGGAGTCTTATCTCTCATCGCACTAGACATCCAAGTAAGACGAGCAAGGCATATTGGGTAATGCTGGAGAAGTAAGGACGAACTCATACAAGACGCTCTCCTATGGACACACACACGCACACTCGCACTAACACACACACACACACACACACACACACATATATATATATATATATATAATGTATATGTGTGCGTGTGTGTGTGTGTGTATTTACACTATTTGGGCATATATGTTGGTATACTTTTGGCACAATATAAGTGTCATTCAAAAGATTATAAGCTCCGCCTGGGGGTGGAGGCGCGTGGTCTAATGGTTAGGATCGTAAGAAATGGACTCGTCGACCCGAGTTCAGTTCCTGGACGAATCTATTTGCATTTCACATAGCGCTAATACCCTAGGGAAAGGTATTAATCCAATTCTCCTTCCAGCTATGAGTAAATAGCAGGGCAGACTGGGCTTTTTAACCATGGCTAGGTAACCAGTCTAGGAGAAGGAAAACTCTGAATCCAAACCTGTTAAACTATGCTTAAAAATTGACCTTGTGTCGCATCCTGCTCGTGCGGAAGGGTTGGTAGTTTATGACTGCTCAGATGACCCATCATGGTATAATGGTTTGCAAGCTAGTATCGCAGATCCAGTACTCCTGAATAACGAGTTCGATCGGCACTGGATGCCTCATATATGCGACCTGGTGAACGCGTTGTGTAAATAACCACTTTATGATTGTCCGGGCGTCTGTTTTGAACATTTGGGGATTTTTCGCTCACCTCTGACCTTTATATGAACATCACCTGCTCAGCAATTAAGACTGAAAACTGAATTAGTTTATCTAGATTTTTTTAAGAAGTCGCCTTTCTTTCAGAAAGAGACTTATTCTTTTTGAACGACCATCGTAATATGTCTGGAAAATTTCGTCGTCTACTTCTTATATTTAATGGACAGCATATTTTCTGTTTAATAAAAAGACTCTGCAGTTTCTATAAAACGTCGTGTTTTTTTTTCTTTTTATAATATTTTCTTTTTTTATGCTTTTGATTTCTTTTCTCCTTTTTTTTTTAACTTTTTCTGTTTTTTTTTTTTTTTGGGGGGGGGCTTTTTCTCCTATAAGTAGATTTTTTATTCTCTTTACAGTTTCAATATTTTAGTAATTTTCGCTGGTTTTTCTTTCTGTCACTTTGGACATTTTTCTTTCTTCTCTCTTTTCAGTTTATTCTCTACAGATACTAATTATCTTTCGTTTTTCTGTTCATTAACACGTTTTTTTGTTTTATTTTCACAAGAGTTATTTAAATGTCTTTCTTTCTACATTTTCTTTTTTTTTCTATTTGGTTTAGCATCTTCTGTATTTCTTTCTTCTTTCTTTTCTCTCTTTCTTTCTTTCTCTCATTCTTTCTTTCTTTCTTTCTTTCTTTCTTTCTTTCTACCTTACTTCATTTGCATTTTTTCTTATTCAGTTAGCTTTTTATTTATCTCTTTTTACATTTTCATTTTTTCTATTCGATTTCTTTCTTTCCTTCCTTTTTACCACATCTTTCTTTCTTTCTTTCTTTCATTCATTCATTCATCATTATTCCCTTTTCCTTCTATCAATAATACCTTTCCTTCTTTATTTCTTTCCTTCACAACTTCTTTCGACCACAACGTCTTCCTACCTTTTCTTTTTTACTACTACATATTTTTTCTGTTTTTCTTTCTTTTTTCTTTCTTTCTTTCTTTCTTTCTACTTTTCTTCATTTCCATTTTTTTATCTATCTAGCCTTTTTTCTCTTTTTTCTTTTTTTCTTTCTATCTCGTATTCAGCCATCGTTCATTTTCCTTGTTCTTATCTAGGTATCTTTATTATTTTGTTCATTCTTTTCTTTCTTACTTTATTTCTTTCTCTGTTACTTTTATCCAACTTTCCTTCATTTCATATCATTTCTTATTGAGTTCTTTTTTCTTTCTTTCTTTCTTTCTTTCTTTCTTTCTTTCTTTTATTCTACATTTCTTCATTTATTTTTCTTATTTTTGTTCATTTTCTAATAAGCTCTTTCTTTGCTTCTTTCTTTCTTTTTTTTCTTTCTTTCTTTCTTTCAAGTATTTTATTCTATCTTCTAAAAGTGTATCAGATTTCATTGTTTTTGTGTTTTTTCTTTCTTTTTTTTCTCTTTCTTTTTCCATTTTCTTTTTTTTTCTGTTAGATTTATTTTTATTTCTTTGTTTTATATTCTTTCATTTATCGTTTCTCTTATTAGATTTGTCCTCTTCTACCTTCCCACATTTTCATCTTCTTTTTCTAATTTTTCTTTCTTAACGTCTTTTTATACTGACATAATAAATTCTATTTCCTCTTTTTGTCTCTTATTCAAAACTCTTCAATAAATATCTTTCCCATTTTTCTATTTTTCTAGACCACTTATTCCCTCCTCCTCTTCTCTCCTTTACCATTCTCTTTCATTATTCCATTCTTTCCTTGTTTTCTATTCTTTTTTTTTCCACACTCCTTATAATTTCCACTAGTGTCAAACTCTTCTTGTAATTCTTTACATCTCCCCAGGGTGAGTTTCTCCATCTGCTAAGATTCCCAAAGGCCGTTTCAATTCGCTTTCACTCCCAATTCATTTTTTTTTCTTTATCATCTTCCTTTGTCAAAAAATTCCTATTCTTATCCTTTTGAAAAGTCTCGTCATTTTGGCCGAATGCAACTTTAATTTCTTTAACCAGATCTTTCGTGGTTGTGCGAAGGTTTCTTTATTAGACTGTCAATCTTTTTGCAACAGCTAGCGACGTTCAATGCACAGAGACATTACATAAAACCTGCTTACAAAATATGACTTTGCTTAGTGTTATTGTTAATGTGGAGCTGTGGGGATAAGGAAGAGAACGGTTGCCGGCTTGATTCCAATTAGTTTCGCTGCAAATAACCACAATTCTGTGTAACAGGCCTTTGATTGACCAACAAGTATATTATATGGATATTCAATTAGTTATTAGGAGATAATATTAAAAAAGACGTGTTGATGTATTCAGCTATCTATCTATCCCGATGAAGAGATAGGAATAGATAGAACGATAGAAAGATAGATACATATGAGGATATTGACATGAGTATGATAAACGCGATAGGTATGATAAATCTAGCATAGATGTAATAAAATAGATAGATGAATAGATTTGAATAGACTGACATGGGGATAATAAAATAGACACAGACTGAAACCAACAGACAGACAAATAGCTATATAAAGGGACTTGCATATACATTAGAAACGCGATAGATATGAACAATACAGACGTATATATAATAAAATAGATGGATAGCTACTAGGATAGCTAGATATGAAGGGACTGAAAACGGTAAAATAAAATAGATAGAATTAGAGGCGGAAACAGACATATATAAGTGATTGGTTTGGAAATCGCAAAGTCGAAAATCATGTATCCTTGTTGAACTCGAACACTCAGTAAGAAACTGATTAACAAAGCATATACACAGGTCTGATGAATCGTTGAAGGTGCCCATATTACCTCCTCAGTATAAGTTTTTGTGGCAAAATTTCAATAGTAAATTCAATAATGTAAGTATAGAAATCATAACGAAAGCGAATCAGTCTATGAAAATAACTCTTTCCCATTTTGATTGATTGATTTTAACGGCATTTCTAAACGTTTAAGGATATTTTAAATTTAGAAGTTAGTTAATCGCGTACATTGTACATTTACATTAACATCTTTTGAGTATATTTTTAATAGTTTCTTGCACACGCTTTTATATCTAATAATTTGAAAACAGATCAATCGGATCTGAGTGGACCTGGGAGTAATATCAACCGAGGAGTAATCCACACTTATAAGTGCTCCAGAACTGGGGTATCCCACCAGCTGTAATTTAGTGTCTTATCCAGAACAACTATATTTGAATAGGGGGTCTTAACCTTCTGCAGAGGACACAGTAGGGCTATTCTAATGTTACATAATTATTGGAACCTAATACTTATATAAGGTAGTGTAGAAACATAATGGCGATTAGTGCAGCTGGTGGCCTTGAAAGTGAGTGACGGCGCTTGACCTCACTCTCACCTTGCCTTCCAGGGATAAATCGTGAGAACCGGAAGGCATAGAAGACCCTGTCTTCCGGTTTAGGATAGTAAGTTTAAGTCAGTTAGCAAGTAGGAGCCGAGCTCGTAGGATGTGCGCAGATGTCTGGTTTGGGGATTTACAAATAAAGTAACATAAAAGTAAATCGAAGTCTTGTGTTTATTACTAAAAACTAACAATGACACAGGGCTTCTGATAAGGAGAAATCCCTAACAGAAACCAGACCCGAAGTCCCCAAGAAAGTCCAGACCTTAGAAGATTCCAGACCAAGATGTTAGAAGATAGAACCAAAGCCGACCAGAAGAAAAGACGACTAGAAGTAAGAAGTAAGAAAGGGTATATAACACTAAAACCCACCGATAGAATGTTCATTCAATTTAATATATTTTTTTAATAATGGCAAACGCGTGGGGTAATGGCAATTGTCGTAGGAAATGGAAACGGTTACCCAATTGCAAATTCAGGACGAGGCTGTTTTCATTTCACAAAGCGCTAATTCTCTTGGGAAATGTATGCATCTAGCTATTCTCCCTGCAACTATGGGTAAATAAAAGGACAGAGCTCTTTAACCTTGGTTAGGTAACTGAGGAGAAGGAAAACTGAATTCAAACCCGTTAAGCTCTGCTTAAGAAATCGACCGTGTGTCGAATCCTACTCGTGTGGATGGGTTGGTAAATATATATTATGGCAAAAGTCTTCGTGCACATATATGAGAAAACGGAAGCGCCTGGGGTAATGGTTAATGTCATGGGGAATGGACCCGTCGCCCCGAGTTCAAATACTTTCATTTAGCTTAATACCCTTGGGAAAGGTATGAATTCTACTCTCCCTCCAGCTATGGAAAAATTGTAGGGTAGACTGGGCTCTTTAACCTTGGTTAGGCAACCGGTCTGAGAGAATGAAAACTCTGAATTTAAACCTGTTAAACCCCGCTTAAGAAATTGACCTTGTGTCACATCCTATCGTGCGAAGGGGTTGGTAAATATATATAGGAGAAAAACAGTCGGGACAATCATGTTCGTGCTAGGGATTGATGTAACCAACCGATTAATCGGAGTGAGTCTCTTCGACCACCCGTCTAGCCCAGGTAATGGCCAAACGTGAAGTGTTGTATGTCATGGATTGCTCAGCTTCTAGGACCCCATCCTTAAGCATCGTGGGTCACCATCCACTGCCAACAGGTGGATTCATTGGGAGGAGGTCTTACCTCTCGTTTTTTGAGTCAGACTAGGCGAAGATTAATACTTTAGAATTGGATGAAAATTCATATTAAAAGGATGTGTTTGAAGAGTCGTGATTACGCATACACACACACAGAAATACAGACCCACGCACACTCAGAGTCCACACAGAGATGTGTATGACAAACAGATACATATATAGATGCACACATGTGTATGCATACTTAACTGCCTGTATGTGTAATGTTAGCATCTTTAGCATATTAACTATTGTGCTTTATTAATACAATTAACACACATATGTGTATGCTAAATAGAGACTTCACGTACACATACAGAGATGTATGCA
>CM042161.1:55730557-55753057 GCA_023376005.1 Doryteuthis pealeii | reverse complement strand
CGCCTTGACTTAGATATAACGGCTGTATCAATGATATTGAGCACTGTTTACTCACACACACACACACACACACACACACACACATATATATATATATTACTCCAAAGTAATAAGGATTCAATTATTATGCAAATTTGTCTATATATATATATATATATATATATATATATATATATATAAAGAGAGAGATCGAGAGAGATCGAGAGAAATGACGGGAAGAAAGAAAGAAAGAAAGAAAGAAAGAGAGCTGGCGAGAAGGAGGGCGAAGTAATGAAAGATATGGTGGGGAGAAATGAGAAAGAAAGAGAAAATGGGAGAGAGTGGGGGAGAGATGACAAAAAAGAGAAAGAAAGAAAGAAAGAAATGGCGACAAGGATGGAGAAAGAAAGAAACAGAGATAGAGAGATAGTGAGAATAGAGAGAAAGAAAGAAAGAAAAAGTGAGAGAGACTTGTGTGGACTTATGTTATGTGGTTTAATGAACTTTGTATTAAACCAGACAATTACTAACCTAGTGAACTAATGAGGTCGGTTAGTTCTTTGTACTTTAAAAAGCCATTGAAACTTAATAACTGACCTCGACGAATAGGTTCATCTCAACAGGTGTTACATTATAAGAATTCAAATTGTCGAACCTTTTGAAGAACTAGAAAAAGAAAAGAAAACAACAACAATCAAATGGGGAAAATAAATGCGTAGTGATTTCAAAACACGGTGAGATGGAACAAAAGAAACCCGCATTTCTTTCTCTGTTCCGACTTTTCGATAAAAAGGCAGCAAAGATGAGGATGTTAGTGCAGAAGTAAATGCATGGAGTGGGCGGGGTAACATAACGTAATAGCTATTGTGCTGGACTGCTGTAGGTAATTATTGTGGTTTACGGGGAATTTGGGGATTGAAAGGAAAGCGGTGTTCGGTTTTCTGGAGAGAGAGAAGAAAAAGAAATAAGGACAAAGGTTTAAGTTTAGAACGGTAAACACTCAACGGGGTGCCAGCAATCGACTGACGAATGATCCTGGAACTAGATTTGAAAATAAAAACGGATGTTCCGGGCTTTGAACGGAAGCGGAAGTGAGTGACCCTCCCACCCCGGGACGAGAAACGAAAGGAAAATATTTCTTTTTCGGCTGGGCCTTGGTGGGAGTCAGACGGGACTTTCCAGGTCCCCCGTATGGGTTTCGCATAGTAGTACCGAAAATGATTTACGATAGATAATTTGACCTCTCTCTCTCTCTCTCTCTCTCTCTCTCTCTCTCTCTCTCACACTCACACACACACACACTCCTTCTCTCTGAAAAGAACCCACGAGCCTAGAAAGGAATAAACATCCTCATTGTTATTATACGACTTGCGTATGTTGTTTCTGCACTAACTCCGGCTACTATTACTACCGACTATACTACAACTCGAATTTGGCCCTATACAACACTGCGATACCCTAAAATGTCAGTGAGTTCGAACTCCAGCCTGGTTATTAGGTTTAATTTCAGACTAATACACTTGCCGAAGATATAAACCCCCTTATTCCCCAGTGTAAAGTGCCTGACTGTTAGTAGACAACTCTTCAAGGCAGCCTTCTTATATTTGTTCCCCTCCATGCTTCGCCCATGCATGGTCGAGTCCACTATTGTTGGTGAGTGTCCAAGGGCGTCCCCCTTAATACATGTTCACCGTACTACTTTCACCAGCAATTGGTTAAATAATGTTCTTCTACACAGATGAGTTTGACATCAATTAACCCACAGAGACGCAGCAAATATAGTTTAAGATATCACAATCCTTAACTATATTTCTTGTGTCTCATGGCAATATGGCCGTGTCTTGTCTAAAAGAAGAACAGCTACTTTCCTCAACTGTTTTTTTGTTTGTTTTTGTTTTTGAACTATCAGCACACAGCGAAACAAAAACAAAACAAAAAAACACCTATTAATTCATGCAATTATTGTTCTTTATCGAGTAGAGTGGGACTTTCTTTATTATTAGAATCTAATGTATTTTTACTTGATAAAAAATGTTTCTTAATGTTCATGTCTAGCATTTCACCATTAAATTCTTAGCAAGAAATCCTTTAAAATTCAAATAAAGTTAATTTGCTTTTTAAAAAAGACCTAAGCATAAAGTATACTGCTTTTTAATCTCAATTTCACTCGTGTCCGGATTACTGGATTCCTCGATCTTGGTACATACATTATAAAGTGATGATTTTTATAAGCAACTTTGATACTTTTTGATCACCAGTTTTTGGTAGCACAAGATCATGCAACTTCGGTACCCTTCATACTCACCACTCCCGGCCCTGTCCGACTGACTTCATCTTATTTCTTAAACTAAAGATTAACAGAGCAGCTACTCGCCATATCTTATCAAAAGACTAGTTTCTGAGGTGCTTCGACGAATGGAAAACTCATTGGAGGATGTAGCTATTTTGAAGAAAATCAATGTTTTATTCATTGTTTATTTCTGTCTTGGTAAATACAGCTTCAGTCTCGAGATTTTTGGTTATACATACTTCTATGAATGCGTGCAGTCTTAAAGAAGACGTGGAAACAACATCCCAGGAGAAAACAGCTGTACGGCCACCTGCCCCATATTACACAAACCATCCGTGTAAGCCGAACGAGACAGGTCGGACTGCTGGAGAAGCAAGGACGAACTCATAAGTGACGTTCATCTGTGGAAGCCATCACATGGGCACGCCAGCGTGGGCCGACTGACGAAGACATACATTGACCAGATCTGTGCGGATACTGGATGCCGCGCAGAGGATCGCCCATGAGCAATGAATGATAGGGAAGGTTGGCGAGCGATTGTCATTGATATCTGTGATGCCGGCGTGACATGATGATGATGATGATAAATCAGGTATCGAATCCCTTAGCAAAAAATTAGTTTCAATGTTCATTGTACAAAACTTTTTTGAAATGTAATACAATATGAATTAGCATTACTAAAAGAAGCTCCAATACTGAGGAGAGTGCTGGAGTACTGAGAGGACTATCTATTACTTGGTCATCAGCTAATGACATATAATACTCTTTTGATGAATACTAAATGAGTACAAATAATAATGATGACAAACTGACTATATGTATCAAGAAAGGAAGGCGAAAGAGGTTTGCCAACATAGAGGAGAGTGTAGATGCCCCAATCCAAGGACTCGAAGAATATACAAAAAAGCAAAGAAAAATTGATTATTGCAGCCAATAATAGCATCTGCAAAATATGGACAAACACATTTTTGTTCGTCTTCTATAGTAAAGTCGGCGGAATTAGCCTATTGACGGTATGAGCCGGACAACGATGGAGTCTATTCCCTTTTTCCTAGCAACTTTCCTGGGGTACATGAAAAAATGTGCCGTTGATTTAATCTGAATATTTGATATTTTGGTAGTCGTCACCCAAACTGGGCCCCTTTAGAACTACAATTTAACGACCCCCCACCCCCTTATGAATTATTTCTAGCCATGTGCAACATTCTTCTGATCACGTGCAGATCTCTCTCTCTCTCTCTCTCTCTCTGTCTGTCTGTCTGTCTCTCACTCTTGCTCTCGCTCGCTCGCTCTCTCTGTTCACTGAAATATTTTTTTAGCGAATGTCGTTTTTTTTTCTTTTCTTTCTTTGTTCTTTTTTTTTCTTTCTGTATTTCAATTAAGTCTAAGACTCTAAACGAATTTCACTATTGTGTATTTTTTTTGTTGTTTTTCTTCCACCTGATCAATAAATATTCCAGTTCCACCCCGCGTACAACTCCCCCATCCCGTGCCCACATCTTTTGTCTCTTTCCCGTCGCGTAACAACAACAACAACAACAACCAACAATCTCCAGAACAATATGGAATCTCCAGACTCATAAGTCGCTTCGGATTCTCTTGGGACTTGTGCCCATTCCTCATTATCCTGTGTTTCGAAACTAACAGAATTCAATTTAAAAGTTTGGACACTTGGTGTCTTTACGACCTTTGTGTTTTTTTTCAATTTTTTTTTCATTTTTATTTATTTATTTATTCATTTATTTATTCATTTTCGTTTCGATTCGCCGTCTTAATTCTTCGTTGCCACAACGAAATTCTGAAGATGCAAATATTGAATCTGATCTTAGTCTGGCACAGGGCCAAGCAAGAGGAACAGTAAAGTTTGCTTTAGTGTCCTTGACATTAGTCGACGGTAGGTACAGGAAAGAAGAATTATATATATATATATATATATATATATATATATATATATATATATATATATTGGTTAATCAATACCTGAAAAAGATATAAGAAAATCTGAAACACGTGTCGCCAGTGTAAAATAATAATACAATCTTTTTTAAACATAAACCTATTTATACAATATTTAATTTTCTCCTGTTTGACCCATAAGAATAACGTTATATATATATATATAATATTATATATATATATATATATATATATATATATATATATATTTACCACCCCTCCGCATGAGCAGGATGCGACACAAGGTTAATTTCTTAGGCGGAGTTTAACAGGTTTGAATTCAGAATTGTCCTTCTCCTAAACTGGTTACCCATACCAGAGTTAAAGAGTCCAGTCTGTGCTACTATTTACCCATAGCTGGAGGGAGAATATATGGATCCATACCTTTCTCAATTGTATTAGCGCTATGTGAAATGCAAACAGCCCCGTCGAGGATTTGAACTCGGGTCGACGAGTCCATTTCCTACGACACTAACCATATATATATATATATATATATATATATATATATATATATATATATATATATGACTTTTTTTAAATTTGCTTCCTTGATTCTTTCCTATTTCTCTTTTCACGTTTTTTTCTTTCATTCTTTATTTCATTCTTTCTTTCTTGGTCCTGTTTGCCATATTCATGCATTTTCTTTTTCTTTCTTTCTTTCTTTCTTTCTTTCTTTTCATTTCATCTATTTATTATTGCTGTGCCAGTATTTTTATTTCCTTCTTTCTTTTTCTACATTTTATTTTATCCTGGTATTCTTGCTTCTTCTTTTCTTGCTTTCTTCCTTTCTTTCTCCTTTCCTTATGTGTTCTTTCTTTCCTTCCTTTTTTTCCTTCTTTCTTTCCTGTCGATGATTAATCTTGCATGATTTTGGTAGTGATTTCGATCCCCACTGGGGGCTTCAGAAGGTCGGCGATGTGACAAAGTTGATTAATTTAAACAAATGTTGTTTTTTTTCCTTTAATTTTTTTTTAGTCTTTTTATTTCCGGTTAATTTTATAAAAGAATCGGAATTCTTCAATGAAAATATACAATAATGAAACTCAGCATGATTTTGGGATGAAAAAATGCTGTCACCGAAAAGTCTAATTCAAAACGCAGTCCACATAAAACTGGAAAGAATAATAATATTAACTTCCTGTCTCAATCCTTTTTTTAATAATGATATATCCGAGTAAGGGATATATTAAGTTGTAGTAAGGTATTCTCGCAGGCAAGTATAAAACGGGTGCCTCGAGTAGAAGTAATAATAAGAATAGTCGGCGTAGGGATAGTATTAGTCTTTGTATTAGGCGGCTGTACCACTACAGTATTAAGTATTTATGGTGGACATCAACCAATCAGATTAGAGTGAAGGGTTGCCTATGTATTTGCATATTCATTAAATCAAATAATAAAATGTTTTAAATATTAGCCGCTTGATAGGTTAGTGTTTCATAATTTCAGTCTGCATCAGAGGAGCAACAATTTCTTCCTAGCATAATTTACACTTTTGCGTACTATGCAAAGCCAAGATAATGCCAATGTTTTCAGCCCTATGGACTGGGGCTGCAGATTACACCGACCTCACCCCTGCATAGGGGTAAGACATCCGATTGAACTACTTGTTGGTCGTAGGTGGCGACTCGTGATGCTTCGACTGAACCTGGAGACTAAGGATTTCATGAAATGCAACACTTCACTTTGTCCCTTTCTTGGAGTAGACATGTTGTTGGAGAAGCCCCCTCCGATCAATTAGCTGGCCAATTAAAATCATAGTATCTTTTTGATTCTCCCGTTTCTAGTGCTCTTATGGAAAAGCCCAACATTATATCATAAACCTGCTTGAAGGCAGTGACTGAGTGTCTTAAAGTCCTGGATATGACTTTAAACTACATCTAGGGTCGAGGCTCCAATTCTGGAGCTATGGGAAGTGTGGAGTACCCATTTATTTCCATTACTCACATGTCCACCAAATCCTTGAGTGGTAATACTTGGACACCATCTATGGTTTAAAAGTAAAAATGAGTTTTTAAAAGATTTATTAAAAAACATGAGTTTTATTTTTTTTAAATTTTTATAATCAACAAAAAGGAATAAATCACAAACGTGTTATTTGGATTATTCGGACTATTGTCTTTATTGTTATCTACATAACATCTCGGACGATATACCATCCGGCCTTCTTCAGGTGTTTTTGGTCGAACTAGGGAAACTTCCTGTCAAGTTCGGGAGCCTTCATATTGTAATCGGGAGCCTTGACAGAACTTCGAACCGAATCCTTCATTCAATCCACGCGTGTAGACTGTTTTAATGCCGTCAGCCATAATTGGGTACAAGTGTTAAGATGTGTTGAGTATTCTATATTAGTATCCCCCTTGGCCAGGATTGAACCATGCAACCTAAAGATGATTGTTAATCAGAACTGTATTAACCCAACACTTATGTCGGTTACGCAATTATAATACAAATAATACAAATTGTCAAACCTCATTTTAAATATTCAGAGAAATAGAAAACACAGACGTCTTCAGCATGAAACACCTAACAGTTGACATACAGTAAAAAACCAACCAGCTAACCTCAACCAACCAACCAACAAACCAGTCAGCCAACCAACCAACCAACCAGCCAGCCAGCCAGCCAACCAACCAACCAACCAACCAGCCAACCAGACAGCCAACCAACCAGTCAAACCAACCAAACAACCAACCGACCAACCAACCAACCAGCCAACAGACAGCCAACCAACCAGTCAACCAACCAACCAACCAGCCAGCCAGCAGCCAACCAGCCAACCCAGCCAACCAACAACAACCAACCAGCCAACCAGACAGCCAACCAACCAACCAACCAGACAGCCAACCAGACAGCCAGCCAACCAACCAACCAACCAACCAACCAACAACCAACCAACCAACCAACCAACAAGCAAAACCAACCAACCAACCAACCGCCAGACCAACCAACAACTAATCAGCCACCAACCAACCGACCAACCATCCAACCGACCAACCAACCATGTAAGGAACGTTAAATGGTTGGTTTATTCAATTCAATCCCCATCACCTGTTAAAGCTGAAATATATAAAAACAAGAATAGATATGATTAACTATTTCTGCTATTGTAAGCAGCAATGGTATTATTTATTTTAAAGAATTTCGATTTATTTACATTGAATCAGTTTAACTGAATTAAAATTTTATTTAAATCCTACTTAAGGGACATAAATTCCACCATCGTATGTCATCCCGCCGAAAGAAAAAAATACTAAAAATCAAGGAATTAACCGAATTTAATGAAATTCTAAGTATTGATATATTAATGAATGAACAATATAATGCACTAGTTATTTTATTTGAAAGCTCTTACATTTTTCAAATCAATTAACTTTGAACCACGTATCTTTGAGACGATGGTGAACGTATGCTCCACAATTCCCAAACCCCCAGAATAGGAACCTCACCATCAGATAGTTGGAGGAGAGTGGTGTAATGGTTAGAGTCGTATGAAATGGACACGTAAAACCGAGTTCAAATCCTCGACGAAACTGTTTGCATTTCCCAAATACCCTTGGAAAAGGTATGAATCCAACTACTCTCCCTCCAGCTATGGGCGAATTGGGCTCTTTAACCATGGCTAGATAACCAGTCTAGGAGAAGGAAAACTCTGAATTCAAACCTGTTAAACCCCGCTTAAGAAATTGACTTTGTGTCACATCCTGCTCGTGCGGAAGAGTTGGTAAATGGCCATCAGATAGTGTTTAACATCATTCACAGAACAGGATCACCCTCAGTCACCGCCTTCTAGCACCCATATGATAAAAAGGGTCGGGGTCACCATAGGGGCAATAGGGTCGGAGCAATCATATAGGTGCTAGGGCTTGACATGACCCGTCGATTGATCAGAAGTGGCCACTCCGACTGCCCGTCTAGCCTAAGTAAGGACAAGAGTTGAATGTCATGGATTGCTCAGTAGAACGTAGGTTCCATCCGTAATCATCACAGATCGCAACCTACAGTGATAAGGTGGTCCCATTAGGTTTTTCTACCCATCTGCAGAGGTGCAGTCGGTGTATTCTAAAGCCCCAGCCGACATCGCTGCTAAGTCCTTAGATTTAATTTTCAAAGTTATTATTTCTATGAAAACAACAAGCTTAAAAGGACGTTGCCAACAAAGAGAGGGAATGCTTTTGTCTTTTTATTTGACTCAATGCAAAATCTTTCACCTGAAAAGATTCATAGCAAGAGAAAAAAAAAAACAGTTCAATTTTCAAAGAAAAAAACAAACAAACAAAAAACACTAGAAACAAAAAATAAAAACAAAAAAACAACAATATAACAAAACAATAAAAGCGTCTCCTATTTAAAAATTCTTCGCACACTTTTAATTTCTGATAAAACTTTGCCTCTGCGGTTCCTAAACTCACAGATTGCATTTTCAAGAGTTCATTTGGTTTATTTTTCTTTGAATTCATTTGTCAGATAACCAAAAATTGCGTTCATGACTAAGCATCAACAATGTTCAATGTTTGTGATGTGAATTTTCTGCCTTGAGAAAAGAGATTGGATTTGAAAATTTCGATGGGCAATAAAATATACTGCAATAATAATAATAATAATAATAATAATAATAATAATAATAATAATAATAATGAAGATTACGGTGATAATAATAAAAAAATATGTCTATAAAGAAAGAGAGAGAGAGAGAGAGAATAAAAGAAAATAATAATAATAATAATAATAATAATAATGATATTATATTATTATAATAATAATAATAATAATAATAATAATAATAATAATAATAATAATTTCAGCTAGAGTACTTATAACAGACTTGGAAACCAGCTGGGAATCAGACTCCAATGAAAGATCATAAGTTTACGCTGGTATAAAATACTCACAAGTATTTAAAAACTCAAATAATTGCATAATTATATACATAATAACATAATAAAGAAAATGGAAATATTGACAAATACTTGGACTTTGCAGGAGAACTAAAAAATAAGGAACATTAGGCAATACATAAGGCGATACAAACTGTAGCCCTACGAACCACGCCCAAATTTTTTGAAAAAGGACTGGAGGAATAGGAAATCAGAGAGAGAATCGAGACCACCCATCTATTCATCATTGATATTATCGGATAAAATGCTCAGAAGAGTCCTGAGGACCCGAGGAGACATGCTGCCACTAACTCTTCTAACGCCGGTGTGTAGACTGGAGGAGAAAATTATGGCTTTGGTATTGATAGACGAGAGCAAGGGATAAGATACAACCCAACAAATAGTAATAATAGGACTTCTAAAAAATTATACATTTTTTCACGAGAGCTCGGGGAAACTGAGTAGAACTTTCATCTGGAGAACAAATATAGTCCTTAGCCACTATATCTATTCTCTTGTTCTGTATTTTTTATCAGTTTGGATCTTCTTCTTCTTCTTCTTCTTCTTCTTTCTTCTTCTTCTTCTTATTATTATTATTATTATTATTATTATTATTATGTCCTTTTGAGTTTTCACATCAGCATTAGCAGATGGTCTTTTACTGGAGTCTGAGTGACAGCAAGTCTGCTCAGGTTTCCAGAACTCTTCTGAGTATTCTGGCAGATTGCAGCAGTGCAGTGTTCTGAATGGTTTCAATCCTTCCTCTGATTCCCAAACTTTCCAGACCGTTTTCCAATCCTTTTGGGACTGTTCCAAGTGCACCAAACTACAATTGGTATCACTTTCACTTTAGACCACAAGGAAAATGGAAAAATGGACAAATATCTGGACTTTGCCAGAGAACTGAAAAAGTTATTGGAAAAAATTATTATTATTATTATTATTATTATTATTTCACTGGAGTTTGAGTGACAACAAGTCTCCACTAGTCTCCAGGACTCTTCTAAGTATTCTAGCTGATTTTACCAATGCTGGTGTCTGGACAGTCTCAATTCTTCCTCTGATTTCCAGCTCATTGAGTCTCTTTCCTAAGCTTTTTGGGATCGTTCTAAGTGCCCCTACTACAATTGGCATCCCTTTCTCCCTCATATTCCACAGTTTTTTCAATTCTCTTGCAAGGTCTATGTATTAATTGTCTATCTTTTCGTTTTCTTTCATCTTCCCCTGTAATAATCTGCAACATCCAAATCTACTTGTTGACAAGTTCCTCTTTTTTGTTTGTATGCAAAGCAATACTAGGTTTGTCTCCTTGCTGGGATAAGGTGATCCGTCTTTATCTCAAAGTCCCAAAAATGTTATGTGTTTCATTCTCAAGAACAGATTCTGGTTAATGCATATGCCATTTTGTTGTATATGATCAACATTTATTTTTTGCATAATTCCCAGTGGATACCCTTTCCAACCCAGCCGTGTCTAGCTTTGAATTCCCGTTGTGCTAGTTTGCTACATTCGCTTAATACATGGTTAGTAGTTTCATTTCTGTCACCCCACACTCTACATTTTTCTGTTATATTGTTTCTTATCAACCTTTGCTTTGATATAATTTGTTCCCGTGGCATTGTTTTGTGCAGCAATTATTGGTGATTCACTTTCTCTCTTGGGGGTATTATTATTATTATTATTATTATTATTATTATTATTATTATTATTATTATTATTATCATAAAGGACATGATGGAAACAAAAGGGTTTAATTGATGACTTTCCTAGCACTTCTACAACACCCTATATATAATAAGGACAATAATAATAATTCGGGTCTAATTCTTATTATTGCATAAATGCCATAAAACAGGAAGCTATAATTGCCTTTTCCTAATATTATATTAAAACAGACTCATGACAAATTGAAATCAGAAAGGCATCGCCTCTGCCCGGAAGTGCACGATGATTATTAATAATTAAATATCACTTATATTGTTTTATGAGAACATTAAACATGTTCCAGTGTTCATAAGAAGAGCAAATAATAATCTCAAGTTTATATATCAAGACGAAATAAGGAAAGACATAAAATGTAATCCCGTTCCGCGTTTTGGATCAATCCCTGGATTGATTTAGGCTCGTGGTTTTGCCTTTTCGGGATAAGCAGAAAATATTGTTTATCGTATATGCACCGTCAAAATTGAATTGTATCTTGGCTTCTTTTAATATTTTATTATTCTTTAGAAAATTGCGAAATGACAGTGCGCACAAAATTATCTAATAATTTTATAGGGAAATTGTTTTAATGATTTGTTTCCTGACTCCAACTACACCGCCAGTTGATCTTCTTGGCGATTGGGTAATATTTATAACATAGATTGTCATTTTTGCACGAATTAAATTTACAATTGATTCACGAGGCATTTTAAAAATAAAACATCCTATATCTATGATAGAAAAGAAACAAATGAAACGAAGGCAGACTTTATAGTATTCAATATATATATATATATATATATATATATATATATATATATATATATATATATAATGTTGTTCTGGTTACAACGGGAGAAAATGTAATATTTTATAAAAAAGAAGAAGGTCCGCAAAATGTATTGTTCTCAGAAAAAATGTTTTATTCTTTTTATTTCACATACGCAACACGTGTTTCAGATATTCTGGTATTTTCTTCAGGCTTTGATCAATACATATATTGATATACATATATATATATATATACGCATATACACACATATATATATATATATATATATATATAATATATAATATATATATATATACATAGGTTGTGCGTGTTTCTGTAATTTTTCTGTTATATATATATATATATATATATATATATATATATAATATATATATATATATATATATATATATATATTAAGTTGAAAATGTAAATGAATCCGACGGTATGTTGAAAGGAAAAAGAAACAAAAGAAACACAATGCTGAATGGATAAAATAAATTTACTAACACGTGTTTCGGCCAGGAGTTTGTTCATGTACACATGTATTCTATTTATTATTATTTCAAATATAAAATAAAACAATAATAAAAAAATTATAAAATCTTTAAGCATACAAAGAATAACGTGCTTCATCAGAGTAAAATGTTTGGTTTTGAATTTAAATCAGTCAAAATACAGAGAATTGTGAAATGTTCGAAAAAGAATGTTTTTAAAAATATTTGGGTGACGCCCCACAGCAATAGAAAATAGTGATGTTTGTATGGGGTTACGGTTAGAAAATATTTTTGGAGTAATGTTAGGTGGAATTCTAATTGTTAATGTTTGGGGGGAAATTAAAAATTTTAAATAAAATTTGTTATTTAATTTATGAGTATGTGTATTGTGTTGGGGTTTATTTATTTATTTGTTCTAATATCAACATAGTGATTAATGTTAAAAAATTGTGTTTTAATAAAATGAAATAAGTGTGTTATTAAAATATGTAATTCAATTATAATTTAATTTTTAAGTTCACATTTGATAATTAATATGTTGTTAATATATGCTTAAATTTGTTTATTAAATAAATGAATACGTGTTTTACTATTGGTAATTTAATTGTCTATTTGTAATTGATATAATGTTTGCAATCCATGTTGAAAATCTGTGTCAATATAAAGTAATGTGTGTTGGTATGTATCATTAAGGGTAAAAGGATCAGTAAATGTAACAAGATTTGCTGTCACATGTTTTTAGAGGGTAAATAATCATAGTGATTAATGTTAAAAATTGTTTTTGTATTTTAATAAAATAATATAAATGTGTTATTAAAATACGTAATTCGATTATAAATCTAATTTTCAAGTTTAAATTTGATAATTAATATGTCGTTAATAGATGCTTAAATTTATTTATTAAATAAATGAATACGTGTTTTACAATTGGTAATTTAATTGTTTATATGTTATTGATATAATTTTTGTAATTAATGTTAAACATTTCTGTCAATATAAAGTAAACTGTCTGTAAATGAAACTAAGGTCACTGCTTTTACATCACAATACCCTAAGGAATTACGTAAGTTTATGAATAGATATTGCATATGACATTAAATTGCATCTAGTGATGAAGTTCCAATTTGGAGCTGGGGAGTGTGGAGTACATTTTCATTGCCATTGCTCCCAGATCAAACAAGATCCGGAGTGGGGTTAGCTGTCACCATTCCAGCTATGAGTTAAATAAAAAAAAAAGATAGTTTACAGCATCTGTTAAAAAATTGAGTTTTAAAAAATTGAATACCCAATAGGTATGAATAAAAAACGTAACCGGCATAAAATAACCCAAAGGTTGACATGCCGTAAAAATCTAGCCAAGCAACCGGGCCACTTGGAAAAAAGACTGAAGAAATTGGAAATTAGAGGAGAACATCCACAAAACAGCATTGTTGAAATCGGATCGAATACTTAGAATAGTCCATGAGACCTGAAGAGACTTGCTGTCACTCAGACTCCAGTGAAAGACTACCGGCTAACACTGGCGGAAAAAAAAACTCGCAATTACACTAAGTAAAAGTATTTTTCAAAACAAAAGAGTATATTAACTTTATATATAATTAATAAATAGATAGATATGAACACCCTAAGAGATAGATAGATAGATAGATAGAAAGGTGACATACAAGGTGTGTCAAAAAAGTATCGAGATTTTTTTGTACTTTTTGACACACCTTGTATTCTGAAAAAAAAAATTATAAACATTTTTCTAATCAACCCATAGACGGTACCCTAACAGGTACTACCACTTCGGGTCAGATTGAATCTAGAAGCAGTTGTGATAAACGGGTGCTCCATATTCCGCAAACCTCCAGAACTGGAACCTCACCATCAGATAGAATTTAACGTAATTTCCACGACATGAAGACCCTCAGTGACCGCCTTCTAGCACATATATGATTCATTCTTCATTCCTATCTCGGTAAATACAACTGTAAACTTGGTACTTTTTGACACACCTTGTATTCTGAAAAAAAAATTAATGGAACGTTATTTTTTCTCAGAATACAAGATGTGTCAAAACATTAATGAGCACGTATAAAGCTTTCTATGGCCGACAGGAAATCAATTGTCATGGAAAACAAAAAGAAAGTAAAATATCTCATATGCAGATTAAAGATTGTTTGATATAACTATCAAGGGACTTTCAGACTAGACACATCAGAGTAATGAGAAATTGATCACGACACCCGGAAACTGCAACAAAACAGATAACAGAACTAACATTGCAACGGAAAAATAGTTACAATGAATTAAAATCAGACAGGGAAAAAATACACATGGATTCCAAAGAAGAATAATATCATTGACAATTATATTAGCATGGCTACGTAGAGGGTACGTGTAGAGAGAAAGAGGAAGATATAATTATCATACAATGACTGCTATTTATACAGTAGCATTGCAGCCAACAAAGCCTTCATCAGATGATGACTCTGAGTTTAGGCATGGTTTTGGGACCGAAACATCATTACCACTAACCCAGAGCGCCCCAGCAGTATCTCACGATACCACCAGACTTTGATGTCACAATATAGGACTGCCATATCCACGCTGATGCGGTTAGAGATTTCTCCTGGATCTTTTTTTATGTATTTCCTCTTGTCTGGTGGAGAAAGTCCAAGTTTAGACAAAAATGCCAAAGTTGAGTTGGTAATAAATCCCCGGCATCCGACTTTGATGGGAAATAAATTTGTTATCCATCCGTTTCTGACGCATTGTTCACGTACGTCTTCATATTTTTCCAACTTATGCTGATGGGCTCAATCAAGATTTTCTTCAAATGGAACTGTCAATTCAACGATAAAAAGTTTGTTTTGATTAACAGACCAAATGACAATATCAGGACGCTATAGTCGGGGTGGCTTAAAGTCGGTATCAGCCAATAAGCGAGGGAGAAATAGAAATAGAGGGAATAGACCAAGTAGACTGCTTTTGCGCCTGAGCTGGAGCACAACACCGACCATCAGCTCCTTACTTTACCGCACAGATCCATTTGCTACTCATACTCTGAGTTGGCGAGGGTCGGTATCGAACTAGGAACCTTGCCGTCGGGTTAGGTCAGTCGGTAGAGCATTTGCCTAAAAAAACATATAAGCTAAATTCAGTGAGAAATAAAGTCCATATAGATTCCATGGAAGGACAATTGCAGTTGAAATTATATTACTAAATGGCTACGCAAAGGGCACGTGTAGAGAGAAAGGGGAACATACTTTTAAGCTAAACTCAGAGATAAATAAAGTTCATATATTCATTGGAAAAATGATTGCAGTTGAAATTATATTGGCATGTTTGCGTAGAGGAAACGTGAAGAGTGAAAGAGAAATATTTTTTACATTAAATCAAACATAAATAAAGTACATGAAAGAATAAGAATAATATAAGTGATAAGTATACCTGCATTGACTACGTAGAGGACACATCAAAAGAGAAAGAGAAAAACTTTTACAAAGCTAAAATCAAAGAAAAAAAGTACATTAGATTTCAATGAAGAAATCAGATCAGCATAGAATGTTGTATATTGTACAAACGGAAATAGGAATTTCCGGTTACATTAAACAAAGAAAAGACGACAAAAATTACAAAGGACTTTTTTCCGGGTAAAAGCGAACAAAGAAGTTAAAAAAACCGAAGCGAGGCTTTCCAGTCAAAGAAGCAGGGAGAAGATAAAGAAATATATAACAAAGGTCCGTTATTAGATCAAAAGATAAAAATGCGTGGGAGTACCTATCAACATAAAAAGCCTGACAGTTCGAGTCAGACAGTAACACAGCGGACGGCGAACAGAGCACAAGGAGCGACCGTCCACACGCTCCATCGCTGCCAGCGGGCAGTGAGGTTCGTCCACTCCTTCCACCTCACCAGCGCCAGTCATCGTCAGCCCTTGGGCATTGCCATTGTCGCGCTCGCCACCCATCAGCCGAGGGAGAGAAATAAAGTCAACCCATGTGTTGTAGACTTCATTAAGCGACTACTACATATCTCGTCTAGGGTTAGTGACGATACCCGCTACATATGCAGATACACGAATTAGGGCCGTGAATTTGAAGCCGCTATATAACATATAGAATTTGAAGCCGCTACGCAACAAGAGGACACATGAAAAGAGAAAAAGATAGATTTTTACATAGCTAAAATCAGACAGAAATAAAGTAAATATAGTTTCCAAGGAAGAAGAATATAATTGAAAATTATATCTACACGGCTCCCAAGAGGGTCCGTGAAAAGAAAAAAAGAAAGGTTTTACATAGCTAAAATCAGACAAAATCTACATATAGATCTCTACCCCTTCCCTGCCTCCAAATGCTTGTGGGTCCACATGTATCTAGGGAAAAAATAAGCAACACAATTTATCTCTCCGTGTTAATGCCTAAAGCCGAGTGAATGAGAGCCCAAGACGACAATACAACATATACAGATGCAGTACCTTATTGATTCAACACAACCCGAAATAGGGCCTACTTATACAATATATCATGTAGTACAGAACCATGTTACGACAGATAGTGGGGAATTGCGTTTATTATCAACTTTATTTAAAGAAAATCAGTTTCAAAAGTTTTTAAATAGTTCCCTTGTAATTCGAGACACCAACGAAGACATTCTCACCCCTGGAAGCAAAGATGGGATTTTGACACTGTCTTTATTTGGTTCGTCACGATCCCTTGCATGTATTCTATGATTCCCAATTGGTGATCACAGGGTGTGGTTTTGATTTTCGGGAAAAGGAAATATTCACAGGGACTCAGATCAGGCGATCCTCTGTTCTTTAGAAACACAGGAAATTTTCGTTTTAACCAAGAACTTGTTCACAGAGTGTGGGTCTAAAAATCAATGACTTTTTTAAATCTTTACAAAGTAAGAAATTCAATGTTCTTTTTATTATTCAGCTTCCCTAATTAAAATGACTTGATCAATGTTAATTCACTACCAGTAATTTTTAGTGTCAAATGTCTATCAGATCTGATGCTGGTTGGTTGGTTGGTTGGATTTTACGGTATGTCAAATCGTGGTTGGTTGGATTTTACGTTATGCCAAATCGTGGTTGGTTGGATTTTACAGTATGCCAAATCGTGGTTGCTTGGATTTTACGGTATGTCAAATCATGGGTTATTTTATGTCAAAGATGTTTTCATTTAAAAAAATTGTTTGTCCAATATCCTTCAATTTAAAAAAATTAATAGTCACCCTGGCGCAACACCATGAAGCCAAAAGATCCAGAATAAAGTGGTACCAGCAAAGCACTGGTAAATCAACATCTTCAGGGACAGGCATCCATGCCAAATCTGTGGTCGAGAATGTTTTTCGAACATTGGACTTCACAGTCACAGGAGGCACTCTAACTTCAAGGGCACAAGAACTGAATAGTCTTCCGAGACTGCCATGCCGATTCCTGGTTTTCAATTTTTTTAAACCTCATTTTAATGAATTTTAAACCCCAACTTTTATCAATTTAACCCATAGATGGGACCCTAATAGGTACTACCACTCCGGGTCATAAAGAACCTGAGAGTAATTGCAATGAGGGAAAATGGCAGCTCACCAATAGATACATTTAAGGTCATACCCAGGACACCAGATCTGGTTTCAGATATCACGGTTGCCGCATTTGTCTTGTTTGTTTAAATAACCGGTGTATCCAGACTGGTTCATCTTCCCCAATCTGCAACCCAAAAATACCTTGTGCTACCAAAAATATATATGATCGAGATAGAAATTCGTCCCCATATACCTGTGTTAACTGATTATCGTTTCTATTGCATTGTATCGTCCACGACCTGCACAGATTTATAGGCTAATTGTTCCCCCTTCAAACATTGTTTTTTTTTTTTAAGATCTATCAGTTGCCGTGTTTAGTAGAAAACGTTAAAGCCATAGTGTTACATAATTATTAGATACCTAATATTTATGTGCAATAGTGTAGAAATCAAAATGGTCGTTATAAGCTGCAGCCCATGGCCTTGAAGGATTTGAATGACAAGGCTTGACCTGTCCTGATCCTTCTTTCCGGGGGATACCGTGAGAATCGCTGGAGAAGACCCTCTTCCGGTTTAGATTAGAAATAGATTTTAGTCAGTCGGCGAGAAACCACGACGGTGGTGAGTCATGTTATACACGCGGCCAAATCGATCTACGCAGGTAGTCTGGATTTCGTGAATAAAATATGATCAAAGTAAATCGAAGTCTTGTGTTATTATCTAAAAACCAACAATGTCACAGGGCTTCTGACAAAGAGAAATCCCCAATGGAAGACCAGACACGAAGTCCCCAAGAGAAGTCCAGACCTTAGAAGATTCCAGACTAAGACAAGATGTTAGAAATACCAAAGACGGCCAGAAGAATAGATTTCCAAGATATAGAAGTAAGTGAAGAAGAAGGCTATGCAACAATAGATCAGTTCCATAAATAAAAAAAGGATCAAATCGAAACCATGAATAAACTTGTGGTTTTTTTAAATCCCCTGTCATATAATACCTAAATAAGGACAATGGAATCGTCCCATTTGCTATAAATAATGTTTGACGAAACCTTTTTTTGGGTCTTCTGAATTCAATCTAAGAATTGCTAATTACTCTGTTCACCTTGTACCTTTGCATAGTAAACCTTTTCCCCTAACCTTAATACTCATTGTGTTTCTTCCTATTAGTTCTCTTTGTTAACTTTGATACTTAAGTATGAATTGTCAATCGTAAAATCAACCAGCCACCCACCCAACCAACGTTGTCTGCTGAGGGATGACAATACTAGCTAGGGATCAAGGTGACTAACCGATCGACCAGGGGTGAACTCTCCGACCACCCATCAATCCGAAGTAAGGCTAAAGTGAAGTGTTGCATGTCATGGACTGCTCAACTCCATGATTCCATTCTTAAACATTACGGGTCGCTCATTGGTGACATGTTACTCCTCTAAAGTTGTGCAATTATCGTATTCTAAAGCCTCAACCGACAGGGCTTTTAAATGATCCAAGATTACTCGGTTAAACATGAATTCTGAAAAGCAAATATAAATTACGTGTTCTTTCATACGTCCATCAATCAACTGATTTCCGATGAGGGTTGCCAACCCGAAAAATGCCTCATTACTTAATAGTCTAACATCTCTCGTATAAATTGTACCATTTTTAAACTGCGTCATCAGGTTCAACGAGGTACATTTCTTTAAACGTCTGTATGTCAGACATTAACAAATTTTTGTAGATCTGAATTTAATAAATGCCACGGATATTAGTGACATCCTTTAACCTTGCAATTTTCGCCTTTCGTTCCAAGCTGGTGTGACTGAATAATAATTCCCAGCTGTCTGCTACGACTAATTAACTCTCGTTGGTGTCCTAATACTCGTTAAGCTATCAAGTGAGATATATTGCTATACAAACGCCTCCTCTCTGGGGAAGTAGTTCCCAAATCTAATTTGTACGGGATCCTTGTAAGATTTTCTGAAAAACGTGGATCCTATGTCTGTATTGTAACGGGGAACCCCTGCTATTCGAATTTTATTAAGATATTAAATAATGAAAAGATGGATGTATAAAAATTATGCGAAAACTTTTTTTTATAAACCCACATGATAAAAATAATATTCAAATAAATTGCGACACTTTGTTATTGAGAAATATTCTTAAAAGCAGACTAATTATGTGAAATTTTATATTCGGTTATATATATATATATATATATATATATATATATATATATATATATACTAAGAAAAATGAAAAAACACAGGTTTAAATGGGTTAAGTGGTGAGTTTATTGGCCGACGCTGCAGTGTTTCGATCTATTAATTAGATCATCTTCAGGGCATCTGTTGGTATATGGAAGGAAACATTCTGATACAAACACAACACACACACACACACACACACACACACACATACACAGACAGAACCTTGAGATTTGTTTCCGCTATCGTTTATCGCAAAAGATTTATACACACACACACGCAACCACACACCTAAAAAATGCATAATGTTTCCTTTCGATACACACACTTACACCGTCCCATACTCACACCGTAAAAAAGAATATTTGACGACATACTTCAAACCGTCTCCTTTTTTCAAACCTCAAAATTTTTAACAGACTGAATAACAAGGACTACCACTCGCTTTTCTCGTTATTCTGTGATAAAAAAAATTCTTATTACCTTCCATATACCAACACATGCCCTGAAGATGATCTAATTAATAGATCGAAACACTGCAGCGTCGGCCAATAAACTCACCACTTAACCCATTTAAAGCTGTGTTCTTTTCATTTTTCTTAGTATATATATATATATATATATATATATATATATATATATATATATATATATAATTATATATATATATATATATCATTTTTCTTAATATGTAGTATATTAAGAAAAATAAAAAAAACACAGAAATGAAATAAAACAGGAGGCTTATGCCCATACGGCAGATGTCGGTTCTGGATGTTGATACAAGTACATCTTAAGTTACGTGAAACTCTGAATGGCGAGTGCGTGTTTTATTTCAACTTATCTTTGAAATTGTGGTATTGCTATGTTTTTGTGCATAAAGGTATGTATTCTATTGATTTTACCGTTTTTAGTGGTAATTAACAAATCTATCTATCTATTTATCTCTTGCCGGTGTTGCGACCTTGGTTCGGAAATTCGATACCACAGTCTATTTGTCGAAGATCACTGTAGTTCTGTTAGCACGATCGACGTGTTATAGGTAGATTGTTAAAAAAAACCCAGAGAGATTCATCAAAATAAAACCCTGATATAGGGCAAGATGTGACAAGTGACATATGTGGTCAACACGTGATCTTTAACTCTTAGCCAACTAAATTTCCCCCATGGCTGTACAAACTTTCGTGGTATGTTTTACCCTATTTCAAATGCCATCAAGTAGAAGTCGCAGGGTTGGTTCACAGACAAAACAAAATATGGCTGAGTGTTCAGGTAGGGATATCTGAGTGAAAACAAGTAACATGTGCGAGAGCCACTGCCAGGGGCTTACTGTAGGATCGCTGTAAATAATCATGCAATAAGTATTACCAATAACAAGGCAGGCGCTTCTCAATCTTTACTAAATCTGCTGGAAGTTTAGTTATTCGGACAATAAAAAACGATTTGGAGGCAAATATATTTTCTATCGAATTAAGGAACGAAATTAAACCTCTAAAAGCGTTTCCATTATTGTAGGGTACAGTTTATATGTGTATGCATACAGAAGAGATGGATTCCTGCTTTTTCCAAGATAAATTGGAGTTAGTGAAATGAGAGTAACGCTACGTGACGCGTTGGCATCAGCACTCGTGTCAAGTGAACTTTTAAAGTGGGACGTACTTTTGATTAATGAGCCTCTTGAAGATATCACAATATAAAGAGGACGAAACCCATATAAACAGAACACACAATTTCATCCGACACTGAGTAGTCGGATGATCAACAAAAGCGTTGAAGTTAGCCTGGGTCCCAACTGAAATAATTTGCCGCTCTTCTCACTAACATTAGTCTGTGTTAACTCGGAAAACTTTATGTTAAACGACATTCACTATAATTCTTCGTCTAAGATCTTTTCTTTCCATTTTATCTGATTCACTCTCCAACCACTCTCATCTGAAAAGCTGCATCTACAATCCCACCGCCGAGTGGATGATGGACGAATACCGAAGGATAACCTTTATGCAGAGCGTTCGTCTGGTAAGAAACAGATTGGTCGCCCCCAGCTGCATTTCAAGGATGTCTGCAAGAACAATCTCAAATGCTTTGGCATTGCCCCTTCCAGATGGGAAAATTTAGCTCAGGTCCGCCCTCAGTGGCGGCAGGCTCTCTGTAAGGCTGTTTATGTCTGAAGTCACCCTAGAACAACACCATGAAGCTAGGAGGGCCAGAAGAAAGTAGCGGCAACAAAGCACCGGCATATCAACATCTTCAGGGACAGCCTTCACATGCGACATCTGTGGCCGAGAATGTTTTTCTAACATTAAACTTCACAGTCACAGGAGGCGCTGTAACTTCTGGGGTACGAAAAGTATATTATAGTCATCGCGAGACTGAAATTACAATAATAAATAAACAATCCAACCAGATGTTCGTATAAGCTACAAGGCTACACTAACAGCATCGTACAGGATTTATGCGTAGAGAGGAAACAAGACTCCATATATCTGGGGTAGTTTTATTATTGTTAGACATTATTGCTATAGGAGAAACTTTGAGAAAAAATGGAGATTTTGTACACTGAAATACAAGATAAAGCTGAGGAGCAGATCAAATGTTATTGGAGGAAAAAGATTAAAGAGAAAAGGAACTACAACAAAGATGATCAATGCCTGATCGTATCTCTAAGCTCATTCTAAGATGCAGTCTGGGGTTAATGCTCTCTGGTTCGACAAAGGGTAGAAGAAA
>CM042161.1:55723057-55728057 GCA_023376005.1 Doryteuthis pealeii | reverse complement strand
CTATGTATTTATTTGCTTTTTGATATTTCTTTTTGGCTTTGTTTTAAAAAAAAAGAAACGAAATGAAAGGAAGAAAAAGGGATTAGAATTAACTAAATAATGGAATATTCTATTTAGTTGGACACATAGCCTAGTGGATAAGGGAGTAAGTTTAAGACAGTTCTAAGTGACAGTTATCACTACACTTCAGGTTCAATCCTGGTCAGGAGCAGCAGTAACATAAAATAATAATTAACACAGTTAAATACCTGTACCCCAGCTATGGTTAGCAGAATGGGAACAGGATACCCCCATAGACTGAATAAAGGGTTAGATTGAAAGTTTTGTGATGGCTCCCGATTACGACAAGAAGGTTCCCGATTATGACAAGAAGGTTCCCGAGTCCGAAATAGTTCGCGAATCCGAGAAGGTTTCCGAGTCCGACAATAAAAACCTGAAAAATGCTGGAGGGCACATCGGCCGAAACGTTGTACAAATAACAATGAAGATGAAGACAATAGTCCGAATAATAAAATAATACTGATATTAGTTTCTTTTTATCATTCACCATCATTAGCATGGATCTCCATAACTGACATGCGACCTCATCGGTCATAGTTCCTGAGAAATCCTCTGTAGAGTTTCTAATATCCGTGCAGATTTTTTTGTGTAGGTTTTTACTAGCCGGGCCACACAGTTGTGTCCTTATGTAACTGTTGTATGTTGATAAACCACGCCGGTTACAGCAGAGTTTGATTTTGAGTTAAAAGTCGTTGAAATTCAAAATCCGTAGGTTTAGATGAAAATTTTTCAACCAGTGTGCCGCAGCACACTAGTGTACCGTGAGGCCTCTCTGGATGTGCGTAAATGTTGAGGATGGTGGATCATCCTCTTATATTTGTATTCTATTACTTTAACATTGTTTTTAATTAAATATGTTTTGTTTTAATTAAATATTTTTGTACTCTTAAAACTAAATGATAAAATAATTATATGTTTATATTCTGATGGAGTACCTCGATCAATTTATTGCCCAACTCACTGAGACGTGAGATGAAAAAGGTTGAACCCCTCTGGTTTGGATTATTGGCAATGAAATACATTTTTGGTGACCTTTTTTCCAGTTACACACTCACTGTGGGAACGAAGGCTCAGAACTTATTTTAGTTAGTTAAGTGCGAGACTAGGAAAAAGATGGTATTCGCTTCACTTGCGTATGCGGTAAAGGATACTAACTATAGAAAAGTCTAGCTCTGAATAAAAATGTGATCACATAGAATATAAGCCTTTGTTGTCTGTTTGTGAACTAATGGCGAACCAGCATCTTAAAATTAGACCAACATCTTACAGACTACGGAACCAGACCAGTTAGAAGAAATGAAGAAACAGATTACAGCAATAAGCTACCAGTAAGAAAAGACAAGTATTATGGAGAAATAACCATGGATGTCCCACCTGAAGGACGTTAGTAATAGAAAGGAAATCTTGTCATATTATATACCCAGTAAGTGGGTATACAGCATAAGTACCCATAGGCGAATGTCACTTATGAGAACAGTGTCCAGCATGACTTGTTCATCTTACTCAAATAGTTTGTATGATAGGAAACAATGGATTCGTTGACTGTGAATAACCCATAATGAGATGGTTTGTTGTTTGGGTGGATTTTACGGCATGTCAATACAATGTATATTAATACCCAGGACATTAATAGTTCAGCAAACAAACTATTGTATATCCCTTCTATTAAAACAAAGTGTTATGGAAACCTGTCAATCAGATATTTTTGTCCAAAACTTTGGAACACAGTTTTTAAATCGGGTAGTATTCAAGTCAATGCTGACTGTAAAAAAATGTCAAATTATCTTTGGTTAATAGTTTTCATCATCTAAAAAATGTGCTCAAAAAAACATTATCTCTATGAATATTCTCTTGTGAACTGAGGTCTTAGTCACCTGACGTTATCATTATTTCTTTTATCCTTTTTTAAAAATATTTATATATTTACATATATTTTTCTTTATATCCAATTATTTCTTTCTATTTTCTTTCTAATAATAGGTTATTGTAAGGTATAGCTATTCCCCCTCCCCTTTTTTTTTCATTTAACTGGTTAAAGAAAAGAAGGATTGTGATTGAGGGCAACCTCTTTAAGCATGAATTCTTTTCGCTTGCCCAAACAGGGAATAGGAAAAAAAGGAGGAAGAATAAAAAAATAATACCCTCCACCACCACATTTTAACAGATATATGGTAAACATATGGTCACGACAATCATATAGGAGCTCGGGTTTGACATGACCAGCCTATTGATCGGAGGAGGGGGCTCTCCGATCGAGCGCCTAGCCCACGTAAAGACCAAATTGTAGTGTTGCATGTTATGGACTGCTCAGCCTCTAGGATTACGACCTTGAGCATCACAGGTCGTCACACGGACAGCAGGTGGGCCCGTTGGGAGTGGAGAGGTTCTGTCGGCGTATTCTACAGCCCTAATCAACATAATGAATTGATATGCAGTTAAACAAATAAGCTAAGCCAGGCATGTTAAACACGCGGCTGGGATGTATATGCGGCCCTCGGTAAGCACAGATGCGGTCCCCACATAGACTGCGCTTTCATACAGCACCTTTAAAGAACACCAAGTTTTTAAAAGTTTTTTCAAAAATATACTGGGCGAAAACGGTCTTTATTTTCATTAGGGCAATGAAGTGTTAAGAAACAGTCTGATATCAACGCATTGTCAATCACCTCTTTGAGTTGCGATAAGGGGGGTTAACTCTGTCAATAATGTTTTGCTTTCTCCTGCTTTCAATCCATACATGATTATAATTGAAAAATTATAATAAAAAATATAAGTGCTACTGTGACTGTGGCACTTATATACTTTAAAAATTGAACTCGGCCAGTAATATTTTTCCTTTCTTTTCAACAAAAAATTTTTTTTTAGATATGTATTCAATGGCTTTTAGTTGATAATAAAGTGTTACATAATCATTAGATTCCTAATATTTATGTGCAGTAGTGAAGAAATCAAAATGGCTGTTATAAGTTGCAGCCCACGGCCTTGAAGGTTGAATGACAAGGCTTGACCTCAGTCCTAACCTTCCAGTGGATACCGTGAGAATCGGTGGAGAAGACCCTCGGCGGTGGGAGTCGTGTATTCCACGCTCCGACTCGATCTGCGCAGGTAGTCTGGTGGGGATTTCGAAATAAATATGATCTAAGTTAAATCGAAGTCTTGTGTTATTATATAAAAACTACCAATGACACAGGGCTTCTGATAAAGAGAAATCCCCACTGGAAGACCAGACACGAAATCCCCAAGAGAAGTCCAACGCTAGAAGAGATGTTAGAAGAAGACGTAAGATAGAAAAGACGTCAGAAGAAGAATAGAAGTAAGTAAGTAAAGAAAGGTATATAACAAAAGAAATTAATGATAGCAATCATCACTTTGCTCTGTTAATATAGAAGAAGGAATTACAGATAGGTTGTCAGAATAGACATATGTAATCCATGCTGCCCTCATGACAGACATATGTAATCCATGCAGCCGTCATGACATACATATGTAATCCAAGTGACTCGAGGGAGCTACTCAGTTTAAAATGTCTGAGCAAAACCAAACCTCTAAATCTTATTCCTAATTTTACTCTTTTTTTTTTTGTTAAGATTATTTCCCTAACTTACCATTGATTTCTTTCATGGTGTCGTTTTGACCGGTAGTGTAAAAGGCATTACCGCCCAAATCAAATCCTCTTTTCTCTTAGTCTCCAGCTATCGAAGGCAACACACCAGTTGTCTCTCCTGTCTATTACCAGGGGGATTATTCACACCCAGACACTCTGTGTACCTGTTTCTCGAGGGTCTTTCAAAACCAGTAAGTGACGACTTTTATTCTTTATTCAGTAACCTCAAGACTATCTACTAAGACTCTTAACCTATTAGGACATTTATTCTATATATGATATAAAAATATATTATTTGTATTGTTCCTTAATCTTCCGACAGTTATCATCTTGCAACAGGCACTGGTTAAAAATAAGTTATGATCTTGCAACAGGCTCTGATTAAAAATAAGACCGTCCAAGAAAAAAGGCAAAAATGTAAATCCTGATTATCCAGTGCCACTTATCCATCGAATTCTTATTATATGCGCCATTCCGTTTTTTTATTATAAAGAAAGAATGGAAAGAAAAGGTAATTATACACAGAAAAAATATAAGAGGAAAGAAAGAAAGAAAGAGAGTTGGAGAAAGACAGAGAGGGGGTGAGTGCGCGGAGGTGATAACACTAATCTGTTTCTATCGAACATAATGAAAAGATGAAAAGAAGGAGAGAAAAAAGAGTGTGTGTGTATGAGATAGAGATAGAGAGATAGAGATAGATAGATAGATAGATATAGAGAGAGAGAGACAGAGACAGAGACAGAGACAGAGACGGAAAGTGAATGAGAGACGCACACTGAGAGAGATGCACACACAAAGAGAGTTAGAGATAGATAGATAGATATATAGATAGAGAGTAAGAAAGAGAGACACGCTCAAAGAGAGAGAGAGAGAGAGAGAGAGAGAGAGAGAGAGAGAGTGTGTGTGTGTGTGTGTGTGTTAAATCAGGATTATTATACTTTTTACTTACTGAAGTATTTAGCAATAGCTCTTAAGAAATTATATCAAATGTTGTAATAATTAAATTATCATTCTGTGATATATCAACTGATCCTGCTAGTACCCATATATTCTTTGTATACTTCTATCCCGTATTATTTCTGATTGAGTTTTCTTGGCCAGTAATGTCTATTTGTTATCAATTTCGTCGTGATTTCGTTAATATCTACGTCAGTCAATAAGTAATGCCCTTTTCTTTATTTCATGTGAAGTTTTATCAAACTAAGGCCAACATTGAGACCATAACGAGGCTTAGAGCAAGAATCCGACGAGTAAGAGCCAACATGCGAATCGACAATGTCCTCCTTATGCAACAAAAATAATCGACCACCCAAAAGCATCAGGACAAGGCAGAAAA
>CM042161.1:55700557-55718057 GCA_023376005.1 Doryteuthis pealeii | reverse complement strand
TGAAATAAGAAATGGCAACGTCGACTGTTCGATGATGCTTCATAAATTAAGAGGGAATTATGCTAACTCACATTTATTCATAGCCTTTTAACAACATTTAACCGGCATCTAGGCACTCTACACAAAAATGTGTCTTTTCGTCGGCTGTTGGCTTTTTAAAATAACTTCATCCAACCCGGTACAACACACGCCACGGTACTACACGCGCCCCGGTACACGGGCCTCGTCCCTGCACCGCACGCGAAGTCACCCCTCGGTAACGCACGTTTCTCGGTAGCAACGCGTCCCGACACCACACGTGCTGCGATGCCACTCCCGTCCCGGTACCAAAGTGCACCTCGGAACCGCAGGCGTTCCGGTACGACTCGCCCGCTGCTATCACTCACGCCCCGGTATCACACCGACTCCGGTACCACTCGAAAACAGTGCTACACTACCCTTCGTTGATCCAGAAAAATGTGAGTAGTTCGTTTAGTATTAATATGTACGTTTTCCGTATTAGACGACATACGGAGCAGAGCGGCAATTAACGGCGTTCGACGAAACATTGATTGCCGAGGAATATTTGACATCAAGAGAATGATAATGTCAAAGGATATTGCAAAAGATTGCTAAATGCTTGATAAATTGCATTAAAAGGCATCACCATTCTGAAGGCTCTTCAAAAGTAACTGATAAAATAAATCCGGTGTCAGAGGTAATGAAGAAATAATGCCGGAATTGATTACGCGGGTCTGAGAGAACTTGGTTTAGTCTTCGTTAGACTCACTTATTGAATAATTAGATTACTAATAGAAATGGAACAACGGACACCTTATTAAGAGACATATTTGCGGTGATATGAATTGATATAGATTTTATTGCTAATAAAAAAAACATATATCGCTGGTAATAAAAAAGAAGTACAAATAAACAAACAAATATCAAATTCGAGTTGTAATCTTATCTTAATATAATGAAGATTCGGTGTCCGTCTGTAACCAAAACTATATCACCACCAATGTTACAATTCCTTTAGTTATTTACGTTTTATTCTGAATGGTTATTAGACATATTTGCGGTGATATGAATTGGTATAGATTTTATTGCTAATAAAAAAAATATATATCGCTGGTAATAAAAAAGAAGTACAAAAAACAAACAAATATCAAATTCGAGTTGTAATCTTATCTTAATATAATGAAGATTCGGTGTCCCGATGTCAGCACCAACGTTACAATTCCTTTAGTTATTTACGTTTTATTCTCAATGGTTATTAGACATATTTAGACATATTTGCGGTGATAAGAATTGATATAGATTTTAGTGTCCGTCTGTAACCAAAACTATATCACCACCAATGTTACAATTCCTTTAGTTATTTACGTTTTATTTTCAATGGTTATTAGATAAATAAATAATCATTATTTAATCTTAATTAAGCATTTAACTCTGTACCTCACAAATGGCTACTATTGAAAGTACAAACATATGGAATAAACGGCCATGTTCTATATTGGATTAAAGAATACCTATGTAATAGATGACAATGTGTCAAAATTATTTTACAAAAAACTCTAAATCAAAATGGACTCAAGTGACAAGTGATATTCCACAGGGAAGTTTTCTTGGATCTTGTTTTTTGTTTTATTTTTATAAACGATCTCCCTGTCACACACAAATATTTGCAGATGAAATACAAAATATATACAAAATATATTCTGCTGTTAATGATCAAAATGATACTGACAAAACAAACTAACATTAATAATCTTGTAGATTGGTCTGATAAATGGCAAATGAGATTCAATACATCTAAATGTAAGGTACTTCATGTAGGGAGAAATAATTCAAAACATGTATATTCTATGAGAAAATAATTCTCTAATGAAATGGAAATACTAGAGGATACAGAGTTAGAGAAAGATCTTGGTGAGAATGGGGACCCTGAATTAAAATTTTCAAAACACATAGAAATACAAGTAAATAAAACAAACAATATATTAGGATTAATACGGAGGTCATATGAATACATGAATAAAGGAATGTTAAAAGATTTATTCATTGCATTGGTGAGACCTCATTTGGAATTTTTAAATTTGGTTTGGAGTCCAAGACTAATCAAGGACATAAAACTCATTGAGGGAGTTCAAAGGAAAGTTACTAATGTAATAAATGATTTAAAAAAACAACTTTTGTATGAAGACAGACTTAGGAAGATTGACGTACCAAGTAATAAAAATCGATGAAGTTAAGTGACCTGAAAAAATCAGAAAGTTCTGAAATAAAATATCTAATGCACTATAAAGTTAATTCATCGATAAATTAACATTGAAAATTTCATTGAAATCGGATAATTCACTTTAATTTACTTGTTGGCCGGTTGTCATCTTGTCTCTTCTTGTCTTTTCTAGCTAAGGGCTTTTTTTCAAGTCATGCAATAATCAACTACAAGACTTTGTTTTTCTTTGATCAAAGATTTTATTTTGCCCATTCTGATTTACCGCGCGGTTGAGCCAACCTCAACAAAAAACGTCTGTTCTGCATGCCATTTAGGTTGACAACTGACTTCCTAACTAACTCTATCCCGTGACTCGCGAGATTCGCGCCTCTGAGGTCAGTTGAGGCCATAACCGTTACTGGCATTTTTCCATCCCCTGATCTGAAAAACAATGGCTCCTTGGAATTCTCTCTACAGGTTTTTCAAAAACCCCCCACCACACAATTGTGCAGCACTTGCTCTAATCCATATTAAAGTATACAAATAATATATATGAAGTGCTTACTTAATACAATCCATTATGGCGTAGCCTCATGGTTAAAATGCTGGACTTAGAAATCGTAATAAGCGGGTTCGAACTCCAGTCGTTCAATTGCGTTCATTTTCGGACTTATATCCTCTGTAAAGGCACGACACGCTTATTCCCTTAGTTATGGCTTAAATACTGCAACCATTGTTCTTCTACAAAGATGATATTGACATTGTATAACTTACGAAAATTGATATGTCATTAAACAAAAGAGAAAAAACAAACAAAACAAAAAAAACATAATAGAATATTCCAATTCATTCCTAAACTGAAAAATAAATGTGATGTGACTTTTGCCAAGAATGGATGAGACTGTTTTGTTACATGACGTCTGTACAGTGACGTCAAGGTATTATACTAGAAATAAAAGGAGAGAGGGGGAGAGACAGAGAGAGAGAGAGAGAGAGAGAGAAGAGAGAGAGAGAGAGAGAGAGAGAGAGAAGAGATACATCAACATTGAAGAATGTCTCGATTAGGCTTTCAAAGCACTTCAAACATCCAGAGAACCGTGAGTTTAATTAAGACAAACAGATGGTACGGACAAATTTTCCGGTTGTTAGTTGGTTGGTTAGATTAAACGGCATGTCAACCCTTGTTGAATTATTTTATGTCGAAGTCGTTTTATTCATTCTTGGTGGGTATTCATAATTTCTAAACTCATTTTTATGTTTTTTTTTCTATTTAACCCATTGATGTGAGCCTAACAGCTTCAAAAACTCTGGGTCAGGTTGTACCTAGGATTAACGGTGATGAAGTGGTACTTCATTGTTGGGGTTATTTTACGTTTTGATTATTCATTCTTGATGAGTATTCAAATTTTTAAACAAATATTTTCAAACTCATGTTGAGCTATTTGCTATATAAGGTGTGTGCTAGACGCCTGCTTTTACATAAAGACTCGGCAAGAACCATGTGATCTCTCTTGGCCAATCACTGGCAGTACTCTGCTGCTGAGACAATACTTAAATTTAGCATACTGGTCATAACTACGTTGACTCTCTTTGACTACGGACATAGGATTGAAACACTGGACCTTTATAATATGCAGGATAGGACTTATACGCAGGATAGGACTTATTCGCTTATTAAAGGATTCCATAACTCAGGACTTATTTAATTTAAGCCCTTTTCAACTGGCCAAGGATGGCAATTAAAAACTTAACACATGTCTTTTCTATTTAACCCAGAGATGGGACCCTAACAGGTACCACAACACCGGGTCAGGTTGACCCAGGTATTATGTACTCATATACCCTCGTTGGGTATATACACAAGAATTCTTATGTGACAGAGAGAGTAGATGCATCAGAGAGATACAGACATATACATAACTTACTTGGTTGTTCTTTTTTTCTAGTCGCCATGTTGGATCTTCACTTCCGGCCATGATGGTCTACATCTAAATTCTTGCTTTATTTGGTGCTTCTTTCTTTTCTAACAAAGGGCATGCGTTTAAGTCATGTACTAACTTATCAACCAGACTTATGACTTTGATCAAAGTTTTATTTACCCTTTCTAACTCATCGCGCGGAGTGGCACAGCCGAAGTGGGACATGTCTGTCCCACTCGGAGTATGGCTGCAAATGGAAAACCTAACTAGTCAAATCACGTGATGTGCGAGATTCCCGATTTTACAAATGGTCTGTAATTTTCCACGGAAACTGCCGTCTACGTGCTGATTTGAAAAACACACACACACAAGCACACACAGCACAGACAAACAAACACACACACACACACACACACACCACACACACACACACACCATATTATATATATATAATATATATATATATATATATATATATATAATAAAATAAATATACAAAGGTTTACATATTATTATTAATGACAAAGGAACAGTCACGATGTAAAACCTGTATATATTTATTTTATTATATTATATAATAGCTCTATTTTTTATATTGAGCACTCCCAATAATACTGCATTTTGGCACACCGTTCCAATAAAGCTGAAACAGTGACAATCCCACACTATATATATATATATATATATATACTAGCAGCGGCTACCCGGCGTAGCCCGGTTATAGGAGATAAAAACATGGTTTAATAATCGATTGCAGATCTATTACAACTGGATAGCGAGTTCGATACTCGCAGAAAGATCAATACGTAAAAAAGATCTTAATTTAATCCGACCTGATAGGAGGTCAGGGAATTTTCTTTTCGCCAGATTTGAGGGAATGACATCACATAATGATATAGTAAGACATTTCAATTCAATGATTAACTATATTTTTAAAATAAAATATAAATAACGCGATTTGCTAAACTTCAAATTAATATTTGAAAAAAAAAAAGAAGAAAGAATTAAATAAAGTAATCAAATTTATATAAAACGATAAATAATCTTTAAAAAAATATTATTAATTCAAAGCGTAGCCGATCAAATGTCAAATTATTATGTATGCTATAATATAAATTTGATAACAATTTGAGTTTTCAGGTATTTTTTGTGAAATTTATTAGGTAATCAAATGGTATTATCTCTTAGGCACTATTCTGAATTAGTATCATGATTTTATTTGTATTTCTAATATTAAAATAAATAAATTAACGCGATTATGAAAAATAAAAAGGCTTTGTTTACAATTGACGAACGACGGGAATTAATTTTTTTTTAGTTGAGTTATCGTTAAATATTTTCGTTTGATTTGTTATTTAATTCGTTCTAAAAAATAATTCAATGTAGGAAAAGACAAACTAATTACATATTTTAGAAAGATTATTCAATTTTCTTTTTATCCAAAGGAATATTGTAAATATAGGAACAGAAATATGCGATTAATAAGATTTAATTTTGTGTTAAAATTTAGTATGTAAAAATTATACTACGAATTCTAGGCTGACTGAAGTAAAATATTTTTTTAACTCGCTGTAAAAAATAATTCAATAGATAAAAACGTATACAAATTACATATTTAGAAAGAATATTTTCTTTTCTTTCCAACCATATGAATATTGCAAAGATTGGACTAAAAATAGGTGATAAATTCTGAGCGGAACGGCTTAGACTGCGAAATTTGTTCACTAAAATTAAAATTCACTGCTGGTATCGCTGTAAATCGCTGTAACAAAAAGTCAGGCAGCGAACAATATTTTATTATCAGCAGGTGCTGGTATACGGACAATATAATTGGGTGATTTTGGCTTAATTATTTAATTATATCCCTTAATTAGTAAAAAAACAATAACCAAATTTGGTGTATTTCTTAGTTAGATGGATATTAATCTATATGCAAGATATCAAATCTGAGTATCTCCTCTTTTCTGAGTTATAGATCGACACGTACATACCAAACACTTATTATATATATATATATATATATATATATATATATATATATATATATATATATATAGTATGTACATAACGCTCGGAATCTGCTCAGATAGCGACAACGCTCTCCATATTGTAAAACACTTTATTTATACACAAGCTTGTCTTAGGATTCATTCTGTTATAACGTAATTAAGTTAGTGATTGTTTCAACAGGAAACTTGAGAGACTGATTCTATTTATTCGCTGCATCTGTATAAAGAAATCGAATCCTCGGCTGGATAGTACGTTGTTGTTTGCAGAACAGTAAACTGATCCTGTGTAAATTAGAAGTGGGGAACAAGTAGAGTGACAATAGTTATAGTACGTCAGATAAAGTAACGCATATTTTCCTTCCAGCTGGCTCGGACAGTGCGAGTGAAGACTGAGAAAGGCCTGCCTTGTTTTTGGTCATTTTTATTACATGATATGGAGAAATTGACTGTTCAAGTGCGGACAGAAACATGTGCTTATCGTATGTTGTTGAATCTTACTGTACGTTAGGTACAGAAGAGAGAGATGGCGTGTTGATATAGAAATTATAGATGTATACTTATCTCATCTTCTGCGCTATGTGAAGAGGTTCGAATCCGGTTGCTGAGTTGATGTTAACTTGACTGGAAATTCTGTGAAACCAACTTGGAATGCGTGGTTGGGTAATCATGCCATGTGCCATTTATATTTTTAGTAATAACACAAGACCATTTCTTTTTTTCGTGAGGTTTTTATTTTCTCACCAAGACAAAACTGCCGATGTTGTGTAGTGGCATCAAATGGCTATATGTTATATAGCGGCTTCTTCAAATTCATGTTGCTAAATCGTGTAAGTAAGTAGTCGTTGTGATATATATGGTCACGTAGCGAAGTATGTAGTTGTCGTTTAATGAAATCTACAACACATGCGTATAGTAGGAGTTTTGATTTTATTTCTTCTTCTCGGCTGTACGTGGTGGGTGGCGAGCGTTGACAATGAAATGACCGAGGGTTGACAATGACTACTACTATTGAGATGACTGGCGATGGTGATATAAAGGGGTGGACGAAACTCACTGCCCGCTGGCCGCGATGGACCGTGACGACGGTCGCTCCTTGTGCTCTATTCCGGGACTTCTGTCTAACACTTTGTCAGCTCGAACCCTCAGGCCTTTTATATTGATAGGTACTCCTACGCATCTTTATCTGATACGGCATTTGTTATATATTTCTTTATCTTCTCCCTGCTTCTTTGACCGGAAAGCATCGCTTCCGTTTTTTAACTTCATTGTTCGCTTTTACCGGGAAAAAAGTCCTTTGTCATTTTTGTCGTCTTTTCTTTGTTTCGCTCGTACAATATACAACACCGAGAGCAAGAGCTCACATCTCACTCCATCAACGCATAATTCCAAACTTCTCAATCTTCCCCACTCACATTTTGCCACATGTCACGTTCCGTCCAATAGAAAAATGCCACGTGGCTTTTGCTGATCATCCTTAATCTTTTATTTCTAATCTACATGTAATTCTTATTTTCCTTCTAAAAACATTTCCGTGCTAATGGACACGTCACTGTGACAATGCTGGCTCTGCCCCTCTCTCTATTACGTTACATTACAAACAAAAAAGTTTTTCATTAAGGTTTATTGTAAGCAGTCATGTGACATGTTATACACAACCCCTGAAGTATGTATATAGAAAGAAAAGGCAAGCTATTTGCCTCTCATCCCACTCGGCTGGGGCTGTAGAATCCACCGACTGTACAACCGTAGAGCTGTAAAATCTCTCAATAGGGCCACCTTTGGCCGAGGATGGTGACCCGTGGTGTTTAAGATGATATCCCGGTTGTTGAGCAGTCTATGACATACAAGTCTTCATTTTGGTCATTACTTAGGCTAGACGGGTGGTCGAAGAGAACACCTCTGATTAATCAACTGGTCATGTCAAGCCCTATTAACCTTGCGAAACAGCAACTCTTTATTACATATGTGATAGAAGGCGGTGACTGAGGGGTCTTAGTGTCAGGATATGCTGTTAAACTGTATCCACTACTCGGACCTGAGTCGTAGCACCCGTTAAGGATCACACTGTTTGTTAGATAAATGGGTAACAATAAGTTTAAAATGTGTTGAAAAAAAAAATTATTTCAAAAATATGTATACATCAAGAAAGAATAAACAAAACGTCTTCGGTATAAAATAACCGAATAAGAGATGACATGTCGTAAAATACAATCATCCAACCAACGAACAATTTATAACACGTCGATAGAATAGAACTACAGTGATCTTCGATTAGTAGACCGTGGTAACGGATTTCCAAACCAAGGTCGCCACACTAGCAATCTGTTGCAAGTTTACTTCTGCCTACTTCAGATACGAGGTAAATCTCTGTTAGTTGCCATTGTTTGTTTTGGGAGTGATTTTTCTCATTCAACTTCCTTCGGTTTCTAAGAAAACTCCCCTCAACGGTTGCGTCAACTTCCAATTAATTCGCTATAAGTAACAGAAAAGAGAAGAAACATAGACAGCGGGTAGACTGACGGAAAAAAACGGTGTTGCATTTTTGACATATAAGGTGTGTGCTAGTTCCCCGCCTGTACTTATAGACTAGGCGAGATCATGTGGTTATTCCTTAGCCAATCGCTGGCCTTACTGCGTGGCTGATATATTATTTAAGCGTGATTCTTTCTCAGTTTACTAGGAGGCATCAACGAAGAACCTAGGATTCTCTACCTGAGAGGATTACCAAAGGAACAAATCGGAGGACTCTCTCCCTAAAATCAACTGGCCAATTATGTCCCTTAAAAACTTAACAACGGGTCTTCGTGTGTTTCCGCCCACGTTATAGCACATGAGTTTTGCAGCATCTGAAAATGTACAGTCCATTTTCTACAAATTTTAGAAGAATTATAATTCTTGGGCTTAATGAAACAACAAAATAAAACAGAAACATTAAATCAGAGAAGAACATACTCACAATGGATGGAGTCGGCATAATCTCAGCCGGTCCAGCAGAGCAAAGATAAAATGAACAGACAATATTAATGAACACCAGTGTAAGAAAGCAGAGAAGTGAAAGATGATAAGATGAATGACGAAATAGAAAGAATTGTAAAAATAAGGAGAAATGGCGTAAAAAAGTATAACAAACAACAAAATCAGACGCGAAGAAAATAAAACTGGTGAAAAACAAAAACGAAGACATGCCATGAGCTAAAAATAATGTAAATCGCTGTCGGACGCCAGCCCATCATATTCCGAGTCACGGTACCAATTGTAATGCTGTGGCGACACTCAATACAAAATGAGTTAGTTGCATCCACTTGCTTTCTATCTCTTCCGACGAGTGACGTTCATCTAGTTCCCCTACAGCCCATAAACTTATCGGCTGGAGCTGTAGAATACACAGACTGCACCTCTGCAGAGGGATAACATGGCCGTGGGTGGCGACCCGTGATGCTTAATGACGGAATCCTAGTGGCTGAACAGTCCTTGCCATCCAAGACTCTACTTTGGCTAGCCAGGTGGGGGGGGGCTCCTTCTCTATCAATCGACTGGATACATCAAGCCCGAGCACAAATACGATTATGCCGACCGTATAGCTTTTATGGCAAACCTCAACCATTTTTTTCATCATAGGCGGGGGTTGAGTCCTGGGTATGATGTTAAAATAACCCAAGGTTTGAAATGCCGTAAAATCCAACCAGCCAACCAAGCAGCCAACCAATCTTTAGCTCATGTTTTGTTTTAAAATCCTGAAGCTAGAGACTCGGTCGTGACTGCAAAATCACTGGCACCCTACCAATAACAGCTCATCTTTTTTACCGCACAATATGGAGCGACAATGGCCCTATCGACTGGTGCTGTAGAATAGACAGACTGTAAAAATGATATCCAACAAACCATTGTTTCAACCACTTAATATGGAGTCATAAAGTTAATATAGGATGGTCTCAATTGGTTAATGCGTGCTCTGCTTCTAATTACTAAGGGGGGGGGGTTGTGCCACCACTTTATGCCCAGTATGCATTGGAGTCAGTTGATGTGGATTGCCTCCAGTTTTTTTCAAGTGTATGCGATATAACACCAACGACTCACTTCATATAAGAATATGGATAGGCATACAGCTTTATATACATAGATCTTAGTATTGATGGTGGGATCTCTGCGATGGTTGGGTCACACCATTCGCATACCTGCAGACAAACTCCCCCGTAAACTACTTTACAGTGAATTCACAGATAGCACGAGGAGGACAGGAGCCCCCAAAAGCGTTTCAAAGACAATATTAAGACAACGCTGACGAAATGTAGCATCCCACCTTCAAGCGTGGAAGAGCTGGCCTTCAACAGACATGGTTGGTGAGATGTCTGCCACACAGGAGCTAAGCAGTTCAACGGATTAGATAAACAAGACTGCAGAGCGGTGACGTTTTTTGTCGTCATGAACACCCAAATGTAGATGGGAATTTCACCTGTAATGTATGTGACCGCATCTACAAGTCAGTATTGGACCAATGTCCACAAATGATATAGTGACGTCATCTTCGTCTGTGAAGGACTTCCAAAAGAAAGAAGAATGAAGTTAAATGTATCGTGTATATAAAAATGGAATTTGGCATCAATTAACCCACAAGGTTTGATATGCCATTAAACACAAACAAACTATTATAGAACATTATAGAATTTATTAGTTGGTCACAGATATATTATCAAAAGATCTTTTTTATAGTTTCAATGTTTTAGATGTTAAGAAATAATAGCTAATACTATTCGTTTTGATCGTATAATTTTGCACTAGAAATAACAAAATCCAAATGTCTTTCAGTTTTTATAATGCCTTCGTTATTTATATGATGCTAAACCCCTCCTTATAGAATAACAGTAGAGATACTATTTTGCCCATAGCTTGACGAATGGTCATACCTTTCCCAATTTTATTAGTCCGAAATGGGAAGGTAATAGGGCGACTGAAGTACGAACTCAATCCCTACGATACCGCAGTCCAGTACGATAGTCATCACTCCTTTTTTTTTAGAGAAATTACTTTTGTATTTAAAAATGTTGTAAGGGTATACTAATTTCTGAATGATACTGTAATACACGTAAAATGAGGGAAGACAGAAGAAGGTGTGAAAATAGATTAAGAAAATGAAATAGAAATGAAGAGAATTAAGATGAAGAAGATTAAATGAAAGAGTGGAAAATGATAAGAATGAAAACTGGAGCAAAGAAAAGAAAAGAAAGGAGGGAAAAGGTAAGCAAATGAAAGAGAAGAAAGAAGGAAAACAAAAGGTATTAAAAAAAAGAAAAAAAAGGTGAGCAAATGAAAGAAAAAGAAATGAAAAGGAAATATACTATAAAAAGTGATGGATAGGTAAGCAAATGAATGAAAATAACAAAATGAAAAAAGCAAAAGAAAAATACTAAAAGAAATGAATGAAAAAATGAGCAAAGGAAAATGTGAAAAAAAAGGAAAAGAATAGAAACTAATGAAACGAAAGTAAAAGATGGGGAAATGAATGAAAATAAACAAAAGGAATGAGAACAAGGAAAGAAAGAAAAAGGTGAGAAAATTAATAGAAATAGAAAATAAAAAAGTAGTAAAAAAAGAAAAGAAAAAAAGAAAAAGAGATGAAAGAAAATGTGAACAAATGAAAGAGAATGACAAAGGAAAAGAAGGAAAAGAAGGATACTAAAACAAAGAAGGAAAGGTGAGCAAAGGAAATAAAAAAAACGGAAAAGAAAAGATACTAAAAGAGAAGAAGGAAAAGATAAGTGAATGAAAAAAAACAATAATAACTAAAGAAAAAAGAAGTAAACAGAAATGAAGAAAAAGAATAAGATTTAAAGAGTCGAAGAGAATAATCGTAAATTAAAATCGACGTGAAAGAGGAAGAAATCGAAAAATGGTCGGAAAAAGAAATTAACAAAACCTAACGGAAAATGAAACGAATTGAACGGAAAAATAAAGGTCCACAGCTAATAATAAAACAAAAAAGCATAGAAAACACACACACACACACACACACACACACACACACACACACACACACACACACAGAGAAACAAAAAGAAAAAGAAAAAGAAAACCAAAAATAAAAGAAAGAAAAATAAAACACATTGCACTTAAAGGAAAGATCTTAAGTGAAATAATCAGGAAACAATCAAGAGAGAAAGAAACGAAATTATTTTTTACTCTAGTCAGTTATTTTTCTTATCTTCAGATCTTTGAACTTGTACATTTCATCTTCACCAGCTTTTGCCTCGGAAATTCAAAGAGGGGAAAACGATTTCTGGCCGTGAGAGAAGATGAAGATATTCCTGAAGTATGATGTAACTTGGCATCAAAACCAAATGCAGTTTCTTACATTCGTTTATTTTCTTTGCTGTTGTAATTACATGTTAAGAGATATGAATGAAACCAAAAAAAAAGATAGAACCAAGTTGTATGTTCCTGTATCGTTATAAAAGGGTAAATTGTAAATACAAATCCTTATCATAAGCCTGTTCTTCACCATTGGTTTGTTTTGTTGGATTTTACGGCATGTCAACCCTTGTTGGGTTTATTTCTTTGCTGTTGTAATTACATGTTAAGAGATATGAATGAAACCAAAAAAAAGATAGAACCAAGTTGTATGTTCCTGTATCGTTATAAAAGGGTAAATTGTAAATACAAATCCTTATCATAAGCCTGTTCTTCACCATTGGTTTGTTTTGTTGGATTTTACGGCATGTCAACCCTTGTTGGGTTTATTTTCTTTGCTGTTGTAATTACATGTTAAGAGATATGAATGAAACCAAAAAAAAAGATAGAACCAAGTTGTATGTTCCTGTATCGTTATAAAAGGGTAAATTGTAAATACAAATCCTTATCATAAGCCTGTTCTTCACCATTGGTTTGTTTTGTTGGATTTTACGGCATGTCAACCCTTGTTGGGTTTATTTTCTTTGCTGTTGTAATTACATGTTAAGAGATATGAATGAAACCAAAAAAAAGATAGAACCAAGTTGTATGTTCCTGTATCGTTATAAAAGGGTAAATTGTAAATACAAATCCTTATCATAAGCCTGTTCTTCACCATTGGTTTGTTTTGTTGGATTTTACGGCATGTCAACCCTTGTTGGGTTTATTTTTTTGCTGTTGTAATTACATGTTAAGAGATATGAATGAAACCAAAAAAAAAGATAGAACCAAGTTGTATGTTCCTGTATCGTTATAAAAGGGTAAATTGTAAATACAAATCCTTATCATAAGCCTGTTCTTCACCATTGGTTTGTTTTGTTGGATTTTACGGCATGTCAACCCTTGTTGGGTTTATTTTCTTTGCTGTTGTAATTACATGTTAAGAGATATGAATGAAACCAAAAAAAAAGATAGAACCAAGTTGTATGTTCCTGTATCGTTATAAAAGGGTAAATTGTAAATACAAATCCTTATCATAAGCCTGTTCTTCACCATTGGTTTGTTTTGTTGGATTTTACGGCATGTCAACCCTTGTTGGGTTTATTTTCTTTGCTGTTGTAATTACATGTTAAGAGATATGAATGAAACCAAAAAAAAGATAGAACCAAGTTGTATGTTCCTGTATCGTTATAAAAGGGTAAATTGTAAATACAAATCCTTATCATAAGCCTGTTCTTCACCATTGGTTTGTTTTGTTGGATTTTACGGCATGTCAACCCTTGTTGGGTTTATTTCTTTGCTGTTGTAATTACATGTTAAGAGATATGAATGAAACCAAAAAAAGATAGAACCAAGTTGTATGTTCCTGTATCGTTATAAAAGGGTAAATTGTAAATACAAATCCTTATCATAAGCCTGTTCTTCACCATTGGTTTGTTTTGTTGGATTTTACGGCATGTCAACCCTTGTTGGGTTTATTTTCTTTGCTGTTGTAATTACATGTTAAGAGATATGAATGAAACCAAAAAAAAGATAGAACCAAGTTGTATGTTCCTGTATCGTTATAAAAGGGTAAATTGTAAATACAAATCCTTATCATAAGCCTGTTCTTCACCATTGGTTTGTTTTGTTGGATTTTACGGCATGTCAACCCTTGTTGGGTTTATTTTCTTTGCTGTTGTAATTACATGTTAAGAGATATGAATGAAACCAAAAAAAAGATAGAACCAAGTTGCATGTTCCTGTATCGTTATAAAAGGGTGAATTGTAAATACAAATCCTTATCATAAGCCTGTTCTTCACCATTGGTTTGTTTTGTTGGATTTTACGGCATGTCAACCCTTGTTGGGTTTATTTTCTTTGCTGTTGTAATTACATGTTAAGAGATATGAATGAACCCCCCCCCCCAAAAAAAAAGATAGAACCAAGTTGCATGTTCCTGTATCGTTATGAAAGGGTGAATTGTAAATACAAATCCTTATCATAAGCCTGTTCTTCACCATTGGTTTGTTTTGTTGGAATCACAATGTTCCTGGTTTTGTTTTGTTGGAATCACAAGGTTCCTGGTTCGATACCGGCCCTCGCCAACTGAACGTATGAGTAGCACATAGATCTGTGCTGTAAAGTAAGGAGCTGATGGTAGGTGTGTCACTCCACTTCAGATGCTAAAACAATCTCCTTGGTCTAGCGCTAGTGAAAAGAAGATATATTCCCTCACTGTCTGGCTGATACCGACATTAGGCCACCCCGACGAATTTACTTACTTAGGTAGATAGATAAATATATATATATAGGTATCAATTGAGGGTAGAATTGTTTCGTATTCCCTTTGATCACAGTAAAAAGCAAAAGTTGAACACATTTCTAAACAAAAATGCATAAGCATTATTTATATAGTATACAAGTCGGCTGACTTCTGAAGACGGTCGGAAAATTAAAACGGAAAGTTTTTTGGTGGTCCCCAATGACAGTTTAACTACAGTCTATGAATTAACATTTTGCGAATTGGGTTACGGTTTTAGGGGATAAAGGTTGTTTTTAATTACGTATTGCTTAAAAAAAATAAACAACAAAAACCCCAAATTACTATACATTTAATCAACCATTGAAATTAATTATTGAATCTATTATTGAGACAGTTGTTTGTGTTCGTATTGCAATGTATAATTTCAATTAAACTTAGTTTAAAGAAATATTTTCAACATTAAATGTATAGCAATTTGGGTTTTTTTTGTTTATTTTTTTAAGGAATACATAATTAAAAACAACCTTAATCCTCTAAAACCGTAACCCAATTCGCAAAATTTTAATTCGTAGACTGTACTTAAACACTCATTGGGGACCACCAAAAAAAAACTTTCCGTTTTAATTTTCCGACCGTCTTCAGAAGTCACCCTACAACCCATGTATAATATTGTCATTAGAGATGTTTGTTGTGTAATGGTAAGCGACGTAGGAAAGGAACACGGTGATAGGAGTTCAAATCCTGAACTAAGCTGTTTGCATTTTAAATAGAACTAACATTCGTGCAAATGTATGAAACCAACTATTCTCTCTCCAGCTATGAGAAAATAGGAGAAAATATGGGTCTATATAACATTCGTATGTTGTTGTTTATTGATTTTAACGGCATATCAACCCGTCTGGGGTTATGTCATGCCTAACTGTTAGGAAGTTATACATATCATGTATTTATATTTATACTTTTAATAATTGGTTTTAACAATGTGTTAGCATTATTGGGGATTATGTTGTATGGTATTGATTTGTTTCATGTCTATATTCTATGGTATAATTTTATTTCTCTCAAAAAAGAGAAAATATCCTCCATGTTGACATTTTCTAACATCTTTCATATTGTTTGCTTTAAAATCACGGTTTCTGGTGTGAGCAAGAAACCGGCATTCCATTAATAAGTGTTTAACTGTCAAAGGTGTTTGCCATGTTCCACATTGTGGTTGTTGTTCTTGTTTGAGTATATTTGAGTGCGTTAGTCTTGTATGGCCGATGCGTAATCGGAACACAATGTCTTGTTCCTTTCTAGACTTCCTTAATGTTGGTCCTTCTAAGAGACGGGAAACTGAATTCAGAAATTTACCCTATGTCACACTCTTCTCGGGGGTGGGGTTGGTGAGGGGTGATTTAGCGCAGTTGCTAGAGCATCGGCCTTGGAATAGCAAGGTTCCCGGGTTAATACCGGTCCCGTCAATCCACCACATGTTTAGTAAATCATCTACATGCTGACGGTAGGTGTGGTGTAGGTCAGTGGCAAAAACCTCCTTGGACAAGTGTTAGCGAAATAGGAATATACTTCCTTGCTATCCGGCTGATACCGACAATATGCCACCCCATCAGATTGAATGAATAAATAAATAGATCTACCACTACCGACTTTAACACTCCTGTTAACACCAACAATTGACCACCCCTCCCCTATTCACGACCTCCTAACTCTCCATTATGAAAATGTTCACAGTTGAAGCAGGAACTCAATTCAACGTCCTGAAGAAGGTCTAACAGACCGAAACGTTATAACATCGACATTACTTCCTACAATAAACATCCATTTTGTACAACATTCCGTGTTTGTCTATCTTCCTCCACATAAATGTGTGTGTATGTGTGTATGCCCCTCTCTCTCTCTCTCTCTCTGAGTGTGTGTGTGTGTGTGTGTGTCTGTGTGTGTATGCATCCATAACATTACTATTGCTACGACAAGTAGCAGCAAATGCAGATACCTATGATTGTCTATGCAAAGATGCATTTCAAGTATTTTTGGAGGAGGATTCAACTGTAGGCGTTGTACAAAAAAAAAATAAGGCGAAAATTTGAGGCGAATATAGAAAAAGCTTAAGATTGAAAAAAAAATCACATTAAAAGAAAAAAGAAAAAACAAATAAAAAATGAAATAAAATATCAAAGAGGAACGGCAGGAAAATGATAAAACAAACAAACAAATAAATTTAAAAAATCCAATATCGAATGTGCAGAAGAAATTAAATTCCTCCTCCTCCTCAAAAAAAAAAAAAAGTTAGGAATAACGGTATATGGAAAGCACTGAGAAAGACTAAAGGAAAACGCACTGAACAACGTAAAGGAAATAAGAATGAAATTGGACTTGCGATTATTATTTTTTTCTATTTTGTTCTCCTCGTACCTACTCAGTTACTTCTTTTAGGATTGCCCCCCCCCCTCTCTCTCTCTCTCTCTCTCTCTCTCTATCTCTTTCTCTCTGTCTCTCACGTTCTCTATTTCTCTCTCTCGCTATCTCTCTCTATATATATCTTTCTTTTCCACCCACCATCACTCCCTTTCTCTCTCTCCCTTTCTCTTTCTCTTTCTCTCTTTCTCTCTCTTTTTCTTTCTCTTCTCTCTCTCTCACGTTCTCTATTTTCTCTCTCTCTCTCTCTTTCCCTTTCTTTTCTCCCCCCTCTCTCTCTCTCTCTCTTTCTTTCTCCCTCTCTTTCTCTCTGTCTCTCACGTTCTCT
>CM042161.1:55693057-55698057 GCA_023376005.1 Doryteuthis pealeii | reverse complement strand
GACCCGCATCAGCTTGAAATAGGAAAGATCCTAACTACCGAGAAAAATATATATTGGTGTGAGGGTGTGTGTGTTTGCGTGTATGTGTATTTGTATGTCTTATGTGTGTGCGAATTCATAAATGACGAATGAAAGCGTCTTGTATATGTTAATTGCAGACACACATACACACACAGTTTATACAATAATAATAATAATAGTATTAACAATAATAATAATAGTGAAAACAATGATAATAATAACAATGATAATAACACTAATAATAATAATAACAGCAATAATTAGAATAAAATAAAATAAATACAACCCTTGTATAAATAGAATAGCGTAATGGAACAACTAATTTTTGTATTGTTCATGCACAACCCCTGAAGATGGCCCACGATATAGCGGAAAGTACTGGGGAAATAAATTATGGCAAATACATCAGACAATTTTGTCCAGATATAATCACATCAATTCGGCAACTTGAAAGGACATGGAACAAGATGTGCATACAAAGAATTGCTGCGTTGTTCAACAATATAATATATATATATATTATATATATATATATATGTGTGTGTGTGTGTGTGTGTGTGTGTGTGTGTGTGTGTATGTATGTATTTAGCTACACCGCTTGAATTGAAAGCTACATGGAAATACATAAAGGACTTGCCTGCAGCATAGAACAAATCCTGGAAAACTTTAATTATACAGCTACTTACCTCTCATTTCACAAATCATCCAAATCATCCAAAAAAAAGACGTGTTTGGTATAGCTGGAGAAGTATGGACGAACTCATACGTTATGTTCACCTGTGGACTACTAAACATGGACGCACAAGAGTTGGCCGAGCAGCAAAGTTTTACATGCAAAACCTATGTACAATTATTATATGATGAGTTACTAACCTGCCAGAGGGATGGTGGGAGAGAGTCAAGTAATTCCGATGGATATGATCGAAAGTGCTTTAAAGGTTGGGGCACCAAGATTTATAAAATGGATCCTGATATTAAAAAAACAACTAAAAATAATATCCATCTATATATCTATCGATACACACACACACACACACACACACAGAGGCACACGCGCACACACACACACACATGCACTCACTCACACATACACACACACACACACATATATATATATATATATATATATACATATTTATATATATATTACATATATATGGATATGTTTGCGTTTATGTATTTATTAATGCATTATATAATACATATACTTACATACACAAACACATATATTGATATGTACGAATATGGGTGAATCAGATAAAAATGTATTGTATATATATATATATATATATATAATATATATATATATATATATACAGTCACTCACACCCGACCATGTATACACACATGAACCCACACACATACACACACGCACTAGTAAACACACAGGCACACAAACACACACACACAACCACAAAGCCCCCCATATATATATATATATATATATATATATATATATATATATATATATATATATATATATAGAGAGAGAGAGAGAGAGAGAGAGAGAGAGGGGGGGATATTGACGTGTGCTTCCATTTCAAACATCATTAACACAGCACACTTGACATATTATTAGGAGCTCTGAATATATTTTAAGACTATGTTGTCAGTTTAGAAAAATGCTGTCTACCTCCTACAGTTCCTTGTTTGATTCCAGCATAGATATTTTTTTTATTTACAACTCGCGTGACACACAATTTTAGAAAGATACAAATGGATTCTGACAGGACGAGACGCCGATATAATTTGCATAAAATCGAAATAGTCATAACAACAATAATGAATAGCAGTCAATGTCAATACATTCCTGTAAGCACTAAGACGGACGACCGTCTCTAACCGTCTCTGTGTAATACTTAGAAGACAATAATTAGTCCCTACTTACTTCTTGGCTTTTGTAAACTTATGCTGTTCTTTTTTTGTATGTTTCAGTTTGTTCTGCCTGGGCGTTTTTGAGGTTTATCTGTGACAGAGGTTAAAGCGAAAATTCTTCCAGGCCGTAGTTGTATCATTGCTACTGTACGGCTGCACTACTTGGATTCTAACGAAGCGCATAGAGAATAAGCTAGATGGGAACTGCACAAGAATGCTGCGCGCAATCTTAAACAAGATGTGGAAGCAACACCCCACAAGAAAACAGCTGTATACTGGATGCTGCACAGAGGACCTTCCAGGAACAATGAATGATAGGGATGGTTGGCGAGAGATTGTCATAGATATCCGTGCTGCTTTGTAAAATTGTCAAAGTGTAAAATAATAATAATAATAATGATAATAATAATAATAATAATAATAATAATCACCTTATCCCAGCAAGAAGACCAGACCTAGTGTTGATTAACAAAAATGAAAGAACTTGTCAACTGGTGGATTTTGCAGTGCCAGCGGATCACAGGGTGAAGTTAAAGGAAAATGAAAAAAATGACAAATATCTGGACCTTGCCAGAGAACTGAAAAAGTTATGGAATATGAAAGTGAAAGTTATACCAATTGTAGTTGGTGCACTTGGAACAGTCCCAAACGGATTAGAAAAGGGTTTGGAAAGTTTGGATATCAGAGGAAGGATTGAAACCATTCAGAACACTGCACTGCTGCAATCTGCCAGAATACTCAGAAGAGTCCTGGAGACCTGAGGAGACTTGCTGTCACTCAGACTCCAGTGAAAGACCATCAGCTAACACTGATGTGAAAACTCAAATAATAATAATAATATGCGGTAATAGAGATGAGACTATAAACCATGTACTATACTTACTTCTTGGCTTTTGTAAACTTATGCTGTTTTTTTTCAGTTTCAGTTTTATTCTGCCTGGGCTTTCTTGAGGTTTCTCTGTGACAGAGGTCAAAGCGAAAATTCTTCCAAACCGTAGTTGTATCATTGATACTATAGGGAATTATCTTCCTTTTGCTGGAAGAGTTATCTCCTCGCTGTGTTGCTGTTTGTTCCCACTAGGAGGACCTCTGGTAATTAAGTGCGTTCATTCAAACACAGCTTCCTCTTTTAGCTACATCTCCGGAACGAGCACATGGGTTAGACTATTGTCCACCCGTTTTTCGGCGGGGCTCGGCCCCACCCTCTTAGTAAGTGATCTCTATGTACGAACGCTCAAGTCCTTTTATGTATGTATGTTTATGTACACTATCGTGTATCTTATGTATCGTTTCCATGTGCTGTTATCTATATAAAATGTTTTGTCTCAAAAACGTGTCGGAGTTGGTAATGTTTCAACTAGTTATGCCTTTGTTATAACTTTGAATCTTACACTATTGTACGGCTGCACTACTTGGACCCTAACGAAGCGCATAGAGAATAAGCTAGATGGGAGCTGCACAAGAATGCTGCGTGCAATCTTAAACAAGATGTGGAAGCAACACCCCACAAGAAAACAGGTGTATGGCCACTTGCCCCATATCACACTAACTATCTGTGTGAAGCGAACAAGACATGCTGGGCACTGCTGGAGAAGCGAGGATGAACTCATTAGTGACGTTCTACTGTGGAAGCCATCACATGGGCACGCCAGAGTAGGCAGTCCAGCAAAGACGTATATAAACCAACTCTGCACGGATACTGGATGCTGCACAGAGAACCTCCCAGGAACAATGAATGATAGGGATGGTTGGTGAGAGATTGTCATGGATATCCTTGCTGCTTTGTAAAATTGTCAAAATAATAATAATAATAATAATAATATGCGGTAATAGAGATGAGACTGTAAACCATGTACTATGCGAATGTAGCAAACTAACATAAAGGAGTACAACACTAGACACGACTGGGTTGGGAAGGTTATCCGCTGGGAATTATACAAAAATTGAATTGTGGCCATACAACAAAATGGTATATGCATAAACCAGAATCTGTTCTTCAGAATGAAACGCATAAAATTCTCTGGGACTTTGAAATAAAAACGGGTCAACTTATCCCAACAAGAAGACCAGACCTAGTGTTGATAAACAAAAAAGAAAGAACTTGTCAACTGGTGGATTTTGCAGTTCCAGCAGATCCCAGGGTGAAACTAAAGGAAAATGAAAAAAATGGACAAATATGTGGACCTTGCCAGAGAAGTGAAAAAGTTATCGAATATGAGAGTGAAAGTGCTACCAATTGTAGTTGGTGCACTTGAAACGGTTTCCAAAAGGATTGGAAAAGGGTTTGGAAAGTCTGGAAATCAGAGGAAGAATTGATACCATCCAGAACACTGCACTGCTGAAATCTGCCAGAATACTCAGAAGAGTCCTGGAGACCTGACGAGACTTGCTGTCACTCAAATCCAGTGAAAGACCATCAGCTAACACTGATGTGAAAATTCAAAAGGAGTAAATAATAATAATCGCTTCATCATTAAGAAGAAAAATGACAGCTCTACAGCTTGAAGGGAGCGAGGATAATTGTGCAACAGGGGAAAAAATAATTTTTGCTGGGAAATTACGCGGTTATTTAAAGTAGCGATATCTTGGAAAAGCGAAGCGATTTTCATTAGTCTCCTTCGAAAATATCGAAGGTTATCAGCTGAACCCATCACAACAGGAATCTTATGCACTAGTGGCAATTGCAACAAGAGATGAGATGCATTCGAAAAGGCGGGCCATGTGATTAAACTAAAATATGGCGTCGCATACTTATCTCTTTCAATGTTTTCTTTTTTCACCTCGCTATTTCATATTCGAATCGCTGGTCCCCATGGAGAATATGACAGTGGCGTTTGCCAACGTAAATATTAATAAGTTATCTTAGAAATATTTGTTTTTATTTGGATTAATACTGTTACTAGCAAGATATTTTGGATATACCACGGTATGATAATTTAATTATTACAACGTTTGATATGTTTACTCGAGAGCTATTTCAAAATAGTTCAATATGTAAAAAGGATAATGATATAGATTAACTCTCCCTCTCCCTCCATCCCTACCCCCTCTCTATCTCTCTTTACATTTAAACCGATATGCACGCCTAATTCATTTAATTATAA
>CM042161.1:55683057-55688057 GCA_023376005.1 Doryteuthis pealeii | reverse complement strand
TAATTTGTTTCAATCGAAAATAATGAAAAGAAAGAAAGAAAGAAAGAAAGAAAGAAATTAATAAGAAAGAAAGAGAGTAAGGGAAAGATAAAGAGGTGAACGCACGGAAGCGATAATGCTAATTTGTTTTAATCGAAAATAATAAAAAGATGAAAAGAAAGAAAGAAAGAAAGAAAGAATGAAATTAATAAGGAAGGAAAGAGAGTAAGGGAAATATAAAGGGGTGAGCGCACGGAAGCGATAATTCTAATTTGTTTCAATCGAAAATAATGAAAAGATGAAAAGAAAGAAAGAAATTAATAAGGAAAGAAAGAGAGTAAGGGAAAGATAAAGGGGTGCGCGAACGGAAGCGATAATGCTAATTTGTTTCAATCGAAAATAATGAAAAGAAGAAAAGAAGAAGAAAGAAAGAAAGAACCCGTTCAGCATCATTTGTGTCTGTACGACCGCGTTTAAAGTCAGCATCCACCTCTTAAACCGTTGTTTCCGATTTGGGTACAATTTCCAAGCTTTCAAAACATTCACAATATTCATAACTTTTCACAACATTTAAAAGAAACTTTAGACTAAAAACTTTAGACTAAAAAAAACTTTAAAATTATTTAAAAGAACTATTATATATATATATATATATATATATATTCATAACTTTTACAACATTTAAAAAACTTTAGACTAAAAACTTTAGACTAAAAAGCTTTTCACAACATTCACAATATTCATAACTTTTTACAACATTTAAAAGAAACTTTAGAACTAAAAACTTTAGACTAAAAAAGCTTTTCACAACATTCACAATATTCATAACTTTTTACAACATTTAAAAAGAAACTTTAGACTAAAGACTTTAGACTAAAAAAACTTTTAAATTATTTAAAAGAAACTTTAGACTAAAAAACGCTTTCACAACATTCACAATATTCATAACTTTTTACAACATTTAAAAGAAACTTAGACTAAACTTAACTAAAAAGCTTTTCACAATATTCATAACTTTTACAACATTTAAAATAAACTTTAGACTAAAGACTTTAGACTAAAAAAACTTTAAATTATTTAAAAGAAACTTTAGACTAAAAACTTTAGACTAAAAAAGCTTTTCACAACATTCACAATATTCATAACTTTTTGCAACATTTAAAAGAAACTTTAGACAGTTCATACGACCTAGACACCCTCCAAACAGAAAAATATGTTGTGACTGAACTTATCGAACTGTTTCTGATTTATTAATAATAGTAGTATTTGAGATCAAAGCAGTAATAACGATAAAATTAACAAAGCAGAAATGCTATTAGATTTTATACATATCGTTCGGTGTAAGATAACGTTTAGATAATGCTCCAAATAGAAGAAGAAGAAGAAGAAGAAGAAGAAGAAGAAGAAGAAGAAGAAGAAGAAGAAGAAGAAGAAGAAGAAATAAATCAGTGAAGTACATGGAAAGAGAAAGAAGAAGCTGAATTATAAGAAAATAGGAAAGTTTATGGGAAGGCAGAGAAGAAAATAGGACTGTACAAGGGAAGAAAAAGAAGAGGAAGCAGCAAATTGGAAGTATAGAAGAAGAAGAAGAAGAAGAAGAGAAGAAGAAGAAGAAGAAGAAGAAGAAGAAGAAGATATAATTAAGTAAAGCACATGGAAAGGGAAAGAAGTTGAATTATAAGAAAATAGGAAAGTATATAGGAAGGCGAAGAGGAAAATATGAATGTACAAGGGAAGAAAAAGAAGAAGAGGAAGCAGCAAATTGGGAAAGAAGAAGAAGAAGAAGAAGAAGAGAAGAAGAAGAAGAAGAAGAAGAAGAAGAAGACAATTAAAATACAAGAACTTGGGACCCTGCCACAGACAGTAGAGTCAAAATTATCTGTAAGTGAAATCTCGGAACATAGGTAAAATGAGGAAAAAATAGAATGTAAATGTGGAAACTATGCTCATTTTTTCTGGATCATTAAGAAAGGGTCTTGGGAAATATTTTAGAAATTCAAAGAATACATACTGCGTGTTATAACTATTTATAAATATTAAAAAAGCAGCTTAGAATTAAGGAGGATTCTGCAAAATTGAAAAAGTTGGTTTTACACACGATTACCCGCGAAGAATACCGGATACAATTGTTGCCAAAACACTATGAATACTGCTACTATGGTTGCTGCTGCTACTACTACTACTACTACTACTACTACTATAATAATAATAATAATAATAATAATAATAATCTATATGAACTATCTGATCATGTATAGTATTTTAACATAGCAAAAATAGCACGCTGTATGATTATTTTTATCAACGTGACTGCGTGACAGTCAAAAATTGTCTAACCAATTTTCAACTAATCAACAGTTGAGTTGGGACTGCGATTCCGTACGCCGGGATCATTATAATTACCCACATCAGATAATACTAAATATGGATATTTAGCTAAAAGGGACCGGTTTAACAATTAAGTTAATTTCAAATAATGCCCAAGCACAATTAAGAACACACTTTATGATATTTTCGTGTTAAAACATGCAGTTGTATTGACTCGAGCAAATTCGTATTTTCAGTGTAGATTTACGGGGAAATAAAAATGGCCGACAAAACATAACGGCTTCCTCAAAGGTGAGATTACTCTCATTTATGTAGCTAATGTTCAGATTACCAAACATTTCATATAACCCAATACCCAACCAACATCCAGCAGTGTCCAGCATGTGTGTACCATCTTACTTGGATGGTTTTCGTGATAGGTGGTAAGTGGCCATACAGCTGCTCTCTAGTGTGTTATTGCTTCCAATATTTGTTTTATGATAGCACGCAGGAAAGGAAGCCACGAATGAGCAGGTAAAAGTAAACAGAAAATGACGGGCTCAGCTGAATGAGAATATTAAAAAAGCAGAAGAAAAAGGAAGAAAAAAAAAGAAAAAAAAGAAGAAATAGCAGTATTATTAAAGACAAAGATCCGTGTACATAATCAACAGTACAGAGATAAGCATTTCACCTTCTACAGACGCGATAACAGACGCCATTTTGTTTCGATACATTGGCAGTTGCTAAGGGCACAGAGTGCATCTAGAAAGTTAAATACCGCTCTGTATTCCACAACATAAATGTAACGTTATGCATTCATATATGTTTCCCTCTTTTCATGGGTATAGTATTAGAAATACAACAGAAAAATAATACAGCTGTTGTTAATAATTTAACTTACAGAGAGGTATCTCTCTCTCTCTCTCTCTCTCTCTCTCTCTCTCTCTATATATATATATATATATATATATATATATATATATATATATATATATATATCCTAATTGAAAAGTAAATTCATCGCAGTGACATATTGTCTATATCAGCCATTGAGTGAGGGAGTCTCTCCCCTTTTCATTAAGGCTACACAGTAAGACGGTTTTTGCATCACACATGCCATGAGCTTCCCACTTTACTACACGGATCCAAGCTGTGCTGCACATACGTTGAGTTGGCCAGATCCGGTATCGAACCTGGAATCTTGTAGTTGCGAGGTGGACGCCCAAACGATTGAGCAAAACCCTCCAAATTAATCAACAATAATGACATAAAATAAGATTTCCATGAAATTATCAGTCTGTTGAAGCGGATATATATATATATATATATATATATATATATATATATATATATATATATATATATAAGTAAAAAATATAACAGAAGATTTAGATTTTTATCGTTATAGCCTATTTCAGGAAACCTAGACAAAATGTCTAGTTTTCCCAACCATCATTTGCATCTGATGATTGGGAACACTAATCTTCTGTTATATTTTTTACTTATATAATTTTGCTCTGTGACTCTGACAATAAAGTACACATTGAGCTCTCCAAACTACGACACTTCTATGTCATAAAAAGGATTTCTTCTCCGAATTTTTGGATTAAAAAATCCGACTGACGATTTAAAAAACAAATAAACAAAATCACCACTGCGAACAATGCAGAGATGGGCTATCAAAAACTCACCAAAATAATCAGAGACTACAAACCAGGATACATTTATGGAAAAATAAAACCCCACAAACCAGGACCCCACCTCCGACCAATATTCTCACAAATCCCACCCCTACATACCAAATAGCAAAAATAATCAATAACATAATTCAACCATATATTCCCAACAATTACAGTATCAAATCAACCTACGACTTTATCCAAATACTAAAATCCCCCCCCGAATAACTACATAACTGCTTCCTTAGACGTCGACAATCTATTCACTAACGTTCCTGTATTGGAAACAATAAAGATAATAATTAACAATGTTTACAACCACTCATCATTTCCTCCTTCACCAAAAAAACCAAAAATCCTCGAAAAACTCCTACTCAAATGCACCACACAAGTTCCGTTCCACAAGCCATTAGGGAAACTATACATACAAAAAGACGGTATTTCGATGGGTTCTCCACTCGGCCCGACAATATCTGAATACTACATGTCCCATATCGAAAATAAAATATTTTAACAGCCAAATCACTAAACCATACATATATACACGTTACGTTGACAACATTTTTATAACTGCACAATCCCCTGACGAACTCAAAAAATTAAAATGCACCCTCGAAAAAACTCTATACTAAAATTTACAATAGAACATAATATCAACAAAAAATCCCCTTCCTAGACGTACTTACCGATTCCAGTAACAAAAAATTCATCACATCAGTATATAAAAAAACAACCAGCCAAAACTTCTCATTACTTAATTAACATAGTGAATGCCCCCTTAAATATAAAATAGCCCTCATTAAAAATCTAATTCATAGAGCCTTCTACATTTCCTCATCCAAAACAATATTTTACAAAGAACTTCTTAATATTAAACAAACCCTCGTCAATAACAACTTCCCTAACAAAACCGTAGATCAACAAATAACACTATACCTGCATACCATCCACAAATAACAATAACAACCCCAACAACAATAATAACAAAATAAATCTATATTACAGAAATCAAATGCACAAAAACTAGAAATCCGA
>CM042161.1:55660557-55680557 GCA_023376005.1 Doryteuthis pealeii | reverse complement strand
TCTGCTTGTGTAATGCACATTTAGACTGTTTTCAATAATACACTAAAATCTTTTTTTCCTGAATCTGACATGCTGAAATGAGGGTACGTCTTATATGCCAGTACCTCTTATATGCCGTCAAATTCTCTGGTAAGGTGTAGGCATTTGTTTATCTTTTCATTGTTATTATTATCATTCCACTCCATTTGGGATTTTCACATCCGAATTAACCGTTGGTTCACTGGAGGCTAAGTGACAACAAATCTTATCTGGTCTCCAGGACTCTAGATTTCTACACAGTAAAAACTTTCAGACTGCAGAGACTTTAGGACTTTTATCGATCTTGTTTTGTATAATTTCTGTTGACCTTTGCTTAGAGAATAAAGTCTGTTTGTTATAACTATTTGTCGGATTTGTTCAATGTTTATGTGATGTTAAATGATAGACACCAACTATCCATTTCATTTCAAAGATTTTTTTGTAAAATAAGATTTTTGTAAAATTAGACATTCGAAAAATTACTTTTCAAATCACGTGTTGCATACCTTTTTACTTTCTTCTATTATTCTTGTCATCTTCTAGGTCTCTTCTAACATCTGGACTTCATCTTGGGGTCGGTCGCACTTAACTCATTTCTTCTTCTAGATCAGTCTTGTTACCAAGACATTCATTAATCACAAAACCGTGTTATTTTACTTAACTAAACATTTCATGTAACTAAACATCTGACTAACATAGCGCGCGTATGCAGTGAGTTCCAGTTAAGGTAGGACATCTTTCTGCCCGACGTCCAAACTGAAACTGAGGACCCAACCAGGTCCCACGTGACTTCACGTATTTCGCGGGCTTTCTGTATTATTCCATGGAAAGTCCCGCCCGTGATATGAAAAGGGCCATCCCTTTAGAAATACAGGGGATTGACAATAATCTTATGCAACCGCATAGATTATGTAACACACGTACAATTAGCCTTTTGTCATAGCTTATTGAAAAATAGAGTTTAAAATTAAATATAGAGTTTAAAATTAAATCAACAAGTATATGAATTCCTAAATGAAAAAAAAGAAGATAATTTACTATTTTTGTTTATTTTGAAATTTAATCAAATTTAAAAATAACAAAAATTGCCCCATTACAATAAGAAGAGAAACACAGAAAGATAAATTGATAAAACACTTACAAACTCTGGCATCAAATGAATTTAACATAAAACCTAATGGCCCTGCCTTGAAATAGGATGAACAGACTTGGGGCGACACAAAAACACCTAAATAAACAAAGAAACAGACCAGGCTGTCACGGATAATTTGAACTACCCACCACCCAGGCCCAAATGAAAATCTCATTTGCCAGATGTCCTTACTATAGATGTACAAAACTGATAAGAAAAAGAAAAACTGTTTCTCTTATGTTATTATTTTTTTTGATTTTTCTCAAATAGTTTCGATCTTAGGTCATCATTAGAAGAAACTTTTTGTGAAAAAAATGTTTTTAGAAAGTATTTTTTTTTAAATTTCAAAAGTTGTTGATTAGCCACAAAAGAATGGACGAAAAATATACTGGCAAAGTGGCAAATACATTTGTAGGGTGAACACCATCTTCTAGATTAATTATATTCAATTGATTTTTAATATATTCATGAGTCTCTGTGGTGTCTTATGGATAAGGTAAATATGATAATCAAGGTTTATAAGCTACAAATTAACAAGAGAATTGAATATAAATTTTTATGTTAAGATTTTGCTTTCAGTATAAAATATTTCTTTAAAAAGATGTCAGTAATTATGACAAAAATTATTCAAAAAGTTTATATTGAAAAAAAAAAGATTATTACAAAATGTATCAAAAGATATAAAAAACACAAAGTATGAAAAAAAATGACTATACCTAATATCAGGGCAGGTGCTAGGGTTTCATCCCCATCCCCAGTCTATTATATGGGGTCCCTACTCTACTACATGTCAATTTTCATAAAGTAGTGTTCATAGAAAATATACGAATGCTGTCCTTCTGTGTAATAAGTTTTCTTATTAGAATCGGAGTGTTTCATTTCAAGTTATATGCGGAAGACCAGCTGTATTTGTTTAGATTAGTGGTTCTCAACCGAGGTCCATATGAACCCCCGGGGACCATAAAAACATTTTTGGGACCGAGGCAAGTAAAATGGATTTAACTATAAAAATGCAATGGGGTTTTTAAACAACGAATGGCTATGAGGGGTCTACCGGAGTAAAATAGGATTAAAAGGGGTCAATAGGTAAAAAAATGTTGAACCATTGGTTTAGATAGATATTAATGATAACCCAATTTTATTACCGGTCTGGTTAATTAAGTTTGACATTAAGTCCAAATGGATTATATCTTTTCAAATTGTTTATCCAGTTACGTTACCTCCGCTCAATTAATGATTTTATGTTGATGTTTTTTCAAATCTTTTTGCAATGCCGAAATTATCATCTCTGTTAAAATCGTGACCGTTTCATTGAAAGTGTTGTTTTCAAGTATTAGTTTACCGTGAGACATAACACTCGGCATATACTTGCTTATTTAAAAGAGAATGGCAATTATGACTTCCCAATACATTGTTTTGGGGATCTTGTGCAGTCCAGTAAATGAATTACATTTTTCTTCTGCTACTAGATACATGTGAAAATTAAAAAGTATTTTTAGTTGTGAAGCTAGTGAAAGGGTTGGTTTTTTTAGGTTTTTGCAGCATAGGTTGTGCTTAACACGTTGATACGTATTGTTACACATATGCACTACTATGGATATCACTGATGGACGTATTAGTACATATAGTTATTTACTAAAATTAGCTTAGATGTGACACAAGAGCAGAAGTATGGAGCGCCCAATGAGCATCGAATTTACTAATAATGGTCTGCAAACTGAGCTTGCTAACTATTACACCACGTGAGGTGCCCAAGTATTGGTACATATAAGTGCTATTGCAAATATTTAATTTCCCTTTTTTAAAAACAATATTTAGAATATATACTTTCATAATAACATAGCAGTATCTACATATACTACTTAAAGTAGGTGGTAACGATGAAAAATTAGGTTTTATCAAGAATGTTTATTCAAAACAGTGATGAAAATAAAAAAAAAATAGGAATACATTCACAGCCAAATATTCCTGTTCATGACAATGAAATATCAAAATAATGAAGATTTATATGAAAATGATTTTTAAAAGGCATTTTTATTCATATTTAAACAATAGGTCATTATTTATACATTTCTATTTTCTCGGCATAGATAAGGCTGTCTCTCAGATTGGTCACTATCAATGATAGTTTTTTATCATCTATGGCATCTTCTTGTTTTTCAAAACTGATGCAAATAAGGAATAACTGTTATTTGAGCAAATGTAGACAATGTATTAATATTATATGGTTGGCAACATTTTGTGGGCTTCTCATTTATTACTTTATTATTTAGTACTATCAAAAGACCCCCCCCTCCGGACGGTATACAAATTGATTTTTGAAAGATGTTGCCTAAGCGGGGAGAGTTAAACATTCAATGTGAGAGTATTTGTATCATAAGTAACTAAAATCATCAAATTTATCAAAGGATAAAAAAAAATCTTGTGTGCATCTATTAATTATTAATACGGTAATTATTTTGAATATTTTACACATGAATTTTACAGAAAATTGTAGGCATTTATTTATTTATAAACATTTTAGTTAACCTCTTGTTACTGAAAAAGGGACAGGAGTAAAAAAAAAATGATAATTTAAAAAAAATGATTACAGGGTTGTTCTTTATTCTATGTATTGATGATTTCGGTATTGTGGCGTAAGCAGTGACGTAGTTTCGGTTACAGACAAATAGAGACCGAATTTCCATTATTAACATATAAATTCCTATAATTTATTTGAGGTGATAGGTCAGAATGGTTGGTTGTTTTGTTTTACGGCATTTCACCCTTTTCGGGTCATTTAATGCCGAATCGACTCATTTCTTATAAACAAAGGATTCGTATTGCTTACAGAACCTGCTTTGCTTACTTATGCACCATGGAAGAACAAAGACCAGTAAACGAATTTCTCTGGTCGGAAACAGTGTCAAGGCTGAAATTCATCTGAGGCTTTTAGAAAAATGCGAGGATAGGGACTACCACATAAAATTATGAATGGATAGAGATGTTTAAAAGTAGCCAAACAAATGTGACGCAAGAAGAGGAAGAACGGCACTGGTGATGAGAAGATTCGGCACGCTCGAGAAATGGTATGGCGAACCCGTGAGTAATCATCGATAAGGTAGCTTGGTCTCTGCATCGTTCTGTTCGTCAAATCATCCATGATGAGCTCGGCTCCAAAAAAACCAGAGTGTGAATATTTTTTAAATCTCCCGCATATATATATATATATATATATATGAAGGTAGGATGGATGGGTTTAGGATCCGACGATATGATGTAGATAGAAGGAAAGTGGGCAAGAAATGAACAACTCAAACAAGTCAAAGATGAAAATTTCGTCCGAATTCACGCGGACGTCTTCAGTCAGAGTGATATATATATATATATATATATATATATATATATATTATATATATGATTTTTCTCGATTTGTTTAGCCTTACATTTAAATAGGCATTCCCGCCTAATTAATTAATTATTATCAATTAATTTTCAAAATTAGGTACGACTTCAATTAAGCACTTATTCTCCCAAAAATTGTCGGCAAAAAGCCATATCCAAACACACCGTGTTTACTTTCCTATCGTTTATATATATATATATATATATATATATATATATATATATATATATAAGAGAGTTTTATAATTTGCTTGAAGCATTGTGTATATATTGGTTAGGAAGTTGATTTAGAAGGCTATCACAATGCAGGTGTAAAGAAAAAAAAATAATACGGTAACAATGGTGCTGTGTGTTAACCTGTATTTAATTCTTGAATTTTCGAGATAATATCTCTTTTCAAAAGATCACTAGAACTGAAGCAGTCTAGTTATGGCATTTCTTTTTAATATATATATATATATATATATATATATATATATATATATATAATATATATATATATATATAGAGAGAGAGAGAGAGAGAGAGAGAGAGAGAGAGAGAGAGGCATGTAGTATCATTTACAAGCTTAATTTCGCTAGGATTGTTAGCTGTGTACTCTGGTCGAGGCGATATAGTGGTTCTATGCTCGCTGAGGTCCCGGTTTCGATTTCTGTCGGACGGAAATCGTTAGTATATGTCGCTGATGAGACTTAATAAAGTCGAAACAGTCTGTACGATATTCTACACACCGAGCGATCCTTTGCCGGGATTACACTTGTCAATTTCATTTTCTATGAGAAAAAGTATCGAATTTTATGCGATACATGCGTTGTAAATGCCTTCAAGTAAAAATTTAATATATATATATATATATAACCCCCCCCCGAACGAGCAGGATGAGACACAAGGTCAATTGCTTAAGCGAAGTTTAACAGGTTTGAATTCAAAGTTTTTCTTCTCATAAACTGGTTACCTAGCCATGGTTAAAGAGGCCAATCTACCCTGCTATTTATCCATTGAGGAGGGAAAATTGGATCCATACCTTTCCCAAGGGTATTAGCACCATGTGAAATTCAAACAGCTTTGTCCAGGAAATGTATATATATATATATATATATATATATATGCAGTTAATCATAGATAGCAGGTTAGATTATTAAATTATTGTTTGAGTAAATAGTTTTCATTCTCCTAGAATGCTTGCTTAAATAAGGTTAAACAGTCTTATCTGTCTACTATTAACTCATAGCTAGAGTTAGAATACTTGGATTCATACCTTTCCCAGGGTATTAGCGCTATGTAAAATTCAAGCAGCATCGCCCAGGATTTGAACTCATGTCACCGGGTCCATTTCCTACGGTCATAACCATTACACCACGTGCACATCCAGATAAGAGGATATAGCAGTTAGGACATCGAACCCGCATCGGTACAAGAGGTCTTACCAAAACCGATAAATAAATCTATATCATTAACGGGCCTCTGTTGCAAGAAAACAGCTGGTTCAATATTCTCTTGTTCCTCCTTTTTCACCCTAGAACACAATTGAAGCAGTAGTAACGCAGCTTTCTTGGTTCAATACCAGCCCTCACCACACTCAGCATATGAGTAGCACAGGGATCTGTGTGGTAATGTGAGGAGCTGATGGTAGGTGTGGCGCTCTTACCTCAGACACCAAAAACAATCTCCTTGGTCTAGCACTTGTGAAAAAGGGGATAGAATCCTTTGCTGTCTGGCTGATACCGACTTTAGCCCCCCTCCCCCAATGACTTTACTTACTCATAGTATTTTTGGGAGAATATGTGCTTAATTGGAGCCGTACCTAATTTTGAAAGCTAATTAATTAATAATTAATTAATTAGGCGGGCATACCTATTTAAATGTAAGGTTAAACAAATCTAGAAGAATCAATCTCTGTATGTAGATTTCGGCCTATTAGGCCTCATCAGCTGAGCTATAGATAGGAAGACCGCCTTGTGCGTGATTCGAACCTTGACTGTCAAGCGGACAGGCGAAGACCGTAACCCCTACACCAACCGGACTTTCTTAGATTTTTCGTTTTGTTTAGAAGTAGGTTTTTATTCCTCTTATAGTGACTTTCTACACGACAGTATGAGAAGTAAATACACAAGCGATGTGTTTTGATATGGCTTTTTTTTAGCCGACAGATTTTGGGAGAATATGTGCTTAATTGAAGTCGTACCTAATTTTGACAGTTAATTAATTAATAATTAATTAATTAGGCGGGCATACCTATTTAAATGTAAGGCTAAACAAATTGAGAAAAATCAATCTCTGTATGCACATTTCGGCCTATTAGGCCTCATCAGCAGAGCTATAGATAGGAAGACCGACTTGTGCGTGATTCGAACCTTGACTGTCAAGTTGACAGTTATCCTTTCGGACTGAGCATTGCTTTTCAAATCAAACCAGTCCATTCTAAAATATTTCAATGGTTTGATCAATCAATTAGCGCAAAGCTGTGTTACTACTGCTTCAATTGTGCTCTAGGGTGAACAACTATAATGGTTAACAACCTTATATTGTATATCATTTACTACCAAGTTGTTAATTCCATCCTCCTAGATGCTCCATGCGTGCGGCTTTCTTGTTTGAGTCTTCTCACTTGAATGAGGTAATTAGTCTGGACCTGAAAGTTTTAGAAGGGAGTTGCATGGGGCCAAATTCGAGTTGTAGTAGTAGTCGTTTAGTAGTAGTCGTAGTCGTTTGTTCAGAAACAACATACGCAAGTCGTATAGTCACAAAGGGGTCGTTTATTCCTTCTAGGCTTGTGGGTTTTTTCAGAGAGAGAGAGAGAGAGAGAGAGAGAGAGAGAGAGAGAGAGAGAGAGAGAGAGAGAGAGAGAGAGAGAGAGAGAGAGAGAGAGAGAGAGAGAGAGAGAGAGAGAGAGAGAGGTAAAATTATTCTATCGTAAATCATGATCGGTAGTATTATGCGAAACCCATACGGGCGAACCCGGAAATATCCGTCTGCCTCCCACGAAGCCTAACCGAAAAAAGGCAGAATTTTCTCCCCTTCCGCTTCTTGTGAAATGATTGTTTCCTAAAGATTATTTTCCTATTTAGTTTAACGATACAAAATACATGCTAAAATATTCCTTAGTTTTAGGATTCATGTTTGAAAAAAAATCCATTTTAATTGGTTTTGATTAGTCGTAACTTGAAATTAGGTAAAAAATAGACCCATCTCTTACTCACATTCTGTCTGTCACTTCCCTCTCTATAGAGGAATTAACTAATGCTTATTTATGTTAATTTATCTGTGGGTGTAAAGAGTTAGGTTGGATAATGTGAGAGGGAGATTAAAATTCACACTTTATTTGTTAAATTTTGGCAGCAGTCAGAAGACAAAATATATATAAAATTCGAAATTCTATCTTTATTTTCAGAGAGAAGCTAACATGTATAAGAACTAATTAATGAGCACTTTAGGGGTGATTTCGCTGACGACCGCCAACTAAAGCGTAAACGCAACGCTCTCCTTTATAAGGCATGGAGCACTCCATGGCGGCCTGTACATATATAGAGATGTGTGTATTAAAACATTTAAAATCCCCTTCGCATTCTGTGGGTGACTATATAGCCTAGCGGTTAATGTGTCTGACTGACACTGAACCGATCGGATTTTAAATCCCGGCTGTATGTAACTTACAAATGTCTAGCCACTCTGAAGAGACTTGATAAGTCAAAATACGTGTCTGTGGATGACTATATACATATATGTGTGTGTGTGTGTGGAGGGGGGAAATGTGTAGTAAAAGACTGGTCAGTTTTTTACTTTATTGCAAACTTTGTTTTTTCTTATTTTTTTTTTTTGTTTTTTGTTTTTTTTAACTCTGTGGACCTAATTATTTAAAAAATCTAATTCACTTTCCGCCCTGTCGGGGCCACCTGTTGGCCGTGGGTGGCGATCCGTGATGCTTAAGGATAGAGCCCAGGTGGATGAGCAGTTCATGACATGCAATACTCCACTTTGGCCCTATCTTGGGCTAGACGGGCGGTCGGAGAGGCCCCCTCCGATCAATCGGCTGGTCACGTTAAGCCCTAGCATCTATATGATTTTCCCAACATTATGGCAAGCTCCAATCCCTTTTTATCATATGGGTGCTAGAAGGCGGTGGCTGCAGGTCTACATGTCCTGGGAATTACGTTAAACTCTATCTGATGGTGAGGTTCCTGTTCTGGAGGATTGGGGAATGTGGAGCACCCCTTCATCACTATTGCTCCCTGGTCCACTCTGACCCGGAGTGGAAGTACCTGTTAGGGTCCCATCTATGGGTTGAATAGAAAAATGTATTTATAAAAAATGGTATTATCCATTAAGAATTGATTTATTTCAAAACTTTATTGGCATTAATTGACCCACTGAGGTTGATATGCCGTAAAACAAACCAAACCAAACCAAACCAAACTAATTCACTTTGCAAACTCATTTTTTACTGATCACAGATATCTACCAAGAGCTCAATGGATGAACTGAGAGGTCAGGTTTTTGTAGTATAAGTCCCCAAGGCGTAGTGGCTAAAGTGCTGGATTTTAACATTAATGGAAGCAAGTTCGAACTACAGTTTTGATACTACGTTCACTTTCAGACTAATACCATTTATTCGTGTCTGCACATAAATGTCAACAAAGAAAAAAAAATTAATTCTTATTAAAAAAAAACCCCAAAAAACAATCTTTCACTTAAGTAGACAGTCGTCTAACGCTTTCATGGAGTATTTCCACAGTTCCAGTGAAGAAACATTTTTTTTTCATTCCGTCTAAAAGAGTGAACCGAGAAACCCACATATCTAAGTCCATTTTCATCCTTCCACACGTTCAGTGCTGTTGTCTGTTGCGCCGTCTGATGTTCTTTCTTGTAAAGGAAGTTGTTTAACAATGTTTCTGTATGTCTTGCCTTACACTTTCCTCGCACCACCTTCTCACCGGCCTGGATTTCGCATTATGTGCCCTGATGGTTTCCCCATTCACAACCAAGCCCTTCCGCTCAAAGCTATTACGGTGCTGTCTGTTGAACATGGCTGTTGAGAAAATTGTCGGTCCTTCAGCCATTCAGGTAGAGACGAATATAGGCACATACAACAGAAACCTTTCTATATCTATACCTTTATCTCTATATATATATATCCATGTCTCTATGCATCTATCTATCTATCTATCTATCTATCTATCTATCTATCTGAAAACCTCTCTGTCTGTTTGTCTGTTTTATTATGTCTATAGTGGTCTTTATATGCCTGTCAATCTATGTATCTAATCCAGTCAGTACATAGCTATCTATCTATCTACACACACACACACACACACACACACACACACACACACACACACACACACACACACACACATATATATATATATATATATATATATATATATATATATATATATATATATATATATATTATACACCAGTCTATTTATGTATCTATTCTGTTCATGACTATCTATCAATCTATCTAGCTATCTAGCTATCTATCTATCTAGCTAGCTAGCTAGCTAGCTAGATGGATAGATAGATGGATTGATAATTAGCTGTCTCTTTTATAATAATAATAATAATAATAATAATAATATATATGTATATATATATATATATATATATATATATATATATATATATATATACTAGACTCTTTATGTCAGTTAACCTGACTATTTCATTCTAGTCATGCCTTATCTATCTATCTATGTATCTATCTTAGAAATTATGGGACTGGCATATACATACGTATATATATATATATATATATATATATATATATATTATATATATATACACACACACACACATATATATATATATATATATATATATATATATATATATATTTATTTATCTATTTAAAAGTGGATTCATTCCTTTCTGCTTATCTAGTTTATTGTGCATATATATGTTTCTTTTTTATATTATCAATGGCAGTCTCCTCATATTTTTCGTCTACCTATCGATCTATCTATCTATCGATCTATCAATCTATCTATCGATCTATCTTTCTATCATATTTTTACTCTATCTAATTTAGTATGTAATCTGTTTATGTCTATATAACCATTTAGTCAGTCTGCAAACTGAGAGTCGAAGGATTCCCTCTGGCAGTTTGGAAAGATGTTCAATATGTGATGTGTACAAAGATTTCAAAAAAGCTTATACGTTAGCAAACACATTCAATTAGTCTATCACTATATATGTCTAACTTCATAATTCTACTTGGACACACACACACATACACACACACACACACACACATATATATATATATATATATATATATATATATATGTATTGTACGTATGTGTATACAAGCATTATATATATACATTCCTAAACACACATACACTTGCTCAAACACAGACATACATATACTCACAATTGTATATAAAAATAAAACAACAAAAATGAACATCACATTACTGTGATTAACGCCATTTGTTAATACATATAATGTTGGGGTAATACCCGTGGTGTAGTGACTAACTTGCTGGACTACGACATCAAAGTAAGCGAGTTCGAATTCCAGTCGTGCAATTACGTTCACTTTCAGACTAATACCCTTGCGAAAGATTTGAATCCCCAATCCAGTTATAAGTTAACTAGTACCACTAATGTTCTTCTACAAGGGCAACGAAGGTTAATATACCATTAAACAAAGAAACCAAACCAAACATTTGATTTACTTTGACCTTCGTATTAGCAATTTAACCTGATGTACGTAAGTATTATCTGCATCACTCGGACCATTGTCTTCGTCTTCATTGTTATCTGTACAACGTTTCGGCTGATGTACCCTCTGGCCTTCTTTGGGTATTTCTTGTCGTAATCGGTAACCTTCTTGTCGTAATCGGGAGCCATCACGGAAATTTGAACTAACCCTTTATTCAGTCCACAGGAGTATCCTGTTGTCATTCTGCTAAAAAGGTTCCAGAGTCCGAGATCGTTCCCGATTCCGAGAAGGTTCACGAGTCCGACAAGAAATACCTGAAGAAGGCCGGAGGGCACATCAGCCGAAACGTTCTAAAGATAACAATGAAGATGAGGACTATAGTCTGAATAATGCAGATAATACTAATCATCAAGCTTCATCTAAAAAATTCAGAGAAATAGTGATGTACGCTGTTTTAATGTTCCCATAAGTACAGAAATATATATTTCATGAATGAAAATACAAATAAAAAAAAAAGTTACTTTTGTTTGTAAATGATTCAAAATACACAAGTGAATGAAAATATCCAAATATTTTAAATCAACAAGGTTTCTTCTGGGCTATTCAGATTTCGGACGAAGAATTTAACCCTTTGCCGATATTTTCTTACACTTTTCTTATCTGACCTGTGGGAATTAAAAAATACGGAAATAAAAATAAAATAAAGGAACAACAAAATTTCATGGGGCTTTTACCGGAAGAACCCCTTTGCGCATGTCCGACAAAAGGGATCGACTACCTGACCAAAATAATTCCTCGGCCAGTCGAACTGAGGCCATAATTGGGTCTAATTGCCAGAGAGATTTTCCCTTGCTACAGGCCACTATAACCTGGTTAATAAAGCCTAAGTCATAAAACCACCTTCTGCCTTTGTTTCTTTCCCTTCTCGTTCCTTTTCGTTCTTTAAGTTCCATTTCAGCTGACCAGCCCACAAGAACAAAGAACTAAGTTTTTATTGGGGACAAAACACCATTACCAACGATCCTAAATAGCCCCATAATATATATATATATATATATATATATATATATATATATATATATATATATATATATATATACTATATATATATATATATAATATATTATATATATACTTATGTATATTACAAATCACTATATATTGAAAACAGAAGTATGTACACCATGCATTGATATCCATATATGTTTCATATAGAGGTGCACACATATCGCAATGGTTATTTCAGTGGAAGAAGCGAATCCTGGATGAGGTTGTTTGCCTTTCACTTCGCGTTAATTCTCTTGGAAATGGCATTAGCCAATCTCTTCTTCCAGCTACGGATAAATGATAGTGTTTACTGTTTTACTTAGTCTTGGTAATGCACTGAGTCAAGGACAACTCTGATTTTAAATCAACTCTACTCTTCTTAGAAATTGATCATGTGTCGCATACTTTCCGTGGATAAGGGTTGGCCACACACACACACACACACACACACACACACATACACACACACATATATATATATATATATATATATATATAAGTAAAGAAATAAAAAAAGACTTAGAGGATTAGCATTATAGTCAATTTCAGGGATTCTTTATAGTCTATTTATAAATAGACTATAATGCTAAATCTCTAAGTCTTTTGTTATTTCTTTACTTATATATTTGCTCTGTGACTCTAACATTAAGAGCGCACATTGAGCTCTCAAACCTCGACAGTTTTTAAAAAATAAAACTATTGTGTCGTAAGTAAGATTTCTTCTTTGAACTTTTGGATTATATATATATATTATATATATATATATAATCCAAAAGTCCAGAGAAAATAATATATATATATATAATATATATATATATATATATATATATATATATATATATATATATATATATACCAATAAACCCTCACGAGCAGGGTGGGACAAATTGACAATTACTTAGTCGGAGTTGAATTCAGAGTTTTTTTTTTCTAGACTGGTGTCATAACCAAGGATGAAAAGCCCAGTATACCCTAGTGTTTGGCCATAACTAGAGGAACAATAATTGGATTCATACCTTCCCTAAGTGTATTAGCCCTGTCGGAAATGCAAACATTCCATATCCTAGGAAGGTAACCATTAGACCACACGCCTCCGAAATACATACACATATTTCTGAATATTTCAAATTGGAAGATAATGGATTATGTCTCTTCAGCCTTTCATTCTCTCTCTCTCTCATTCTCTCTCTCTCTCTCTCTCTCTCTCTCTCTCTCTCTCTCTCTCTCTCATATATATATATATATATATATATACATATATATATATATATATCCTAGAGAACATACCATCACTGAAACCCTATTCTTCATTGTCTTATTCTAAGCTTCCAATATTTTTTTATCGTAGCCTTATTATTATCATTATTATTATTATTATTATTATTATTATTATTATTAGTGGTAGTAGTAGTAGTAGTAGTAGTTGCCGCCAAACTTAATTGCTTTTTAAAAGGTTTTCTTCTTGAAGAAAAACGTCTTTCATTTTATTTTTATATCCATCCTTTTTATTCATTTTGTTATAACGTAAAAGACCTTTCTGTCTGTTTTTTCTCCAAATTTTTCTTCGTTTAATTTCGCATATCCTGTTCGTAATTGAATATTTCTAGAGCGTGCAATGTTCTGTGACTTCAGATTGAAGACGTATTTCTTTTGTCGGCAATGCAACATTATTCTCTGATTAGAAGCCCAGCTGACACACCCTGTACCTTGTATTTCGTTTTGGGCGCGAATTATATACAGATTCTTTCTGGGGTAAGCGAGAAAGTTATTTTAAAAAGCATAGCGTTAGAGCAAGCAACTTGAATATGCATCTAAAATCTTGTAAAAAAAGAAAGGTAATTTTATTCAAGGGAAACATACGATTTTAAACAACAACAAAAAAAACGAGATTAGACATTACTCATATTTAAACAGTCATTTTAACAGATTCTACTTTTTTTCTTCAACGCTTTGTTTACTCAGCAGTCAAACTATTCCTAATTTCCCAATTTGAAACATTGCTGGGATCGTCAAAGTCTTGACACTTACAGCGGAGTGAAAGCAGTCTATTCCAATGGATCACAAGGAACACCTGAAGAAGGCTGGAGGGTACAACGGCCAAAACTTTGAGTATGTTAATTTTCACAATAAAGATGAGTCCCAAAACAATATAATACATATCAAGTCACTTCTCTAAACTTGGGAAAATACATTTTACTTAGATTTCTTTAAAATGTTATGGTCTCGTTCCGTTTTGTTTCTTTGCTTAATGGCATGTCAACATTCGTTGGTTATGGGCCATCCTTTAGGGTTCAAGCAAGAGCGCTTATCCAGTGGAAATCCTTGGTAAAGAATCATTTTGTTGTTTCTTGGTGCTCCTCAGTATTGCAAGTCCCTCGTCAATGATTACAAATAGACGACTCTCAGTATCAGTGATTAAGTAGTCAACCAGCCACGCTTTAGTGCTGTTGATTGGCTGAGGTTTAAACCACTTGCTCTCGCGTAGTATATAAATTTAGGTGGTGTATTGTAGCACACTTTGTATCCCAAAATATTCCCACAAATATGATAGCGCGAATGGTGTTCGAAATAGATTCTTACGATGTCGGTCCAGCTCGTTGATACGTCTTCTGTCTGTGTTGGGCCTGGTAGTCTGTGCTCATCCTCTATGTTTTTTAATAATGAAGCAAGATTTTGTTTAGTTTTCAAAGACGTCTTTATTAACACAGAAGGATTTGTAGGGGAATATCTTCCCTTTGCCTGGAAGAGTTCTTCTCGCTGCGTTGCCGTTTGTTCCCACTAGGGGACCTCTGGTATTTAAGCGCCTTGTTTGAACTTGTCTTCCTCTTTTAGCTGGATTTCTCAAGAACTGCTATGGGCTAGAATATATCTACCCCCCTTCTCGGTGGGGCTTTTGCCACCCCCTTACATTACTGTAAGTAATTTATACAGCATGGACTATCCTTTAGTTCCATGTCTGTAACATTTATATGTTAGGTACATTTGGGTATTTGTTTATAGCTAAATAGTGTATATGTATTTACATGTATTTTCCTGTAATTTATGTATCTTATCGTTTCCATGTGCTATTATATATATTAAATATTTTGTCTCACAACGTGTCGGTATTGTATGCTCATTAATTAACTTTGAATCTTGCAGATTTAACCGCGTGGTGAGAAGATGGCTTACCTGGGACATCTAACTCTAAATCAGTTACCGTCACGCGCTTTTCCTTTTGCTAATCAGAAATCGGCACCCATGTCAATAAAAGGTTATCTGTTGTCAATAACTTTTAGAACGGCTAAAATGGTAACTTTTCATTCACCATACTTACACTACAGTCCGAGTATGGGCCGGGTTAGCTCAGTTGGTAGAGCGTTTGGATAGAAACCACAAGGTAACTAGTCCCTACCGATCCTCACCAACTCAGCGTATGAGTAGCACAGGGATCTGTAAATCGGTAAAGTGAGGAGCTGATGGTAGGTGTGGCACTCCATCTCAGACGCTAAAATAATCTCCTTAGTCTAGCGCTAATGAAGAGGGGATAGGCTCCCTCGCTGATTGGCTGATACCGACATTAGGCCACCCTGACGACTTTACTTTACTTACAGTTATGATTCGTAGTCAAACCCTGAATTATGTAACCCTACACAATGTGTCTCCCTACCCAATTTTTTATAACGTTTATACTCACACCGTTATGATAAGTAACGTTGTTTTCTGAAATTCAAATTTCACCCTGTCTCGAGCTACTTTATGCCTATAGGTTAGGGAATCGCGTTCATTGTATGTTAATATTTGGGTAATTCCATGTCAAATCATGTAGGCCATGTCACCAACCCTCTTCAATTTTGCGGTAATTTTGTCAAGTGTGGATTAGGATAAAGTTAGACAATCCCAAAAATAAATTACAAAAAGTCACCCTTTTTTCCCCAATCCCACCAATTTTGGACCGCTGAACATCGACATAAAAGTAAAGCCCATCCTCTTCACTTGCGCTAGACCAAGAAGATTGTTTTTAGCATCTGAGGTGGAGCGCCACACCTACCATCAGCTCCTTACTTTACCGCACAGATCCCTGTGCTACTCATACGCTGAGTTGGCGAGGACCAGTATCGAACTAGGAACCTTGGGGTTTCTAGCCGAACGCTCTACCCGACCTTTTTGTAATTGGAAGCTTACTTTTGGGGATTGTCTAATGTTAACATAGTTCACACAAGAAAAAAGATTGAAAAATTGAAAGTGGTGGGTGACATTTTACTTTTTTCTGCGTGATTTGACATGGGTAATTGTTGTACCGGCCGTTCCTACAGTGGAGAACATGCACCGGTTCTCACTATAAATAGTGAGACACCGAGTGGAAAGGAGGACTGTTCCCGTTAACGACAAGCTAGTCGTACATGTACCATTAATTGTAAATACACTTGTCTTATTTTACCCCATCTCGACTTGACTTCTTTTTACTGTTGGGACTAACATCACAACAGTAATTCCATTTACAATTTTCTTTTTTTCTCGTTTTCTTTTTGTATTCAATCGAATTTAAATAAATTTTAAACAGTTCTATTTGACCAATATATAGGAGCTAAGACTAAAGACAGGTGCAGCCTCTCATGCCAATACCATTATTGGGGTACTGGACGGAGCAGTTTTTTTTTTAATCCATTAACCATCTAGGGGTTCGAGCGTGTTGGGAATATGTAACGTGTTATGACGAGTTCAAATCATGAAAGAAGCCATTTGCGTTTCACATCACACAAATGTCTCAGAGGAAAGGCCTGAATCCATCAACTGATTCTTTAGCTTTGGTAAGGCAACTAGACTGGAGGAAGGAAAACTAATTTGTACGAAACTTTGAATTCTGTCCAGCTTTACTCCGCTTAAGAAAATTGACCTTGTGTCATATCCTAACCCGTGTCGAACAAGTTGGATAGATAAAAACAACTCGCATATGAATCAAGGGAAGAGAGTACCTGCAAAAGTCTTCAGCGGGGGCACCTATTGTCAGTATCAGCCGAATAACGAAGGAGTCTATCCACACTTTCCTAACACTCGACCAAAAATATTGTTCTGCGTTAGAGTTAGAGCGCCACACCCACCGTCAGTTTCCCACTTTACCGCACAGATCAAATTACAAAATCTGCTATTATGCACAGAGTTGAGAAAGACCGATATCGAACCCGGAATGCCAAGCAAATTTAAATTTACATATATGATTTTTTTATGGTTCATAATTACCGTTATTTTCAATTCTTACTCTACCGTACATAATTTGTAGATAAACTATCAATTATGTAACAAGAATTTTCCTTCTTCTGGAAGTTGCCATATTGATTGAGCTGCATTAAAGAAATGTTGAAGGAGGGAAAATTATTAATTTATAATTAACTTGATGATATCTTTACACATTCAATCTCATTACAAAGTTCGTATAAAAAGACAAAAAAAAAAAAGTTTCGGCCTATGTCCCTACCGTCTTCTTCAAGTGTTTCTTGTCGAACACAGGAAACTTCTTGTCGCACTTGAGAGTCGTAATTAAGAGCCTTCAGGGAACATGAAACCGAAACGTTGTGGGTACAACAAAGATGAGGACAACAGTCCGGAAAATATATATAATGCAAATTATTAAGCCTCATCTCCAAAGTTCAGACAAAAAAACAACTAAAGATATTTGGTGTTTTGCAATTTTTTGGGAGGGTGGGGGTGTGGTCTGCGTAACTTCTTCACTTTGTTGTCTTGGGGAAAATATTTCGATAGAAATTGCACAATTTCTCATGTTAAAAAGCACTAAAATAATGAGCTTTGAGAATATCATTGAAAGGAATCGTACAAGTGGGGAAAAATAAAACAGTAGAAAAGAAATAGTTCTCAAATTTGGGTAGGGAATTGAAGAAATATCACTGAGGCTCAGGGTGCAATGTCCACGTTTTTGCATTCTAAAGGGCCGTATACGAGCCAAGAAAGAGCCAGGGGATCCCCTGAGATTACTAAAATCGCACCAATGCCATATCAGTTTCTGTGCTTCCATATATTTCCATGTTATTTTCTTTTGTAGAACAAGGGAAGGGAGTTCGTAATTGTAAAAGTAAGAAATGAGCTGCATTTGGCGCTTGGCACCGGCGTTCTGATAATTGCGCAGGAATTGGAGAATTACAGCAATTTGGCATTCGCTTTGGCCAGTGTCCCATACTCGAGTCGATGAGTGCAGATGTAGGTCAAAACTTTCCGACAAATAACTACACAACGAGACTTAGTATAGGATTCAATGAAATGGTAGAGTTGGTTAGGTGGGTGGTTGGATTTTACGGCATGTCAACCCTGAAGGATTATTTTATGTTGAAGAGGGTTTAGAGTTGGTTGGTTGGTTGGTTGGTTGATAGATTTTATGGCATGTCAACTCTTGAAGAATTATTTTATGCTGAAGAGGTTTTAGAGTTGGTTGGGTTTTATGGCACGTCAACCTTATCAGGTTATTTTATTCAGAAGTCGTTTTAGAGTTGGTTGGTTGTTGGTTGGCTTTTATGGCATGTCAACCCTTGTTGGGTTATTCTATGCCGAAGATATTTAGAGCTGGTTGGTTGGTTGTTGGTTGGTTGGATTTACGGCATCTCAACCCTTGTTGGATTATTTTATGGTTTTAGAGTTGGTTGAATTTTTTGGCATGTCAAACCTTGTTGTGTTATTTTATGCTGAAGTCATTTTAGAGTTGGTTGGTTGGTTGGTTTTTATGGCATGACAGCACTTGTAGGATTATTTTATGCTGAAGAGGTTTTAGAGTGGTTTGGTTGGTTGGATTTTACGGCATCTCAACACTTGTTGGATTATTTTATACCGAAAACATTTTGTTTTATTCATTCATGATGGGTATTGCATTTTTTTAACTCAAATTTTTAAACATATTTTTTTCAATTAATTTCTTTCTATGCAACGCATAGATGGGACCCTAACAGGTACTACCACTCCGGATCAGGTGAAACTAAGAGTAATGCATATATGAGTACCTTAGTTCATCATATATATATTTAAATTTATTTTGGCACTTTTGCTTCTTCAAGTCTGTTTTTAGAAATGCTTAAGATTTCATTTTTAGAAATGTTTAAGATACGACCTTATAAGTATAGCAGTATATATATATATATATTATATATATATATATATATATATATATATATATATATATATATTATATATATGAGGAAGAATGAATAAAGAAAAGAAAGAAATAGAATCGATAATAAAAGATGAATTTAATCAATATCACTTACACATGTGTTTCGGTCAGTTCATCTGTGTGAAAATATTTCGCACACAGAGAAGATTCGACCTTCATCAGAGTGAAATTTTATTTTGAAAATAAAATTTCAAAATAAAATATGGATAACCTAATGAGGATCTTACTAACAACTCAGATAATTTTATTGCTATTAAATTCAATCGGGGATTTTGTCTTACATATTTCTTTTTGTGTTAAAGACACAACTGCTTACAAAAAAGTCATGGAACCTAGAAATAAATTTCATAGGAAACTGAACAAACCCAGAAAAAATTATTTGGTTAATTCCATGTAAAATCATCCAACCCTCTTCAATTTTTCGGAAATTTTGTCAAAGTGTGGATAAAGTTAGACAATCCCAAAAAATAGATTACAAAAAGTCGTCATTTTCCCCCAATCCCACCAATTTTGGACCGCTGAACATCGACATAACTCCACCAATTTTTGTAATTGGAAGCTTAAATGTTGGGGATTGTCTAATGTCACATAGTTCA
>CM042161.1:55643057-55655557 GCA_023376005.1 Doryteuthis pealeii | reverse complement strand
CACCGAGTGAAAAGGTTGTACTGTTACCGTTTAACGGCAAGCTAGCCGTTCCAGTACCAGTATTGTAAATACATTTGTCTTATTTTACCCTACCTCGACTTGACTTCTTTTTTACTGTTGGATTAACATCACAACAGTTTTGGTGATATGTGGTAGGTGGCCGTACAGCTTCTTTCTCGTAGGGTGTTGTATCCACGTCTTGTTCAAGATCACCCGCAGCATTCTTGTGTAGCTCCCATCTAGTTTATTCTCTAGTCGCTTAGTTAGGGTCCAGGTGGTGCTGCAATACAGCAGCACAGATACGACAACGGCCTGGAAGAACTGTAATTTCAAATAAATAAATAGATAGAATGTAATAGAATATATCATGAAAATGAAATATGATAAAATACTTTAAGCAATGCTTCAATCAAATTATAAAATGTTTTTATTACTAGATAGTTCGAGTCTTACTCGGTGCTCCTATATATTCGCCCTTGTGCCACATTTAAGCAAGTCTTAGTAAATAACTACATTATTTATACGTTATAAATACTTTTTCAATCACCACACATTCATAAACGTAATACGACGTTTATCTGGACATAAACACTGTCCTTCTTTCAGAGCGGAATATTTATTAGTTCTTAAAGACATCCAAAACATATTTGAAATAAAAAGAAAAAAAAAAAGAAAATAAATTTAACTGCCAGGAGGAATTTATTCCTGTTCCGCTGAATTTTTATTCTCTTCATTTTATGTCCTTTAATTTCTTCTCTTTTAATTCCTTAAAGCTACCAATTTGCATTATAACGTAAATCCTTGGAAATACCTGCCCCGAGGTGACCAGGCAGTAGGAAGATATAGATGTGGAAGTAGCGATTTTGGTGTTGCTTTTTTAATATATTTTATTTCCAAGTTGTGTTTTTTTATTTCCTCATCACCAAATAAAACTGTTAAGACTTAAAATTAGTTACCATGGGAAACGAGAATGTTTTCAGTAGTTAACCTTTTTTTGTAATTCTATGCAGCTAAAAAAGGATAGAGTAGTACTTATATATATATATATATATATATATATATATATATATATATATATACATATATATATATTATTGTTTATATTTTTTAAGGCAATTACAATGCGTATATCGTATAAAATTCGATAATTATTGAAAATAATCATGACAAGTAAACTCAGCAAATAACGCGCGCGAGATGGATCACCGTACAGCTTTTTCAACTTCATTAAGTCTCATCAGCGGTGTATACCTATGATCTCCCTCCGACAGCGATCGAAACCGAGAACCCAGGACGCAGAATCAGAAATTCTACCTCTGGGCCAACAGCCCGTGGCACCCGAAACAAACCGAATTAACCTTGTCAATGATAAACGCCACTACTATACAAAGTACAGTGAGCGTTGAGGGGATCGCAAATTAGCCTTTGCTCAGGAATATACGCATTGTAATTGCCTTCAAAAATATAAACAATAATATAATTTACTTAGCAATGGTCCACAAAGCAAATTTTCAAATTTTAAATCTTACGCCTGAGCAAAGGCCAATTTGAGAGACAATCTAGGTTGGGATAAGGAGATATTTTGATACATAGGCACAAGGGGGGGGGTGAAAGAGGAAGGTAGAGGCGGTGGAAGTGGGTCAGTGAGGGAGGAGAGAGTCAAATTCATGGGTAAATTTTTTCAATAAATTGAATAAATCATCTCAATGATATAGATATTCTTGGATCCTCACCAATACTTTTCCCCACCCTGTCGGTTGGGACTGTAGAACAAACCGACTCCATCTCAGCAAAACGGTACAACCCCAATGGGGCTACCTGTTGTCGTGTAGCGACCTGTGATGCTGAAGGATAGAGCCCTGGTGGCTGAGCAGTCCATGACATGCAACACTCCACTTAGGCCATTACTTAGGATAAATCTGGGAGGCCACATCCGATCAATCGGCTGTTCACGACAATCTATTGTACCTATATGATTGTCCCAACCCCATTGCCCTGATAGATATCCTAGCCCTCTTTATCATAGATGTGTTAGAAGACGGTTTCTGACAATGTCCTTGGTATGGCGTTAAATTGCATCTGGTGGTGAATTTCCAATTCTGGAGCTCTGGGGAGAGTGCAGTACCCCCTCGTCACTATTAATCCTAGGTCCTCTCTTATCCGGAGCAATAGTACCTTTTAACGTCCCATCTATGGGTTAAATAGATAACAAATGAGTTTTAAAAATGTGTAAAAAAAAGTGAGTTTAAAAAAAATATGGAATACCAATCAAGCATGAATAGAACAAAACATCTTTAACATAAAATAACCCAAGAAAGATTGACCGATGTCTCAAAAAGATTTGAGTTAGTTTTGCCTCAAAACAGCCCGAACTCATTAATCTTATTATAATGGAGATTGTGAGTTTTTCTGTCTGTAACCGAAACTCTTTCACTACTCAAGTCACAATTCCCTTAGTTATTTACATCACATTCTCCATGATTTTATTTTTTTATCTAAACTTCTATCATTAATAAAATTGTTATACACTATTGACCATATCTAGATACTAATAACAGGTAATTGTATTTGTATATACATCAAAATAGCGGTTTATAGTGTGAATGGAAAGGCTAATTTGCATATTGATCTTTAAAATTTGATTTTAATAAATATGTGCTTAGTATTATTGATTTCTAATTGTTTGGTTTTATCTTAATGAATATGAGCAAAAATCTCGGATAAATCTTAAATGAAATCGATTAATAAGAAATAACTGTAATATTATCCTTTACTTCCAATTTTAACTAAATAGTTAAATTAGGAAAATTTACCAATGAAAGACGGGAGTGATGGAAAATGATGGAAGAGTTAGTTTCAAAGTTGTTCTATTTTTCAATCATACCCCCCTCTGTTCCAAATCTTTCTATCTGCATTCGTATTCAGTTTCATTAGTCTTTCTAATTTAATATATTTTATTATATTAAAACTTAAGTACTTGTACCCGGAGGGTGCATATATTTGCTAGTTCATAGAATAAATTTATTTACTAACTATGTCTCCATGAAAATCTGAATTAGATTTGCCTCAAATTACAAATTAATCACGCCATATATTATTTAAAACATATCAGTGTATTTAAGATCCTGCAATATGTCTTATATGTCGCTTAGTAATAAAGGTTTCAATAATATATGGCGGGATTAATTTGTACTTTGAGACAAATCTAATTCAGATTTTCATGGAGACATAGTTAATAAATAAATTTATTCTATGAATTAATGATTCTGACTATGAATTAAATACTCATATAAATATCGATAAAATTATGTAATTGCTGAGTGTATTCTGATGTAGGCAGTGACGTAGTTTCGATTACAGACACACAGACAACGAATCTCCATTATAATATATATATATATATATATATATATATATATATATATATATATATATAACGCTCTCTTAAAAAGGATGGAGCTCTCTCTGGCACATGTATACATATTTATGCATTCATTAGTTAAAATCCTCGTTCCACTTCGCAGGTGCCGATGGCCGAGTGGTTAAGAAATCTGACTGATGATAAACCGATCGGGTTTCGATGTCAGCTAGGGGTACCCTGCTAATGTCTAATCACTCTAAATCATCGTTGAAACACTGTGTCTGTGGATTACTATATATATATATATATATATATATATATATATATATATATATATATGTGTGTGTGTGTGTGTGTGTGTGTGTGTGTGTGTATATATATACATATGTAAGTTGAAAATGGAAGCGAATCCGACAGTATGTTGGAATGGAAAATAAACAAAGGAAATAAAATGCTGAATGGACAAAATAGATTTACTAACACATGTTTCGGTCAGGAGTTTGTTAATGTACACATGTATTCTATTTATTATTATTTTAGATATAAAATAAAATGACACACACACACACACACACACATACACACACACACACACACATATATATATATATATATATATATATATATATATATATATATATATATAAAGGAAAAGGTGACTTACCGGTGAACTTGGTCACGATGGTTAGTAAGTGTGGAATTCGGGGGTAAGTCAGCGATATAAACAAATACAAAGTGCTCAATACTAAGTAGAGCAAATTTATTATAAAATGGGTACAACAGATAACCTACTCGAGTTTCACCATAAGGATCTTCAGGGTTAAATCCACTGAATTTATCGACACACTGATTAATAGCAGTCGATTTCACGTGTGTGTTCATTGCATTCTATATATGCAATGAACGCACAATAATATATATATATATATATATATACTACTTACTACGGGATAGGGCGTAAAATGTCTTTCAAATAAATAAAAGGAATTAATAGATAGTTTCCAGTGGTTAATGTTTTCTATCAAACATGGAAACGTTATTTTTAGAATACCTGGTAATAGTTCAGATTTTGGGGCACTTTGTTTTATGACTTTCAAGAGCATAAAAATGACATCTATGATAATGAGAATAACTCAAATTCAATGTATCAAATAAAATAATCTAATGAATCGCGTATAGATCAATAATAATGATATAAATGTGCTGTTTATGTCATTAGATTTAGAATTAACACAATGATTTATTACTTTCAAAGGATCGCTATGAAGAAGTCAGGCAGAAATGGTAATATCTGTCTGGATTTGATGGCTCTCAAAATCCAGAATGAACATCAATTTGCAGTATTTCATTGCACAGTCAAATGACTTTGAATAAGCGTAAAAGCAAAGATAGCGCTGTCGGATGAGGCTATAGAATACGCCGACAGCACCTCTGCCAAGGCTTAAGATCGTCCCCCCCCCCCAGTAGGGTCGACTTTTGCTCGTGGGTGTTACCCGCTTATGATAAAGGGTGGGATCCTGGTGGCTGAACAATGGATGATGTGTAACACTATAATAGGCAAGACGGGCGATCGGAGAGGCCTCCGCCGATCACTAGGCTGATGATGTCTTAGCACTGTATGATTGTCCCGTCCCGGGCAACCGGTCTAGGAGAAGGAAAACTCTGAATTCAAACCTGTTAAACTCCGCTTAAGAAATTGACCTTGTGTCACATCCTGCTCGTGGTAAATATATATAATGGGTAATATGATCTGTGTGGTAAAATGGGGAGATGGTGGTAGGTGTGGCACATCTTTTCAGTAAAAACAAGCTCTTTGGTGTAGCGCTGTATGATTGTCCTGGGCGTATTGATTTTTATGGCGAACCCCAGAGCCTCACATATACATATATATACTTACCAACCCCTCCGCGCGAGCAGGATGACACAAGGTCAATTTCTTAAGCAGAGTTCAACAGGTTTGAATTCAGAGTTTTCCTTCTCCTAGACCGTTTGCCTAACCAAGGTTAAAGAACCCAGTCTGTCCTGCTATTTACCCATAGTTGGAGGGAGAGTAGGATTCATACCTTTGCCGAGGGTATTAGCGCTAAGTGAAATGTAATTACCACGTCCAGGATTTGAACTCGGGGTGACGAGTCCATTTCCCATGACTTTAATCATTACACCACGCGCTTCCTGTCTCACATCATATATGAGATAAAAGGCAGTGGCTAAGGTTCTTAGTGTCCTAGGTATGTGTTACGATTTTTGTTGCCATTTATAGGTTTCAAGTGAGACCACTTTACAGTGGAAACTCCCTGTGTTAAGCCAAGCGCTATATTTAGTAAAGAAACCTTTAGTTATTCCTAGGCGTCCCTTAGTGTTGGGTATGATCCTTTGATTGTTCCTTAATGTTCCTTTGTGTTGGTTATGGTCCATTGGTTATTCCTTAGTGTTCCTTAGTGTTGGGTATGGTCCATTGGTTGTTCTAGGTGTTGCTTCAAATTTTGCGTCGAGCAAAGTCATTGGTTGCAGGTCCGTTCGTCAATGTCGAATAACGTGCAAATGAACGGCTTTCCATATCAACGATTAAATTGTCAACTAACCACGTATTCGAGCTGTTGATTGGATGTGGTTTATTCTACGGGTTCATGTGGTGGATTCCAGCACGCTTATTACATCAAAATATTTCAATAGTATAACGTTAAATTGAATCTAGTGATAAGGTTCTAATTCTGAAGATCTGGGGAAGCAGAGTAACCTTTTATTGACATTACTCCCAGGTTCACTCTTACACACTTATATGGTTGGAGGTTGCCATAAGAGTAATATGATTGAGACAATCATGTATGTGCTAGGGTGTGATATGACCAGCGGATTGATCTGCATGGGTTCTGTCTGAATAATCGCCTAGCCTAAGTAAGGTCCAAAATAGAGTTTTGATTGTCAGCGATTGCTCTGTCACCAGGAATCCTTCATTTAGCTTCACGGTTCGCCAAATGGTGGCTCCTTTGGGCCCGGTGTCTTACCCATCTACAGAATTGCAAACTACGTGTTCTACATTCATTGATTTACAAAAGAACAGACGAATCGAACTGACTTTTATGAATAACTTTTTGCCATAAAGAAATTCCGCATTGATTTGGTTTAAATCTCCTTTAGTTGACGAATAAAATGTACTTGAAACTTTTAAAGTTATATTTTAGATATTTAGACACTTTTTTGCACATACACACGCACACACACACATCGTGTCACCCACATACACATACACACATGTATGTGTACATATATATATTATGTATATATGCATCATATATTTACATATATCTACATGTATTCAAATATCAATCTCTCTCTCTCTCTCTCTCTCTCTCTCTCTATATATATATATATATATATATATATATATATATATGCATATATATGTATATATATACATATATATATATATATATACATTTACATCAATGTCTATATTTGATTATATAGTATATATTTATATATATGCATATATACGTATATATTTACGTGTATATGAATATGTATATATTCATATAACTATATGTTTACATACATACATATATAGAGTTAAATACACATACACATATATATATATGTGTCTGAGTGTTGATGTGTGTGTATTTATCTACATATGTGTGTATTATTTGTGAAACGTTTAACTGGAGGCAACTCTGGTTAAGTATTGCCAAGAGGAATTTAGAGAAAGTATTGAATTTTTAGGAGCGAAAAAATACAAATGAATACAAGAAGGCACTTGGCTTGATAAATCTGCATTGTATCCCTCACGTATTTTCACATCTATTGACAAATTGAAACCAAAAAAAAAAAAAAAAAAAAAAAAAAAAGAGAAAAAGAAAAGATAAAATCTCCAAAGAATTCAAGTCTTAAGCCCGGAATTATGAAAACAAGCAATACAAATCATAATAACTTTTTACATGTAACTCTAATCGATGGCAAAAAGGTTAACATTTAGAATATCAATAAATATGATCGATAGTTTTATGTTTAGCTAAATACGACATAATTCAAAAGTTATTTATTCGGCTGAGCCAAAATGTACGTTATATTGTGTATGTCCCAAGTTGCAGTGTCAGTTCCTTGTGACTGATTCAGTTCAAGCTGTGTTAGGTACCTGCTGCAACAGCTAGTATGGTGCGAGGTTGTGTTCTTGGTACATAATAGTTAGCATATTAATTTTGTTACGAAGTATAATATAGAAATTTAAAAGTTAACTGTTAATCATGAGGAGGAGTCATGAAAAATCACCGTAACGAGTATCGTGTGTAATTGTGCTTTTGTTACTTAATAGATAGGTAGCCTATTCATTTTGTTATGAATTGTAATATCGAAATACAATTAGGGAACTCGAGTATTAATATACAGATATTAATTATGGACAACAACTGTTTGGATTTATAACAACTAAAAATCACCCCACCCCCGAAAAAGAAAACGTACAGTCACATAGACTAAGAAATCATATAAGGCCGACAGTGATTGAGCAAATATCAAAATGTTTACACGACCAAAATATAATCCTAATCATCGGTGCATATGCAAAAAAGTCAAGTCTTTTAATCTATACAAAAATACAGCTCGACGGCTGTTAAAACTTGATGATGTTTTATTTGTGTGTCCAAAATAAAACTGTTAATTATGAGGAAGAGTCATACAAAATAACCGTAACGTATTATCGTGTGTGTGTTTGTGCTGCTGTTACTTAATGAATATGTAGCCTATTCATTTTGTTATGAAGTGAAATATTTATATTTGAAAGTTAACCTCTGAGTAAGAATCATGGAAAATAACCGTATATTTTGATTCACAAGTTTTGACGCCTTGTTAATCGATATAATTGCATTCTCATTTGTTGGAAGGGTAACGTGATGGGAAACTGTGATATAAAGATAAAACAAATGAAACTCCTCTTACCTCGGGCTAGGAAAAGAAATGGCGCCCGAAAGCTAAGTTTCTTTTATAAGAGTACAGACCGGAAGTGAGGTGGTTTGTGGGAGAGGAGTGGAGTTATAAATGAGCCGAATTTCTTGGCAGTGGGGTGAGCGACGTGTTGGCTAACAGACTGGGAGTGACGTGATTGCGAACAGACGGTGAGCGAATTGATTACGAGCAGACAGAAAACATTTTTGAGTAGAGATTTCACAGAAACCTATAGCGAAAAAGGTTTAGAAAGATTTACAGTTTCTTCTGGGGTAGAATCATGGAGAATAACCGTATATTTTGATTCACAACTTTTGATCCCTTGTTAATCTATACCATTATATTCTCAGTGGTCGAGAGTGCCACAAGATTGGAAAACCGTCCTCGTAGTTCTTTTTTTTTATCTTATTTATCCATTCGGACTTTTTGTTATGATATTTCTTTTTTGTTATCTTGCTTCAAAAGTTTCCTCTTTCCTTTACATTCGGGTATTCGTCTGTCTTTGTATTTTGTCCACCGACTTGCTGCTAGAATTTCATTTCAATATTTCGAGAGGTAATGTATGGTCTGTGTTGTTTGGTTACATCTCAGTACCTTTTGGGTATACCTACTTTTGCCAGTACCGTTTAGTTTAATTTTTCAAGTTGGTTTAATGAAGCTCGGCATTTAGACCCGAGGCTCATCAAGTCTCTAAGGTACAACTGTGAAGTGAACTTTTATTTATCGATGGTGCCATATTAATGTATTCATTTGTTGGTTTGTATCCCATTTTCACCGTGTGCCGTTTGACATTCGTTCGTTCTTTCCCAGGATCAATAAACAAAAGAAGATTAGTTGTTGAAATAATTCATGATAATATTTCATTGAAGAACGTCATACATTGCCATCAGTTCCTCAGGGATCAAGTCTGGGAACATTGTTATTTTTGATATTCATAAATGATTTACAAAATGAGATAAAATAACAAGTACAATATATTCTATCCCTTTAGATTGGTCTTCATGAGTAAAGTGATATCAGTACTTAATTCAGCAATAATAAACATGCTATATTTACTTGCAATTTACTGTAGGAATTGCGTGGTGTAATGGTTAAAGTCATGGGAAATGGGCTCGTCGCCCCGAGTTCAAATCCTGGACGTGGTAATTGCATTTCACTTAGCGCTAAAACCCTTGGGAAAGGTATGAATCCTACTCTCCCTCCAGCTATGGATAAATAGTAGGGCAGTCTGGGCTCTTTAACCTTGGTTAGGCAACCTGTCTAGGAGAAGGAAAACTCTGAATTCAAACCTGTTAAAATCCGCTTAAGAAATTGACCTTGTGTCGCATCCTGCTCGTGCGGAGGGGTTGGTAAATATATATATTTACTTGCAATATTTTTAATCAAACACTAAATTTGGTTTTCCCAGCCAATGTTCTAAAAATCATCCTGTCATTTTTAGGATATTATGAATTAGATTATGTTTTTTATTTCATAGATACTTACAGTGAAATTTAAATAGACTACAAATTAACATTCAGAAAATAGTGGCTCATTTTGTTTATTATGTTTATTGCTTGTAGAACATAAAGTAACTGTTTTTGATAGAAATGAAAAATCAAAATGTATAATTTTACTTAGTAGAAGAATTCTATTACTTTTATTATTTGATCAAAATATTTATCTTTATTGAAATACAAAAAAAAAAGAAAACTTTGTTGTCATTACCAAATATTGAAATAACTAATATATTACCGTTAGGATTTATCGAGAAGTCTATATAAAAAAAAATTCTCTTGAAAAATAACAAACTTTTAGAATTTTTGTTTAATAAATATTTTTATTGTTTAGAAATTATGATAGCTTTTTGACAGTTGTCTTTTATTATCTTTATTGATTAACTCTATTTTGATAATTAAGTTTATTAAAATTTACTCTTTTTGTTATTCTTCTAAAGCGTGTCTATGACGAAGACATTAGTAAGAAAGACAATCAGCCTCAAGAGAAGAAAATCGATGATGTTAAACAACCTGAAAGATGTAAAGTAATGTATATTGAATCCAAAAACGTAAAAGTTTTTGGTTTGGTTTGTTTTGTTTTACGGCATATCAACCTCAGTGGGTCATTTAATGCCGATAAAGTTTTGAAATAAATCAATTCTTAATGGATAATACAATTTTTTTATAAATACATTTTTCTATTTAACCCATAGATGGGACCCTAACAGGTACTACCACTCCGGGTCAGAGTGAACCAGGGAGCAATGATGATGAAGGGGTGCTCCACATTCGCCAAACCTCCAAAACTGGAACCTCACCATCAGATAGAATTTAACGTTATTCCCAGGACATATAGACCCGCAGCTACCGCCTTCTAGCACCAATATGATAAAAAGGGGTTGGGGCTTGCCATAAGGGCAATAGGATTGGGAAAATCATATAGGTGCAAGGGCTTGGCGTGACCAGCCGATTGATCGGACGGGGCCTCTCCGACCGCCCGTCTAGCCCAAGATAGGGCCAAAGTGGAGTATTGCAAGTCATTAACTGCTCATCCACCTGGGTTCTATCCTTAAGCATCACGGGTCGCCACCCACGGTCAACAGGTGGCCCCATTTGGGGAGTCTTATGCAGTCGATGCATTCTAACGCCTCAGCCGACAGGGCGGACGTAAAAGTTGAATATAAATTAAGCAACAGGTGAAAAATAGTAAATGATAAGTGCGATTTAACCTGTAACCTAAAATACCAACTATACTAAATAAAATGCAAAATGCTACCTGACTAAAAATGAATGAAAAAATAATTGAATAATAATTTTAATTACCAAGCATCTTCCTGTATCATCATCCTATGTCATTCTAAACAACTTCCTATATCATCATCCTATGTAATTTCAAATATATTCCTATAGTATCATCATACGCCATTAAAATATATTTCCATATTATCATACTATGTCTTTAAAATGTCTATCCTATATGAGTATCTTATGTAATTATTGCTATAGACAGCTTATTGATCATATGGAAATCTAGTCTCTCTGGTAAGCTGTACCAAGAAAGCTAGATGAGGACTGTACAAAAACCCTGCGCACTGCTTTATCGATGTTAATAAATCTCATAAACCAATATATCAAAATGTAGGAATGTATCTGAATGTGTTTTGTTATATCCTAAGATGTAGGAAGACAGAATTATAATAAAAACAGTGAAATATGTTTAACATATAACAATATTTGTTTTATCTATTCTCACTGACAGAGAATACAGTGGGTAGTTTTGGATATGATTCAACTGTGTCAGTATCATGTGTGTGTTCATCACATGGACCGTTCTTTGTGTTACAATGTGTGTGTTCACACATGGGACCAGTGGCCTTGTCTTCTGATTCTATGCTTGTCAGTCTTTATTTAACAAAGGGTAGAAAATGCTTCTACCCTAAAACTGACTGAACTAGCCCAACAGTGCTAACGCACGTGGTCACTAGTTCAAGCGTGCTAGCGCACGTCTGTACAGTCCAAAATCCCAGTCCAAAGTAACATAGCGGAATTCCCATATCCTGGTTCCCGTCACTCCTTTGCTGAACAAAGGGGAGCAACTCTATTTTTATTAAGTTTACCTAACAGTTATATTACGAGGCTAATCCCAAAAGAAGGGTTTCCAAAGTACAGTGTAAGTATTCAAGCGGCTATTTGCAACACTGCTTTGTTTGTTGTGCATGCGCCTGTCTCTGTGCGCACTTCACTACCCTGCCCCAGCTTTGGCTTGGTAGTCGTTTCTAATTGATATCCTAATTGACGTCACTGCCAAGTGTAAAGTACGCGCAGTTATTCGGTTATTGAACACAAATTCATCGGTACTTAATGGAAGTGTATTTCGAGTCGTCTATGGTTGTCAAAAAAAGTCCGCAATGCTATAGAGAATTCACAACCTTAAACGTGGTTCAACATTTCCTCAACGATATGGTAGAAAGCTGGTATGACATAAGAATACATAAAGTGCACCAACTCCTACAAACATTCATCAACTAAAGTGGTAGATAAATAGATGCATTTTCTATTTTATTGTTGGCATCCTTCCGTCTACTAAAGACGATGGCGTAGTGTCCACTTTTTTATCTGCAACTGCGCGAGTAGCTGAACAGACCAATTTTTGAATGGCAATCTCTGGTGTAATGATTCCAAACAAATAGTGATGCTTGCTTTCCTTATGTCTCTATTTTCTT
>CM042161.1:55598057-55633057 GCA_023376005.1 Doryteuthis pealeii | reverse complement strand
AAAACCCAGCAACACATAAACCTGCCCGCTTTCTATCTACTTCCAAAAATTCATAAGACAAACAACCCGGAAGACAGTGATCTCCTCGATCAACTGTCACAACAAAAATATCTAAATATGTAGACCACTACATACAACCACTCACAAAAGAAATAAAATCCTACATACGAGACACAACGAACTTTCTAAATAGAATCAACCCACACCACAACAATACCACAGGAAGCGATTTTAGTCCAATGGATGTCAGATCCCTGTACTCTAACATTAAACACGACGAGGGACTCTCAGCCTTAGAGGAACATCTAAACAAGAGAACAATAAAAACCCACCTACAGAAGTAATTTTAACACGGATGGAACACATACTAACACTAAACAACTTCAATTTCAACGGTCAACACTACATACAAACAAAGGATGTGCTATGGGAACGATTGCAGCTCCCTCATACGCAACCATATACATGGACAAATTTTGAACACACACATCTATCCGAAAATTAAAGATGACTGCCTCTTTTACGCAAGATATATTGACGATATATTCATGATATACACGGGCGGAGAGACAAATTCAATAACTTTCTAAACGACCTAAACATGACACACGACTCATTAAATTTGACCATGAAAAATCTAAACAAGCAATAGCATTTTCTAGATATTCTAATATATATAGAGGAAAACAGACAACTTCAAACCACATTACACCACTAACCAACGCATACTCACAACTACCTTCACTACAAATCATCTCACCCAAAACACCTCCAAGACAGCCTCCCCTACTCACTAGCTATAAGACTGAGAAGAATCTGCACAACGACAATGAGCTAAGACAACAAATAAATAAACTAAGACAACAGTTCTCCAGCAGTGGATACTCCTACACTTTAATAAATACCCAGGTAGCCAAGCTATCTCCATCCCTAGACAAGAAACACTAAAATCAAAACACAAAAAGAAGACACATCGCACCCCTAATAACAACATTTAATAACACCTCCCACCACTTAATCAAATAATCAAAAAACACTGGAACATCCTGAAAATAAACCCTGAACTAAGAGACATTTTCCAAGAACCCGGTATAGTGACCTATCGGCGACCTCATAACCTCAGAGAAATGATAGGAGGCAACAACATACCTAACAATAAAGTAGTCAACAAGNAAGACCCATAAATAAACCACAAAAAATTCTGCCGGCCTGTAGTACAAAAAATAACCTATGCTGCAAACAAATAAAAACAACAGACACTTTAAAATCTACCATGAATCAACTGCAAAAGCAAAAACGTGATTTACCTTCTAGATTGTACTAAATGCCAAAGACAATACGTCGGGAAATCTGAATGGGAATTTTACTTTAGACTTAACAACTACAGACACAGAATAAAAAATACAGACTATAATAAGCTCATTCCAATAGAGCAACACTTCCGACTGGAGGATCACGATTTTAATAGAGACGCCAAGTTTACGCTCATTGAAAGAATTCTAACAAACACTGACAGCAAAACGGTAATAGAGAACCACGAATACAGATGGATACAAATATTAAAAAGCTTTCATCCATACGGCTTTAATCAAAAAACAGGTCATCTTTAATAGTGGATAATAAACCTGTCTACACCTACGAGGGTGGCTGAGGTCACCAAAATAAACAAACACTGACCACCACACATCAAACATCAAACAAGCCACTCCTGACCCAATTAAAAATCTAGAAGTCACACGCACAGTACCGTGATACAGACACGCGCTCACACCCACACAGTATATGTAAACACACACATACATATATATGTATACACATACAGTCATACACACAACGCCCATGAACCCTCCCTCACATATATGAGCATCTAAAAAACAAACTACCTCATAGAGGTTCTTCACGGAACAAATGAACATGCTACTATCAAACACACTCGCCTACCCGGATTTTAACAGCATGTTAAACCCACTATAACACTTGAACTTTTATAACTCTTCTATAATGCTCCCTTTCTAATAATGTATCAACAATTTCTTCAAATAAGAAATGTTCTCCTGAAGATGACCAAAGGTCGAAACTAGTTGAGAATAAACAACATACAAGAAATATTCCTGATTGTCTTAATAATAATTTTTGTTCACTATATATATATATATATATATATATATATATATATATATATATATATATATATATATGGAGGATTTGTGCTTAATTGAAGTCATACCTAATTTTGAAAATTGATTAGTTAATAATTAATGAATTTAGGTGGGCATATATGTTCAAATGTAAGGCTAAACAAATCGAGAACATGTCAATCCTGAATGTACATTTCGACCTACTATATATATATATATATATGTGTGTGTGTGTGTGTGTGTGCGTGTGTGTGTGTGTGTGTGTGTGTACGTGCGTGCGCGCGCCTGTGTGTGTATTGATTTATTCAAATATTTAAAAGGAAAGTAAAATTATAGATTTGAGAAGGGGGCCAAAAATAAAATGTGGGGTCGACTAAGTACTTTCGGCCGGCTCTTGTCAGAGTCGAATCAAGGATTAAGTGTTATAGGACATAGGATGAATTTGTATAAAGATTTAATGAAGTTGGTCGATATCTATTTTTTGCGCCCCTCCCATTCAATTTTACATTTTTTTTTTAAATATTTGAATGAATCAAATTATATGCTTTTTATATATTGTGTATCCCCTGATAAATATTCATACATGCATACACGCATACACGCCCCCCATAGATATATATAATATATATATATATATATATATATATATATATATAGTATATTAAGAAAATTGAAAAAAACACAGGTTTAAATAAGTTGAGTGGTAAGTTTATTGGCCGACGCTGCAGTGTTTCGATCTATTAATTAGATCATCTTCAGGGCATTTGTTGGTATATGGAAGATGATAAAAAAATGTATCACAGAATAACGAGAAAAGCAAGTGATAGTCCTTGTTGATATAATTTGAAGTCTGAAGAAAAGACGCTGAAAAAATTGGACGGTTTGAAATATGACTTCAAATATTCTCTTTTACGGTGTGAGTATGAGTGTGTGTAAGTGTGTACAAGGCATTGTGTATTTTTAGATGTTTTGTGTGTGTGGTTGCGCAAGTGTGTATAAATCTTGTGCGATAGCGGACATTGATAAAGATGATCTAATTAATAGATCGAAACACTGCAGCGTCGGCCTATAAACTTACAACTCAACTTATTTAAACCTGTGTTTTTTTCAATTTTCTTAATATACGACATACCGTCGGATTCACTTCCTTTTCTTCACACACACACACACACACACACACACACACACACATATATGAATTGTTCTCTGCATTTCTATGGATTTAAAACAATCATCGCGTGATACCGAATACATTATACCCTTGAAAAACGGAACGGGTAAATACTTACCTTTCCCAGTGGTATTAGCAGTACTTGAATTAAGATCACTGTGTCAATGTATTACGACAATAACTGTTACACAACGATAACGGTTACACGATGAAAGCTTCCATTAATGAGCGTTTTTTGGCTCTATTTACTAAGCTTTGATTCGTTCGGAACACACTTCTCAGATTGTTGTTATTTATCTTTTGCACAGTTTGCCACAAGGCCATGCATTAATTACACTCCCAGATGTTACTAAGTCGTCTCTCACAATTAAGCACTGAACTGGGACTCGCATATTTGCTTTGAATGAGTCCCCTGGAAACATTTATGGGTCCCAACTAAAGCCGTCTAACACCTACCATGTCGCCTATCCTGTCTAATGCATTTCTAAGAAAATATTGAAATGTATTTACAGTTAGCTTGAAATGGTGGGGAAAGAAAAGAAAAACACTGGGATGCATGGATATGATTTTACTGCATCAGAGATGCAGGACACATACCTATCAGCATCTCTGAATATGTATGTATAAGTAAAAGTAAAGTCAACGGGGCGGCCTGACGTCGGTAACAGCCAGTCAGCGAGGAAGTCTATCCCCTTGTCAATAGCGCTAGACCAAGGAGATTGTTTTAGCATCTGAGGGGGAGCGCCACACATACCATCAGCTCCTTACTTTACGGCACAGATCCCTATGATACTCATACGCTGAGTGGGCGAGGACCGGTATCAAACTAGGAACCTTGTGGTTTCTAGCCGAACGCTCTATCGACTGAGCTAAGCCTATTTGTCAGTAATTGTTTTATTTTCATAGTTTCATGCATACACACTAACTGCCCTTTATATATGTACTAGAAGTCGCTACTCAGTGAAACCTGGGTAGAGGAAAAAAACAAAAATAAAAAAATAAAAAGGTAACAATGGTGTTGTTTGTTATCCTGTGATTTATTCTTGATATTTCGAGATAAAATCTCTTTTTCAGAAGAACACTGGAACTGAAGTAGTTGTCTTCTTGTTATGGCATTTTTCGTTAAATGAAATGTTTTTTTCGAAAATGTTACAGATGGTATTTTTTTTATATAACTGTATTCTTGTGTTGCATGTTTACGTGAATGCGTATATATACATATATACATGTGTGTGTGTGTGTGTGTGTCTGTGTGTGTGTGTTTATCTATGATTACCCCTATTATTTTATATAAAGTGCTAAAACTAGGTGAAATTTTTACAACTCAAAGTTTCCTTATGCTGCTTGGTAGGTTGGTTGTTTTTTTATACAGTTTATATCAACTCTTTTCGGGTCATTTAATGCCGTATCAAGTTATTTTGATATCAGGTTGCTTATTGAACCTGCTGTTGCTTAAATGGTCACCCATCTAAGTATTGAATAGGCTCATTGCTGCTTAACTTCCGTGATCGAGCGGGAATCGATGCTTTCAATGTGATTTGACCATAAGCTTGTTTATTTCAAATTTCGTCTACTATGCCACAAACTAGAGTCAGTCTGGCACTGACTGCGATGAAAGCAGCACCATGACACAATTCAATCCTCCAGAAATTTGTTTGTTTCAAGTTGGTTGATTAGTTTGTTTTGTTTTATGGCGTATCAAACTAGAATCAGTTGGGCACTGTCTGCGAGGAAAGCAGCACCATGACACAATTCACTCCTCCAGTTTCAATTTGGCATTTTTACTAAATTGCTACTTACGGTCGATGTTTTGATACGCTCCAGTGTATATTTGGCTCGACTATTTATTAAGCGGGGATATGGATGACCTAATGAGGATCTTACTCACAACGCAGATATTTTTTATTGCTATTAAATTCAATCGGGGATTTTGTCTCACATATTTCTTTTTGTGTTAAAGACACAACTGCTTACAAAAGAGTCATGGAACCTAGAAATAAATTTCATAGGAAACTGAACAACCCCAGAAAAAAATTATTTGGGTAATTCCATGTCAAATCATCTAGGCCATGTCACCAACCCTCTTCAATTTTTCGGAAATTTTGTCAAAGTGTGGATTAGGATAAAGTTAGACAATCCCCAAAAATAGATTACAAAAAGTGGCAATTTTCCCAATCCCAACAATTTTGGACCGCTGAACATCGACATAATTCCATCAATTTTTGTAATTGGAAGCTTAAATTTTGGGGATTGTCTAATTTCACATAGTTCACACCAGAAAAAAAAATTGAAAAATTGGAGGTGGTTGGTGACAATTTTACTTTTTTTTTTGCGTGATTTGACATGGAATTACCTATTTACATTTTTCTTTTCTCGTTTTCTTTTTGTATTCTATCGAATTAAAAAAAAATTAAACAGTTCTATTTGACGAAATATATAGGAGCTAAGACTATAGACAGGTGCAGCCTCTCATGACAATACCATTATTGGGGTACCGGACGGAGCAGTTGTTTTTTAAAAAAATCCATTAACCAGCTCGGGGCTCGAACGTGTTGGGAATACTACAGCATCGTCGAATTTAAAAAAATGGCCGTTCAGCTTCAAATTTAAAATATTGCGTTTCTGAACGTAATTTCCTTGTACTATAACAAGCAGGAATCTATGACCTCCGGATGTAAGTGTTCAAGTTTTAATGAAATGAAATATATTAAATTAGAAACACTAATGATATTAAATAAGAACATACATAAAAAGATTACACTTATTTTAATTATATTTGAATTTGTTTCTATAACGGTCTCCTGCCTCAGAAATTGCTACTCGGTGACTATTAAAATAACGTCCCCAGCTATGTCGTCTCGAGGGTGTTACTTGAAAGAAAACAACCAACTTAAGGCGTTAAATGTATTTTAGAGGGGGGACTTCTCTTTTTTTATATGAACAAATGGAGATGGGTGGATAGATATATATAAACAAAGTAAAAAATGAACAAATTGAGGTAGATAGATAGATAGATAGATTGATAGATAGATATCCATCTTCATATCTAAACAAGAATTACGACAAATTTCTATAAATAAACAAGAATTACAAATTTCTATAAATAAATTTCTAAACAAATTACGATAAATAAATAAGAATTACGACAAAAAAGTGAAGCCCCCGCTCTAAAATACATTTAACGCCCTAAGTTGGTTGTTTTCTTTCAAGTAACACCACCGAGACGACATAGCTGGGGACGTTATTTTAATAGTCACGGGGTTGCAATTTCTCAGACAGGAGACCGGGACTCACTTCCTCATAAATTACCAAAAATTCATTCATTGGATTGATTTTATTACGTTGGAGAATAAAACAGTAATAGAGCTATATAAGTCTAAGTCATTATTTATTAAACTCGATTTTGTTTTTTAGTGATACATAAGACACATTGCAGGATTGCACACTATTAACACTGGAAGTTATGAGACAAATCTAAGATTTTTATAGACATCGTTAATAAATAGAATTCGTTAATTCTTTCTAATTGTAATAATATTAATGATGATTATGAGTTAAATACTCATTTATAAACTTCCGCAATTCCTGTGGATATTGTGATATAAGCAGTGACGTAGTTTCAGTTCCGTAAAGACACAAAATCTGCATCATAATAAGATTTGATATTGTTCATGAAAATTGACGGGATCTTGTATAACGGTTATCGTTGTAAAAAATGGAATTGGTGAGACGAGTTTAACTTACCAGCAAAACTTGTTTATTAACCATTACAAAATGTTCAAGTGTCATGTGATTTTCTGTTCATTAAGTTTAGTTCGAAAACATATCCACTGGATAGAATTTTGCTTAAGGATGTACTTATTTTCATGATTTCTAACAATTCAAAATTTTATAACAATTTCAATGCTGTAGAGTTGGGTAATAGATGGTACCTAATGATAGATATTTTAACTGAATAATATCATATAAGAAATAATACAATCCTGGTATAATAGTCAAAGAAGAAGATTAACTTACTATAAAAATCGTTGTACATATTTAAGGTGATACTACACACTCACACACACACATACACACACACACACACACACACACACACACACATATATATATATATATATATATATATATTTATTTAAGAATTGGATACACAGTAACCTACTCGAGTTTCATCATCTGAATCATCAGGGTTACATCCACTGAATTAATCGAGTATATATATATATATATATATATATATATATATATATATATATATATATATCAGAAGTAATGTAAAATGAATTAATGAATAGAATAAAAATTGAATGAAATGAATAGAATAAATGAAAAAAGATCGTTACCAAAGGACCTCTCTTAAAAGAATAATAATAATTTTTAAGAGAAGTCCGTAATGGAAAAATCTTCCTCACCTCCACAGGACTCTTTATTGAAGCATTGAATTAATATAATTATTATATAAAATATTGGAGAAGATAAAATGTGTTTTACCTCTACGAAGTTCTGTTTAGAAATAAATAAAATATTTATCATTTCTGTCTAATATTCTACTTCCGGTAATAATTACAACAATGTAGACTATATATATATATATATATATATATATATATATATATATATATATATATATATATTTATTTCCACTGATATCAACGGCTTCCCAAGACTGTTTTCTTAAGGACATCGTAGAGAATTTGCCGAAATTTGTTCAAGTTAATATAATTTTGAAATAGACCCTTAAGCACTTTATGTTTTTTCATTAGGGTAACGAGGGTAATTTGGAGGAAATTTTAGAAGTGTGCGGCATCAAGGTTGATACGACCTTGTAAACATATATATATATATATATATATATATATATATATATATATATATATATATATTTCTGATCATCAATTTTCGTTTTCACATGCAATGATCGCGTCATCGGCTTTCATATAAAAACGCCAAATGAATAACGGTTAATAACCTTTTATCACACATTCAACTTACACTGAACATCTTTCATCTTTTACTCATGCACATATTCAATGTCCTGAAGAAGGTATTAATTTAAAAAAAAATAAATACTCAAGTGTCGACATAAAGAGTTTCCATCATTCATGACATCCTGTGTTTGTTTTCTTTTAAAATTTTCTCTCCACACACACACACACACACACACACACACATATATATATATATATATATATTTGTAAGTGAGTTTATATATTATTTGCTATAATTATAGAGTGCTCAATATCGGTGACAGAGCATTTGTTGATCATAGTTTTAGTAGACAAAGTCGCAGAATTAATGGCGGTTGGTGACCGCGAGATTTTCGCCAATGGGATTATCAGATCTGGCAAGAAACTTGCAACCAACAAGTACCGTTGAATCTGTCTACGTTACTCTCTCTCTCTCTCTCTCTCTCTCTCTCTCTCTCTCTCTCTCTCTCTCTATATATATATATATATATATATGTGTGTGTGTGTGTGTGTGTGTATATATTATATATATATATATATATATATATATATATAGAGAGAGAGAGAGAGAGAGAGAAGTAAAGTAGACAGATTCAACGGTATATATATATATATATATATATATATATATATATATATATATATATATATATGGTGGATTTGTGGGTGTATGTGTGTATGTTTGTTGATTTACATGTTTGTACACATATTTGTATATACTTTTATGAGTGTGGATGGATTGATGGAGGCATATTTACTCTGACTGACCCTCCTCGAACATACAGAGATGAAATTTGGCACACATCGTGCCAAATTATTATTCATGTACCATGTAACTGACGAATAACTGGTTATCACCATCATAACAATCGGAGTTAATAGCCGGTCTTTATCCATTGCTATGATTTAAATAAATAACGAGCCACTTTTTATTCATTTATAAGTTGACCCCATCCCCCCCAATATGTCGCATTTGTATATGAATGGCCTCATTTTCTGCGCAATTTGGTTTAATCGTGGCGAAAATACAGCGTATTCTGTTGATGATGAAGGTTTCAATTGTCACACATCGCAGTATCAACATCATATCAGAAAGGAAAATAACAAAAACAGAAATTGATTTGGATGGGTGGAATTTTCGTGAATATTATTAAAATATATATTTTATAACGATGTATATGTTTGTAGTGCCTAGTAATCGCAAAGTGTTGGGTTCGGTACCAGCCCTAGCTAACTAAGCTCAAGACTAGCTTATACTGGGTAGTTAAGGAAACGCGTGGTGTAATGGTTAATGTCATGGGAAATGGACTCGTCGCCCCGAGTTCCTTGACGTGGTAATTGCATTTCACTTAGCACTAATACCCTTGGGAAAAATATGAATCCTACTCTCCTTCCAGCTATGGATAAATAGTAGGGCAGATTGGGCTCTTGAACCTTGGTTAGGCAACCGGTCTAGGAGAAGGAAAACTGAACACCCCCCAAAAAAATTATTTGGGTAATTCCATGTCAAAAATACAAACCTGTTAAACTACGCTGAAGAAATTGACCTTGTGTCACACCCTGCTCGTGTGGAGGGGTTGGTAAATATATATAATGGGTAATATGATCTGTGTGGTAAAGTGTGGAGATGGTGGTAGGTGTGGCACACCTTTTCAGTAAAAACAAGCTCTTTAGTGTAGTGCTAGCAAAACGGGGATGGACTTCCTCGCTGTCCGCCTGATGCCGACAATAGGCCACTCCACCAATTTTACTACTATATATAGTTTCGATACCAGCTCTCACCATGTCAGTGCTTAAGTACCACTATTTAGGTAATCTGATCTATCCGATGAATTGGAAATAGATGTGGCGCTCCACCTCAGTAAAAACAACCTCCATGTTGTAACACATCGTTGTCCGGCTGATACCGATAAAAGGCCATTTATTTACCAATATAGATATTTACTAAACTTAACCTAGTTGTGATACAAGGTCGAAATTGGGACACTCAGTAAGAATCTATCTCACTAACAACATTCTACTTATACAGCTTGCTAAACATTACACTGTGTGAGATTCATCCCACCATAACCACTATAATTAATATGTACTCACCAAAAGTGCAAAGAATATATTCTAATGGGTATTTGCCTCATACCCCACTTGTATGGGCTGGGCACAAGGCCTCGTTTTAATGTGGGCCCACCCACAAGCCGAAGCTCATGGGTGGGAAAGAACAAAAATTGCCCTGGGGTCGACGCTATTATTAAACTCTCGATAAGTCCAGCGGCCGAAGCTCACTGGACCCCCGGCGTTAACCGGAAAACCGAGTGCAATGAGTTCATAAACAAAGAATATATTCTAATGTTTTTTGTAAAAAAGTAATATTCTTCAAAACCTAATATATCAGGGTTTTATAATTTCTTGTGGAATACAATAAAACGAATATTATTAGGTATTATTTATTACCAAACACTAAAATTCTGTGACTAAAAATAAAATTGATACACATTTGTAATTAAAAAAAAGTAATATACATGAAAGTACATATATTACTTATGCATAAAGCATAATGTAATTGTTTGTATCGTCTTAGCTCAATCGGTAGAGTGTTCGGCTAGAAATTACAAGGTTCCTAGTTCGATACCAGCTGTTACATAATTATTAGATTCTTAATATTTATGTACAGTAGTGTAGAAATCAAAATGGCGGTTATAAATTCAGCCGGCGGCCTTGAAGGATGAGTGACAAGGCTTGACCTCATTCTGATCCTATCCGGTGCATACCGTGAGAATCGGTGGAGGAGATCCTCTTCCGGTTTAGATTAGAAATAGATTTTAGTCAGTCGGCGAGAAACCACGACGGTGGTGAGTCGTGTTATACACGCTCCGACTCGATCTGCGCAGGTAGTCTGGTGAGGGATTTCGAGAATAAAATATGATCTAAGTTAAATGGAAGTCTTATGTTATTATCTGAAAACTACCAATGACACAGGGCTTCTGATAAAGAGAAATCCCCAATGGAAGACCAGACATGAAGTCCCCAAGACGAAGTCCAGACGAAGAAGAGATGTTAGAGGAGACCTAGAAGAAGACGTAAGATATCAAAGACGTCAGAAGAAGAATAGATGAATAGAAGTAAGTAAAGAGGTATACAACACCGGCCCTCGCCAACTCAGCATATGAGTAGCATAGAGATATGTACGGTAAAGTAAAGTGCTGATTGTAGGGTTGGTGCTCCACCTCAGACGCAAAAAAAAATATTCTTGGTCTAGCGCCAGTAAAAAGGGGATTCCCTCGTTGATTGACTGATACCGACTTCAGGACACCCGACGACTTTACTTTACTTCCTAGTCATTGTATCATATTTCTTTTATTACTTTAATAATTAATCACTTTGTTTTTTAAAAGGCTAGTGCAATGCAAAAGTATTTGTCCAAGGTCTTCTTAATTTCTAAGTATATTCATCTTCAGAGACGTTTACAATTGAAAACCTCTATGAAGATGCTATAACTTTCAAATAAATCATCATCATCATCATCATGTCGCGCTGTCAGCGCGGATATCCATGACAGTCTCTCTCCATCCGTCCCTATCGCTCATCATTCTCGGGAGGTCCTCTATGCAGCATCCTGTATCCACACAGAGCTGATCAATATACGTCTTTGCTGGTCGGCCCACAATGATGTGTCCATGTGCTGGTTTCCACAGGAGGACGTCCCTTATGAGTTCGTCCTTGCTTCTCCAGCAGTGTCCCGCGTGTCTTGTCCGTCTTACTCGGATGGTTTTGGTGATATGTGGCAGGTGACCGTACAGCTGTTTTTTCGTAGGGTGTTGTTTCCACGTCTTGTTCAGGATCACCTGCAGTATTCTTGTGCAGCTCCCATCTAGTTTATTCTCTAGTCGCTTCGTTAGGGTCCAGGTGGTGCAGCCATACAGTAGCACTGATACGACAACGGCCTGGAAGAACTGTAATTTCAAATAAATGAATAGATAGAATGTAACAGAATATATCATGCAAATGAAATATAATAAAATACTTTAAGCAATGCTTCAATCAAATTATAAAATGCTTTTATTACTAGATAGTTCGAGTCTTACTCGGTGCTCCTATATATTCGGCCTTGTGCCACATTTAAGCAAGTCTTAGTAAATAACTACATTATTTATACGGTATAGATACTTTTTCAATACGACGTTTATCTGGACATAAACACTGTCCTTCTTTCAGAGCGGAATATCTATTTTCTTAGAGACATCCAAAACATATTTGAAATAAAAAAAAAAAAAAAAAAGAAAATAAATTTAACTGCCAGGAGGAATTTATTCCTGTTCCGCTGAATTTTTATTCTCTTCATTTTATGTCCTTTAATTTCTTCTCTTTTAATTCCTTAAAGCTACCAATTTGCATTATAACGTAAATCCTTGGAAATACCTGCCCCGAGGTGACCAGGCAGTAGGAAGATATAGATGTGGAAGTAGCGATTTTGGTGTTGCTTTTTTAATATATTTTATTTCCAAGTTGTGTTTTTTTATTTCCTCATCACCAAATAAAACTGTTAAGACTTAAAATTAGTTACCATGGGAAACGAGAATGTTTTCTGTAGTTAACCTTTTTTTGTAATTCTATGCAGCTAAAAAAAGATATAGTAGTACTTATATATCTGATATATATATATTATTGTTTATATTTTTAAGGCAATTACAATGCGCATATCGTATAAAATTCGATAATTATTGAAAATAAACATGACAAGTAAACTCGGCAATTACGCGCGCGATGTGGATGACCGTACAGCTTTTTCTACTTTATTAAGTCTCATCAGCGGGGTATACCTACGATCTCCCTCCGTCAGAGATCGAAACCGAGAATCCAGCACACAGAATCAGAGATTCTACCTCAATTAACCTTTTTCCTGTGGCACACGAAACCAGCCGAATTAACCTTGTCAATGATAAACGCGACTACTATACAAAGTACAGTGAGCGTTGAAAGGATCGCAAATTAGCCTTTGCTCAGGAATATACGCATTGTAATTGCCTTCAGAAATATAAACAATAATATACTTTACTTAGCAATGCTCCAGAAAGCAAATTTTCAAATTCTAAATCTTACGCTTGAGCAAAGGCCAATTTGAGAGATAATCTAGGTTGGGATAAGGAGAGAAATTTTGATACATAGGCAAAAAGGGGGGTGGGTGAAAGATGAAGGTAGAGGCGGTGGGATTGGGTCAGTGAGGGAGGAGAAATTCAAATTCATGGGTAAATTTTTTCAATACATTGAATAAATCATCTCAATGATATAGATATTCTTGGATCCTCATCAATACTTTTCCCCACCATGTCGGTTGGGACTGTAGAACAAACCGACTGCATCTCTGCAAAACGGTACAACCCCAATGGGGCTACCTGTTGTCGTTGTGTAGCGACCTGTGATGCTGAAGGATAGAGCCCTGGTGGCTGAGCAGTCCATGACATGCAACACTCCACTTAGGCCATTACTTAGGATAAATCAGGGAGGCCACATCCGATCAATCGGCTGTTCACGTCAATCTATTGTACCTATATGATTGTCCCAACCCTATTGCCCTGATAGATATCCTAGCCCTCTTTATCATAGATGTGTTAGAAGACTGTTTCTGACTTAATGTCCTTGGTATGGCGTTAAATTGCATCTGGTGGTGAATTTCCAATTCTGGAGCTCTGGGGAGAGTGCAGTACCCCCTCGTCACTATTAATCCAAGGTCCACTCTTATCCGGAGCAATAGTACCTTTTAACGTCCCATCTATGGGTTAAATAGATAACAAATGAGTTTTAAAAATGTGTAAAAAAAAGTGAGTTTAAAAAAAATATGGAATACCAATCAAGCATGAATAGAACAAAACATCTTTAACATAAAATAACCCAAGAAAGATTGACCGATGTCTCAAAAAGATTTGAGTTAGTTTTGCCTCAAAACAGCCCGAACTCATTAATCTTATTATAATGGAGATTGTGAGTTTTTCTGTCTGTAACCGAAACTCTTTCACTACTCTAGTCAAAATTCCCTTAGTTATTTACATCACATTCTCCATGATTTAATTTTTTTATCTAAACGTCTATCATTAATAAAATTGTTATATATCATTAATACTATTGACCATATCTAGATACTAATAACAGGTAATTGTATTTGTAGATACATCAAAAATAGCGGTTTATAGTGTGAATGGAAAGGCTAATTTGCATATTGATCTTTAAAATTTGATTTTAATAAATATGTGCTAAGTATTATTGATTTCTAATTGTTTGGTTTTATCTTAATGAATATGAGCAAAAATCTCGGATAAATCTTAAGTGAAATCGATTAATAAAAAATAACTCTAATATTATCCTTTACTTCCAATTTTAACTAAATAGTTAAATTAGGAAAATTTACCAATGAAAGACGGGAGTAATGGAAAATGATGGAAGAGTTAGTTTCAAAGTTGTTCTATTTTTCAATCATACCCCCTCTGTTCCAAATCTTTCTATCTGCATTCGTATTCAGTTTCATTAGTCTTTCTTATTTAATATGATATTTTATTATATTAAAACTTAAGTACTTGCACCCGGAGGGTGCATATATTTGCTAGTTCATAGAATAAATTTATTTACTAACTATGTCTCCATGAAAATCTGAATTAGATTTGCCTCAAATTACAAATTAATCACGCCATATATTATTTAAAACATATCAGTGCATTTAAGATCCTGCAATATGCCTTATATATCACTTAGTGATAAAGCTTTCAATAATATATGGCGGGATTAATTTGTAATTTGAGACAAATCTAATTCATATTTTCATGGAGACATAGTTAATAAATAAATTTATTCTATGAATTAATGATTTTGACTATGAATTAAATACTCATATAAATATCGATAAAATTATGTAATTGCTGAGTGTATTCTGATGTAGGCAGTGACGTAGTTTCGATTACAGACACACAGACAGCGAATCTCCATTATAATATATATACATACATATATATATATATATATATATATATATATATATATATAACGCTCTCTTAAAAAGGATGGAGCTCTCTCTGGCACATATATACATATTTATGCATTCATTAGTTAAAATCCTCGTTCCACTTCGCAGGTGCCGATGGCCGAGTGGTTAAGAAATCTGACTGATGATAAACCGATCGGGTTTCCATGTCAGCTAGGGTACCCTGCTAATGTCTAATCACTCTAAATCATCGTTGAAACACTGTGTCTGTGGATTACTATATATATATATATATATATATATATATATATATATATATATATATATATATATATATATATGTGTGTGTGTGTGTGTGTGTGTGTGTGTATATATATACATATGTAAGCTGAAAATGGAAGCGAATCCGACAGTATGTCGAAATGGAAAATAAACAAAGGAAATAAAATGCTGAATGGACAAAATAGATTTACTAACACGTGTTTCGGTCAGGAGTTTGTTAATGTACACATGTATTCTATTTATTATTATTTTAGATATAAAATAAAATGACACACACACACACACACACACACACACATATATATATATATATATATATATAAAGGAAAAGGTGACTTACCGGTGAACTTGGTCACGATGGTTAGTAAGTGTGGAATTCAGGGGGGTAAGTCAGCGATATAAACAAATACAAAGTGCTCAATACTAAGTAGAGCAAATTTATTATAAAATGGGTACAACAGATAACCTACTCGAGTTTCACCATAAGGATCTTCAGGGTTAAATCCACTGAATTTATCGACACACTGATTAATAGCAGTCGATTTCACGTGTGTGTTCATTGCATTCTATATATGCAATGAACGCACAATAATATATATATATATATATATATATACTACTTACTACGGGATAGGGCGTAAAATGTCTTTCAAATAAATAAAAGGAATTAATAGATAGTTTCCAGTGGTTAATGTTTTCTATCAAACATGGAAACGTTATTTTTAGAATACCTGGTAATAGTTCAGATTTTGGGGCACTTTGTTTTATGACTTTCAAGAGCATAAAAATGACATCTATGATAATGAGAATAACTCAAATTCAATGTATCAAATAAAATAATCTAATGAATCGCGTATAGATCAATAATAATGATATAAATGTGCTGTTTATGTCATTAGATTTAGAATTAACACAATGATTTATTACTTTCAAAGGATCGCTATGAAGAAGTCAGGCAGTAATGGTAATATCTGTCTGGATTTGATGGCTTTCAAAATCCAGAATGAACATCAATTTGCAGTATTTCATTGCACAGTCAAATGACTTAGAATAAGCGTAAAATCAAAGATAGCGCTGTCGGATGAGGCTATAGAATACGCCGACAGCACCTCTGCCAAGGCTTAAGAACGCCCCCCCCCCCCAGTAGGGTCGACTTTTGCTCGTGGGTGTTACCCGCTTATGATAAAGGGCGGGATCCTGGTGGCTGAACAATGGATGATGTGTAACACTATAATAGGCAAGACGGGCGATCGGAGAGGCATCCGCCGATCACTAGGCTGATAATGTCTTAGCACTGTATGATTGTCCCGTCCCGGGCAACCGGTCTAGGAGAAGGAAAACTCTGAATTCAAACCTGTTAAACTCCGCTTAAGAAATTGACCTTGTGTCACATCCTGCTCGTGGTAAATATATATAATGGGTAATATGATATGTGTGGTAAAGTGGGGAGATGGTGGTAGGTGTGGCACACCTTTTCAGTAAAAACAAGCTCTTTGGTGTAGCGCTGTATGATTGTCCTGGGCGTATTGATTTTTATGGCGAACCCCAGAGCCTCACATATACATATATATACTTACCAACTCCTCCGCGCGAGCAGGATGACACAAGGTCAATTTCTTAAGCGGAGTTCAACAGGTTTGAATTCAGAGTTTTCCTTCTCCTAGACCGGTTACCTAACCAAGGTTAAAAAAACCCAGCCTGCCCTGCCATTTACCCATAGCTGGAGGGAGGGTAGGATTCATACCTTTGCTGAGGGTATTAGCGCTAAGTGAAATGCAATTACCACGTCCAGGATTTGAACTAGGGGTGACGAGTCCATTTCCCATGACTTTGATCATTACACCACGCGCTTCCTGTCTTACATCATATATGAGCTAAAAGGCCGTGGCTAAGGGTCTTAGTGTCCTAGGTATGTGTTACGATTTTTGTTGCCATTTATAGGCTTCAAGTGAGACCACTTTACAGTGGAAACTCCTTGTGTTAAGCCTAGCGCTATATTTAGTAAAGAAACCTTTGGTTGTTCCTTGGCGTCCCATAGTGTTGGGTATGATCCTTTGGTTGTTCCTTAGTGTTCCTTAGTGTTGGGTATGATCCATTGGTTGTTCTTGGTGTTGCTTCAAATTTTGCGTCGAGCAAAGTCATTGGTTGCAGGTCCGTTCGTCAATGTCGAATAACGTGCAAATGAACGGCTTTCCATATCAACGATTAAATTGTCAACTAACCACGTATTCGAGCTGTTGATTGGATGTGGTTTATTCTACGGGTTCATGTGGTGGATTCCAGCACGCTTATTACATCAAAATATTCCAACAGTATAACGTTAAATTGAATCTAGTGATAAGGTTCCAATTCTGGAGATCTGAGGAAGCAGAGTAACCTTTTATTGACATTATTCCCAGGTTCACTCTTACACACTTATATGGTTGGAGGTTGCCATAAGAGTAATATGATTGAGACAATCATGTATGTGCTAGGGTGTGATATGACCAGCGGATTGATCTGTATGGGTCCTGTCTGAACGATCGCCTAGCCTAAGTAAGGACCAAAATGGAGTATTGCATGTCAGAGATTGCTCTGTCATCAGGAATCCTTCATTTAGCTTCATGGTTCACCAACTGGTGGCTCCTTTGGGGCCGGTGTCTTACCCATCTACAGAATTGCAAACTATGTGTTCTAATTTCATTGATTTACAAAAGAACAGACGAATCGAACTGACGTTTATGAATAACTTTTTGCCATAAAGAAATTCCGCATTGATTTGGTTTAAATCTCCTTAAGTTGACGAATAAAATGTACTTGAAACTTTTAAAGTTATATTTTAGATATTTAGACACTTTTTTTGCACACACACACATACACACACACGCGCACACACACACACACATCGTGTCGCCCACATACACATACAAACATGTATATGCATATAAATATATTATCTATATATGCATCATATATTTACATATATCTATATGTATTCAAATATCAATCTTCTCTCTCTCTATCTCTCTCTCTCTCTCTCTCTCTATATATATATATATATATATTATATATATATATATATATATATATTTACATATGCATATATATGTATATATATATACATATATATATATACATTTACATCAATGTCTATATTTGATTATATAGTATATATTTATATATATGCATATATACGTATATATTTACGTGTATATGAATATGTATATATTCATATAACTATATGTTTACATACATACATATATAGAGATAAATACACATACACACATATATATATGTGTCTGAGTGTTGATGTGTGTGTATTTATCTACATATGTGTGTATTATTTGTGAAACGTTTAACTGGAGGCAACTCTGGTTAAGTATTGCCAAGAGGAATTTAGAGAAAGTATTGAATTTTTAGGAGCGGAAAAATACAAATGAATACAAGAAGGCACTTGGCTTGATAAATCTGCATTGTATCCCTCACGTATTTTCACATCTATTGACAAATTGAAACCCAAAGAAAAGAAAAAAAGAGAAAAAGAAAAGATAAAATCTCATAAGAATTCAAGTCTTAAGCCCGGAATTATGAAAACAAGCAATAAAAATTATAATAACTTTTTACATGTAACTCTAATCGATGGCAAAAAGGTTAACATTTAGAATATCAATAAATATGATCGATAGTTTTATGTTTAGCTAAATACGACACAATTCAAAAGTTATTTATTCGTTTGGGACGCAATGCGGTAGTAGAGATTCCGTTGTTCTTTTCGCTTCCGCAACAGCATCTTTCGGGGTTGCGAACGGGTTGGCTGGCATACCGGCGTGAAGAACCATGCCAGGGAATGTGTAGAGTTTGAAGAATGAGTAGCTGAAACCGCAAATTCCGGCCAAAAAGAAAACAATGACGAGTCTTTTCAATTTTCGACTCATACTGAACATTTCACGGAAACCGGAACTGCCAAGGGGAGACAATTTAAGCGAAAGGTGTCACTGAAGTGTCCAACTCTGAAAAAGATAAGAAAACAGGACAAAATTTAGAATTTTATATAAAAATTATATAAATACGTCTATTAATAATGAAGATTAAGTCTCTTTTTGTCTGTAACCGAATCTACGTCACTGCTTACGTCCCAGTATATTTTTTATTCTATGAAAAATCAATTAAGAGTCAAATTTTCACGAATATTTTTTAATACTTATTCACCTTTAGATGAATTTACGTTTAAAATAATTTTACCTAAAATATAAATTAAGAGAAATTCTTTTCTTTTTACTAAATCCCCCCCCCTCCACGAACAAAATATATTTTACTTGTACGATTTTCAAATTTTTCTTTAAAGATAAGAATCTGGATGATTAAATCAGAATTTTTTAGAAACGTTTTGAAGGTCCTTATTGTCGTAAAACTGAACAAATATTCACATTATTGTCGTAAAACTGAACAAATATTCACATTAAAATGTACGTTATATTGTGTATGTCCCAAGTTGCAGTGTCAGTTTCTTGTGACTGATTCAGTTCAAGCTGTGGTAGGTACTCGCTGCAACAGCTAGTATTGTGCGAGATTGTGCTCTTGGTTCATAATAGTTAGCATATTAATTTTGTTACGAAGTATAATATAGAAATTTAAAAGTTAACTGTTAATCATGAGGAGGAGTCATGAAAAATCACCGTAACGAGTATCGTGTGTAATTGTGCTTTTGTTACTTAATAGATAGGTAGCCTATTCATTTTGTTATGAATTGTAATATCGAAATACAATTAGGGAACTCGAGTATTAATATACAGATATTAATTATGGACAACAATTGTTTGGATTTAGACCAACTACAAATTAGAACCTCCCCACAAAAAAAGAAAACGTACAGTCACATAGACAAAGAAATTCTTTAAGGCCGACAGTGATTGAGCAATTATCAAAATTGTTTATACGACCAAAATATAATCCTAATTATCGGTGCATATGCAAAAAAGTCAAGTCTTTTAATCTATACAAAAATACAGCTTGACGGCTGTTAAAAATTGATGATGTTTTATTTGTGTCCAAAATAAAACTATTAATCATGAGGAGGAGTCATACAAAATAACCGTAACGTATTATCGTGTGTGTGTTTCTGCTGTTGTTACTTAATGAATATGTAGCCTATTCATTTTGTTAGGAAGAGAAATATCTAAATTTGAAAGTTAACCTCTGAGTAAGAATCATGGAAAATAACCGTATATTTTGATTCACAAGTTTTGACCCCTTGTTAATCGATATCCTTGCATTCTCATTGGTTGAATGTGTAACGTGATGGGAAACTGTGATATAAAGATAAAACAAATGAAACTCCTCTTACCTCGGGCTAGGAAAAGAAATGGCGCCCGAAGGCTAAGTTTCTTTTATAAGAGTACAGACCGGAAGTGAGGTGGTTTGTGGGAGAGGAGTGGAGTAATAAATGAGCCGAATTTCTTGGCAGTGGGGTGAGCGACGTGTTGGCGAACAGACTGTGAGCGACGTGATTGCGAACAGACGTTGAGCGAATTGATTACGAGCAGACAGAAAAAAAATTTTGAGTAGAAATTTCACAGAAACCTATAGCGAAAAAGGTTTAGAAAAGATTTACAGTTTCTTCTGAGGTAGAATCATGGGAGAATAACCGTATATTTTGATTCACAACTTTTGATCCCTTGTTAATCTATACCATTATATTCTCAGTGGTCGAGAGTGCCACAAGATTGGAAAACCGTAGTTCTTTTTTTTAATCTTATTTATCCATTCGGACTTTTTGTTATGATATTTCTTTTTTGTTGTCTTGCTTCAAAAGTTTTCTCTTTCCTTTGCATTCGGGTATTTGTCGGTCTTAGTATTTTGTCCACCGACTTGCTGCTAGAATTTCCTTTCAATATTTCGAGAGGTAATGTATGGTTTGTATTGTTCGGTTACATCTCAGTACCTTTTGGGTATACCTACTTTTGCCAGTACCGTTTACTTTAATTCTTCAAGTTGGTTTAATGAAGCTCGGCATTTAGACCCGAGGCTCATCAAGTCTCTAAGGTACAACTGTGAAGTGAACTTTTATTTATCGATGGTGCCATATTAATGTATTCATTTGTTGGTTTGTATCCCATTTTCACCGTTTGCCGTATGACATTCGTTCATTCTTTCCCAGGATCAATAAACAAAAGAAGATTAGTTGTTGAAATAATTCATGATAATATTTCATTGAAGAACGTCATACATTGCCATCAGTTCCTCAGGGATCAAGTCTGGGAACTTTGTTATTTTTGATATTCATAAATGATTTACAAAATGAGATAAAATCACAAGTACAATATATTCTATCCCTTTAGATTGGTCTTCATGAGTAAAGTGATATCAGTACTTAATTCAGCAATAATAAACATGCTATATTTACTTGCAATTTACTGTAGGAATTGCGTGGTGTAATGGTTAAAGTCATGGGAAATGGGCTCGTCGCCCCGAGTTCAAATCCTGGACTGGTATATTGCATTTCACTTAGCGCTTCCTTGGGAAAGGTATGAATCCTAACTCTCCCTCCAGCTATGGATAAATAGTAGGGCAGTCTGGGCTCTTTAACCTTGGTTAGGCAACCTTGTCTAGAAGGAAAACTCTGAATTCAAACCTGTTAAAATCCGCTTAAGAAATTGATCTTGGTGTCGCATCCTGCTTCGTGCGGTGGTGTTGGTAAATATAATATTTACTTGCAATATTTTAATCAAACACTGAATTTGGTTTTCCAGCCAAATGTTCTAAAATCATCCCTGTCATTTTTAGGAATTATGAATTAGATTATGTTCTTTATTTCATAGAAACTTACAGTGAAATTTAAATAGACTACAAATTGACATTCAGAAAATAGTGGCTCATTTTGTTTATTATGTTTATTGCTTGTAGAAAATAAAGTAACTGTTTTTGATAGAACTGAAAAAATCAAAAAATATATAATTTTACTTAGTAGAAGAATTCTATTACTTTTTTATTTGATCAAATATTTATCTTTATTGAAATACAAAAAATATTTGACTTTGTTTTCATTACCAATAGAAATACTAATTATATTACTGTTAGGATTTATCGAGAAGTCTATATAAAAAATTCTCATGAAAAATAAACAAACTTTTAGAATTTTTGTTTAATAAATATTTTTATTGTTTAGAAATTATGATAGCTTTTTGACATTTGTCTTTTTTATTATCTTTATTGATTAACTCTATTTTGATAATTAAGTTTATTAAAATTTACTTTTTTTTGTTATTCTTCTAAAGCGTGTCTATGACGAAGACCTTAGTAAGAAAGAAATCAGCCTCAAGAGAAGAAAAGTGGATGATGTTAACAACTTGAAAGATGTAAAGTAATGTATATTGAATCCAAAAACGTAAAAGTTTTTGGTTTGGTTTGGTTTGTTTACGGCATATAAACTCAGTGGGTCATTTAATGCCGATAAAGTTTGAAATAAATCAATTCTTAATGGATAATACAATTTTTTTATGAATACATTTTTCTATTTAACCCATAGATGGGACCCTAACAGGTACTACCACTCCGGGCCAGAGTGAACCAGGGAGAAATGGTGATGAAGGGGTGCTCCACATTCGCCAAACCTCCAAAACTGGAACCTCACCATCAGATAGAGTTTAACGTTATTCCCAGGACATGTAGACCCGCAGCCACCGCCTTCTAGCACCCATATGATAAAAAGGGCTTGGGGATTGCCATGAGGGAAATAGGGTTGGGAAAATCATATAGGTGATAGGGCTTGACGTGACCAGCCGATTGATCGGAGGGGGCCTCTCCGACCGCCCGTCTAGCCCAAGATAGGGCCAAAGTGGAGTATTGCAAGTCATACTGCTCATCCACCTGGGTTCTATCCTTAAGCATCACGGGTCGCCACCCACGGTCAACAGGTGGCCCCATTGGGGGAGTCTTACCCCTCTGCAGAGGTGCAGTCGATGCATTCTAACGCCTCAACCGACAGGGCGGACGTAAAAGTTGAATATAAATTAAGCAACAGGTGAAAAATAGTAAATGATAAGTGCGATTTAACCTGTAACCTAAAATACCAACTATACTAAATAAAATACAAAATGCTACCTGGCTAAAAATAAATGAAACAATAAATGGATAATAATTTTAATTACCAAACATCTTCCTGTATCATCATCCTATGTCATTCTAAACAACTTCCTATATCATCATCCTATGTAATTTCAAATATATTCCTATAGTATCATCGTACGCCATTAAAATATATTTCCATATTATCATACTATGTCTTTAAAATGTCTATCCTATATGAGTATCTTATGTAATTATTGCTATAGACAGCCTATTGATCATATGGAAATCTAGTCTCTCTGGTAAGCTGTACCAAGAAAGCTAGATGAAGACTGTACAAAAACCCTGCGCACTGCTTTATCGATGTTAATAAATCTCATAAACCAATATACCAAAATGGAGGAATGTATTTGAATGTGTTTTGTTATATCCCGAGATGTAGAAAATACAGAATTATAATAAAAACAGTGAAATATGTTTAACATATAACAATATTTGTTTTATCTATTCTCACTGACAGGGAATACAGTGGGGTGGTTTTGGATATAATTCAACTGTGTGTGTATCATGTGTGTGTTCATCACATGGGCCGTCCTTTGTGTTATCATGTGTGTGTGTTCACACATGGGTCCAGTGGCCTTGTCTTCTGATTCTCTGCTTGTCAGTCTTTATTTAACACAGGGTAGAAAATGCTTCTACCCTAAAACTGACTTAACTAGCCCAACTGTGCTGACGCACGTGATCACTAGTTCAAGCGTGCTAGCGCACGTCTGTACAGTCCAAAATCCCAGTCCAAAGTAACATAGCGGAATTCCCATATCCGGGTTCCCATCACTCCCTTGCTTAACAAAGGGGAGCAACTCTATTTTTATTAAGTTTACCTAACAGTTATATTACGAGGCTAATCCCCAAAAAGAGGGTTTCCAAAGTACAGTGTAAGTATTCAAGCGGCTATTAGCAACACTGCTTTGTTTGTTGTGCATGCGCCTGTCTCTGTGCGCACTTCACTACCCTGCCCCAGCTTTGGCTTGGTAGTCATTTCTAATTGATATTCTAATTGACGTCACTGCCAAGTGTAAAGTACGCGCAGTTATTCGGTTATTGAACACAAATTCATCGGTACTTAATGGAAGTGTATTTCGAGTCGTCTATGGATGTCAAAAACGTCTGCAATGGTATGGAGAATTCACAACGTTAAACGTGGTTCAACATTTCCTCAACGATATGGTAGAAAGCTGGTATGACATAATAATACATAAAGTGCACCAACTCCTACATACATTCATCAACTAAAGTGGTAGACAAATAGATGCATGTTCTATTTTATTGTTGGCATCTTTCCGTCTACTAAACACGATGGCGCAGTGTCCAATTTTTTATCTGCAACAGCACGAGTGGCTGAACAGACCAATTTTTGAATAGCAATCTCTGGTGTAATGATTCCAAACAAACGGTGATGCTTGCTTTCCTTATGTCTCTCTTTTCTTAGGCGGCTTCTTTCCTCTCTTTTTGACTCCTTTATCGTTCCTTGTTTGACGAGGAGGCGCCAGATCATACGTTCTTCTGCATAAGCCATGTGTCGGTGTTAATGTGACATGTCTTCATGTTCCTCTTGCAGACATCTTTAAAGCGCAGGCGTGGTCTCCCTACAGGCCGGATGCCTTCTACTAATTAACCATACAGTAGGTCTTTGGGGATGCGACATTTGTCCATCCTTCTGACGTGACCAAGCCAACGCAGGCGTCTCTCGCAGATGATGGCGGGCATGCTGGTTAAGTTTGCGCGTTCTGTGTTGGGCACTTTGTCCTGCCAGCGTATGTGTAGAATGCGGCGTAGGCATCTGAGAGGGAAATTGTAGATACATATTCAAAGTTGAAATATATGTAAATATAATTATATACAATAAACGTTTCTGCGATTTCTGAATATTTTGAAAATGTTATCTTTGAGATTACCCTCGTATATTTTGATACTTGTGGGTTTATAGAACCATTATTTCTTCCAGGATTTTAAAGGATTTCCTGGTGAATCGAGAAGAGGTATCGTGGCTTGATTTTAGGGTCATCTATCTTATATAAACAAGTGGATGCTCATAATATAAGTCGTCGGGGCAGCCTAAAGTCGGTATCAGCCAGTCAGCGAGGGAGTCAATCCCCTTTTCACTAGCGCTAGACCAAGGAGATTGTTTTGGCGTCTGAGGTGGGGTGCCACACCTACCATCAGCTCCTTACTTTACCGCACAGATTCATGTGCTACTCATACGCTGAGTTGGCGAGGACCGGTATCGAACTAGGAACTTTGTGATTTATAGCCGAATGCTCTACTGACTGAGCTAACCCGTTCTCAGGGGCTATAGCTCTACCTTCAATAATCTTATTGGGAAGTTTCTGCAATCCACTTCAATCTAAGTGCCAAATGATTCTAAACAGCAAAATAACAGTATCATCAAATTTCCCTTGCAGAATTTTAAAGAATTCACTAAAGAATGGAGGAGACGCACTGTGTAGCATAATTATCATGGTCTACGGAGAATTTGGGGATTGAAAAGAAAACGGCATTCGGATTTCTGGAGAAAGAGAGGAAAAAGAAATAAGAAGAAAGAAAGTTTGAAACTCAATTGACCGATCAATGACCCCGGAACTAAAGTTAAAAAAAACTGAAGTTCTAGTTTGTGCGTAGGGGGAAAGTGACCCTCCCGACCCCGTGACGACGAAAAAGAGGAAAATCGGTCTTTTTTTGTCTCTCTCTCTCTCTCTCTCTCTCTCTCTCTCTCTCTCTCTCTCTCTCTGTCTCTCTCTCTATCTATCTATCTATCTATCTATCTCTCTTTCTCTCTGACTCTTTTCTACACCCCCCTCTCTCTCTCTCTGAAAAAGAACCCACGAGCCTAGAAATAAATAAACAGCACCCTTGGTGACTATACGGACTTGCGTATATTGTCTCTGAACTAACGACTTATACTACTTATCTACGACCTATACTACAACTCGAATTTGGTCATATACAACAACCGGTCTTCTTGATTCAAGGGTCAATTATCTTATTTGAACACGCGGGCGCTTGGAAAGTATAATAATATACTCACCGGGCTATAACTCTTGACTACTTTCTAATTCCAAATAAGCATTTTACTTATAAACTTCTGTGAAAACGGTCAGGAGAAATGAATGACTGAATGGTTGAGTTGATGGCGTCAGTCAGGTTGGCAAGGTGAGTAGAGCGTGTTTAATCTTAGAAGGAAAGATTGGCTCGCCATCAAACCTTTAAGGAAGAACATTACCTTTTGTGGCGCAATAAAGTAATCCGACATAATTAAGAAAGACTGAGGTTATGGATCACCCGGTGTCTCGTGGATATAAATGCCGAAGCGGATCAAACATGATTAAGGAGAGACTAGGAATAGTGGTGACATGGGGTTCGCAACGTCAGTAACAACCAAGTGAGTCGAATTAAAAGATGTTGATTGAAGGTGATACTTTCTATTTCAGTGGGACTGACTATAGAAGATGTGCGTGCATGATGATGAGATAAAAAGGGATGACATATAATTGTAGGCATTACTTTTATAACCTTAAATACCTTCGATACAGCGTTTGACGAATAAACCGAACTTTTGAAATTATTGGCATATTTGCGCAGCAGATAGTTAAGGTCGAAAATGCAATTCTTTTTTTGAGATATGCGCATGGATGCTGTGGGTGCATTGCAATTTCACATGTGCTAAGTGTTTAGGTCCAGGCAAAATTCTGGGTTTCGATTTTTGAGGAGTGTATTTGGAAATTAAGTTCCCACAAATTATAAATATTACTTTGATCGTTGGTTTGATTTACGACATGTAAACCGTTGTTGATTCTTTTGCGAAGAGATGTTTCGTTTCTATTCTTATTTGGATAATTCAATTTTTTTAACCCATTTTATCTATTGTTATTCTATTCACCAAAAATAGAACCTAATCGTATACACTGGACAAAAAGACACTAGGGTCGATCTGGTGGATGAAGGGTTATACCATTCCTATGAGTATTAGTCTGAAAGTTGACCGTAATGGAGCTTACAACGACCTCGGAGTCAGGACGTTAGCATAACCCAACGAGGACAGTCTTGCGGTTTGATGGTGGAGGTGTTGGTTATAGACACTAGACACATATATTTTTCGGTTATTTCTACATCTCTTCCGAAACTCTTTTCGACACCAGCTTTGATGCAACTGTTATGTCGTTGTCATGTTTTTTCCGGACTATATATATTTATATATAATATAGTATATTATTACGAAAGACATGGATTTGGTCCACGTCTGCTAAATTGCCGAAGGATAAGATTAAAATTAGGAACTATTTTTTGGTCCAACGTCTAGACAACTAAGAGTCTGATAAAAGAACACGCATGCAGAAAATGATTACAATGAAAGAAAGAAAGGGATCGACTATAATTGTAGCATTCTTTTTTACACACTTAAATAACTATCTATCTTATCTTATCTATCTGTCTATCTATTTATCTATCTATCCATTTATTTATCTATATGCTATCTAATTACCCATGCTAGTTATCTATCTATCCATCAATCTATTATATATATAGAGCTCTAATTATGCATCCATTATCTATTAACCTGCCCATACTAATCTATTTGCTTATTCTATTTTATCCCGGCCGATCCACCACACCCCAGGGCAAGTTGGATTAGTCGTGCGGCAGTTGATAGATGGAGAGAAGGAGCTGCTATATGCAGTATTTCAGATAGCTAGGTCGGTAGAGCGAAGCTGGCGCGCGAGGTAGGGTGTAAAGGTGACACGCAGTGTACGCGTGATGACGGATGTAGGAGAGGAGTGTAGAGGTGAGAGATGAAGGAAGTGATCATTTGGAGGCAGCGCTATATGGCTGAGGCATATGGTTGGGGGGGGGGTAGAGAGGTAAGTGAGGAGATATTGAGCGATATGATATGATTGAATTTATGGATAGATGATATTATTAGCGAGTAAGGTCATTGATGGTGAGGCGCGTGATGGGTTTGTTGAGGTAGTAATGGCGAGAGGCGATCAAGATTGGTGCCGCGGTTGTTATTAAGATAGAGTATACTATCCATTTATTGTAGTCTATAATAGCTATCTAGGATTACATGCTATCTTCTATCTATCCATCAATCTATCTATAGTGAGGTATAGCTACTAATTATCATCCATCTATTCTATCTTACTCCCATCGTATGTGATCTAGAGGACGTCATATTAATTTATCTGGTATCTATAGTCATGCTATTATTTATTTATGTAGATATGGTAGCTATCTAATTTACATAAGGCTATGTATCGTGAGATATTCTGAAGGTCGTTATTGTTTGAGTCGTGGACGTATCTATCACAATCTGATCTATTATTGATATGCTAATCTAATTAATCATCCATCTATCTAATCTAATCTGGCGCATGCTATCTAGTGCTATCATCTATCTATCTATCTATCATATCTATGCCAATGCCAATTTTCTCTCTTCTGATGGATCTATCTATTAGTCTATCCTATATATCTATCTGTCGATAGTATACGTATATATCTAGATATTCGATATATCCCCTATACTATCTATTATATGATATAATATGAGTATCTCTATCTATCATCCTAGTCTATGTAGACTAATCCATCTATCTATTCGTATCCATTCTATACGTATCAGTCCTGGATGTCTCTACTCTCTCTCTCATCTCTGCTCTCTCTATTAAGTCTAGATCGGTTATGCTAAGCGTATCTATCTATGCGTAACATATTAGAAGGAGGACAGGTAGTATATATATACTATAATTAACAACTAATCCAACTATACCATTTAACTGGTCTATATATCTATCTATCTAGGGGATATCAATCTTCCTTTCTATTCTATGTAGTGCAGTCTCTATCTGATCTATCATTTATCTATCTATGGGGGAACTACATCTATCTAAGTCATCTCATCTACTCTCTAACTACTATATGATCCCTATATCCCTCTATGCTAATCATCTATGCAATCCACCTTTTCATGGAGGGAATCACCACTGGAGAGAATTCACGTTGAAGTCTGTTTGAAGACAGCCAACGTTTGCAATCTAGATCAGCAATGAGCCTGTTAATACTTAGGAATGGGTGAACCAGTTTAAGCAACAGCAGGTATATGTAAGCAAATCGAATATTCAAACAAATATAGTTGATTAGACATTACATGGACAAACACGATCAACGCAACTAGCAGAAGACTCAATACAGAAAAACATATATATAGCTACGTACCCACCTGCGTAAGTGAGAACTGTATAGGCAACATAGAGCCGGGGCATTTTTTGCTCCCTGCTGCAACTTACACACTACACTCCAGCAGCACACACACACACACACATCACTCATATAAGTATATATATTATATATATATATATATGTATATATGTATATGTTAATATTATTATATATATGTATTTGTATATATATATATATGTATATGTTATATGTTAGTATATATACGTTACTTATGTCTGATATATATATATATGATTATAATATAATACTATTGTATATATATTTTGTATATATATGATATGTATATATATATATGTAGTAATATATATGTATATGTATATGTATATATGTATATATTGATAATATATGTATATATACATGTATAGTATATAAGTATGTATATTATTATATATGTATATGTATATATATATGTATAAAGTGTTATATATATATACGTTATAGTATATTAGATGTATAATATATATATATATTATAGATAATTATATAAGTCATGGACGTGCACCACCGCAACACGCGTTTTCATGGACATGCGTATGGACAGACATACGACGCAAAGTAGCAAAAATCGGCATTCACGGTACAACATACAAACACGAGAATATCAGTTATATTAAATAGCCATCATTTTGCGAAATAAAAGAAAGAAATTCATTTAAAAAGAAAAATGCCATACTAGACTACTTCAGTTCAGGGATTTTTGAAAAAGAGATTTTATCTTCGAATTCAAGAATAAAATACAGGTAACACACAACACATTGTTACATACTTTTATTTTTTTCTTTAACATCTGCATTGTGAGTAGCCTTCTTAATCAACTCCTAACCAATATATATATAATATATATACTGTGTGTGTGTGTGTGTGTGTGTGTGTGGTGTGTGTGTGTGTCTAAAACTTTTTTTAAAATTCTCTTCGAAACGTTCAAATTCTCTGTATTTTTTGGACCGTTTTTACACTGCAAATATCAACAGTTTTACTCTGATAAGGTCTTATTCTTTGTATGCTTAAAGATTTATAATGTTTTATTATTATTTTATTTTATATTTAAAATAATAATAAATAGAATATAATGTGTACTTTGTACAACACACTGGCTGAAACACGTGTAATAAATCTATTTTATCATTCAACATTTTCTTTCCTTATTTATTTTTCATTTTCAAACATCGTCGGATTCATTCCAATTTCAACTTCTCTCTCTCTCTCTTCTCTCTCTCTCATCTCTCTCTCTCTCTCCTCCTCTCACACACACACACACACCCACACACCAGAGAAAGAAAATTCTGATGTTACAGAGTTTTGTAAGAATAGAAAAGTCTGCTTTACGGGATTCAGCTGACCAGCATTAAGATGCTAATAAGGAAATGGAAAATAGAAAAACAGGAAAGCAGGTAAATAATGGGTGGATATCTGTGCTGCAGCATTCTATCTACTCTATCTTATCTATCTACTATCTATATATTCGCTATATATACTATATATCATATTATATATATAGTTTTATATTAATATTACTAATTGTTTTTTTAAAATGTTAAATTCATTCTGTCGGATTATTTCCATTTAATTTGACACTTTTGTCTATGAAAAAAAAAATATACGGATTTTAACGCTCGAAGATTATCTACGAAACTACAAAAAATTTACTACACACAAACTTTTTGAACTTCACAATCTTCTTCAATTGTGCTGTGGACATGTAAACAACTTAATTCGCTGGATTTATATTTTTTGAACATTTTGTATAGTCGTCTTTACTTTTTTTAAATATATTTCACAAACTCTTTTTGAGTTATTTTTGGATTAAAATGCTTCTGAATTTTTATAAAAAATAAAATTTATTCTATTTTTGAACAGTAAATGCGCATTTTAAAACATTCAAGCATTCCAGCGGTGTGTTTGTACCCCTATTCTCTTCAACGGTTTTTTATCCCTTCTTTCTTTCATATATTTTGCTCGTTGTGATGACTTCTACTAAGGTGTCGAAACAGATTCTGTTCAGCAAGATAATAATTACTAATGTGTTTTTGCAACATGTTAATCATATATATATATAATATAGATATTATTATATATATGATATATATACTATATATATGATAATTGTTATATGTATAACTACTTTCCTGATTTTGTTTATACTCTGTTTTCTACATCTCGGGATATAACAAAGACACACTTCAGATGACGATTCCTCCATTTTGTATAATTGGTTTGAGAATTTATTACATCGATAAAGCGCGCGCAGGGTTTTTGTAATCAGTCCTCATTAGCTTTCTTGTGAGAGTCCAATTGGTAACATGCTTATCAGAGAGCTGTTATTCTATATATATATATTATATATAATATGTATTATAGTATATATATATATTTTTATAGAGAGAGAGAGAGAGAGAGAGGGGTATTATATATATATATAATAATATATATATAGGTATATAGTATGATATATATATATTATAGTATTTGGGGAATAAAAAGGCCTTAATCATGGGTCATGGTGGTTATGGAATTTCACTCAGCGATTATGCTCACGAGCTTTCAGCCAGCTGATATATTTTTAAAATATAGTCAGTGTTGAGAAGCTGTGAGCATTATATCGCGAGTGGAAATGGTCCATGAACCCGAATACCCGTGGTATTTAAGGGCGTTTTTAATTTCCAAATAATCTTTGCTCTGTTTACAATATTAAACAGTTGAGCTCTGCATACAGGAACCTGGAAAGCTTACAACAAACTACTGTAGAGAATAGGACCCACCTAGTAATCACCTTGTACCAAGAAACTTGTACCGGCTACCAAAGTATATATATATATATAATTATATTATTTATGTATATATATATATAACATCTGTCTGTCTGTTTGTCTGTCTCTCTGTCTTTCTTCTCTGTCTCTGTCTTCTCTCTCTCTCTCTGTCTCTCTGTCTCTCTGTCATGTCTCTTCTCTCTCTTCCTCTCTCTCTGTATAGTATATATATATACTTATATATATATATACCTCAAACCGAGAAAATAACTGCATATAAATTGTCAATTTATCTCGAACACTCTTCTATCTATTTAATTATATCTATCAGTTTCTTATTCGTTCGTCTCTTTCCCATTTTTATCTATGTATATTTATTCGCAAGTTGGGCAGGAGCTGTATGCGACAGAAGAGTTTTAAAATTTGCTAAGCGGTCTCGGTTCGGTAGTGCACACTTTACAAATGTCAATTTACACGCTAGAAGCCCAGCACCCACCACCCCAACTCAGATAGAAAATACGCGTGTACATAAATTTCATATCGCAAGTAGTTTATTGGAGTTTATGTCGTTATAAAAATTGCAATAAAGAAACGTATATTACCTACATCCTGGCTGTTGATAGAGATCTGAAACTACATACTATTTCCGTATTGGAAATAAGAGATTAAAGGGGACAAAAGTAAGAAAAAACAAAAACAAACAAACTTAAGGACAAACACTTATGTTTTTGGAGAAATTCGTGATATGAATATTTCTTATTCTATCTATCATATCTATCTTCTCTCTCTCTCTCTCTCTCTATCTCTCTCTCTCTCTCGTCTCTCTCTCTCTGCATATATCTATATACTATATATATATATTATTGTATGTTAAATGTATGTATTTATGTTTATACTCGTTCACAAATATCATTAACCTTGAAAATAAATATAGAAAATAATATACAAAAAAATAAGAAAATGGAACATAACAAAAACAGAAAAGAGGGAAAATACATTGGTAGATATCTGTGGTGTGCGCAGCATTCTATCAATCTCCCTCATATATAGTCCATGCTATCTACATCTCTCTCTCTCTCTATATATATATACTATATCTATATATATAATATATATATATTATATATATACGGTAATATATTAATTCATGCCCTATATCTGTGCTGCAGTCATTCTATCTCCCTCCCTTCTCTATATCTCTCATTGGTCTCTACCCCCCTCTCTCCTCTCTCTGCCTTGCTCTTTTCTCTCTCTCTCTCTCTCTAGCATTATGTTGTATATAGTTATTTATAATATATATCCCACAATTAATTTATATATAATTTATATATATAGGGTTTATCCATATTTAATCTATTCTATCTATGCTGTCATAGTGGCTGATTAATTATCCTCATTAATTAACTGCATCTTCTATATTATCCTCTCGTCATCACACTCACTCGTCTAATCTCCTCTCTTCTCTTAATCGTATCTATCTAATCTAATCAAAGTCTAAGTCTATTACGCATCTAACTCTATTTGGTCCTATCTATTATCTATCTCTACAGATATCGGCCGAGTATCTATCGTTCTATCTATCTTTTATGTCTTCGCACCTCCCATCTCTCTTCCTCTTTTCTCATCTTCGTTCGTTCATCTTTCTACGATGCTATCTATTAGAACTATCCATCTATCTAACTTTTATCTATCTCTATCTTATTTAACTAAAACTAAATGCTATTGATCTATTTATCTTTGGTATTGTCTGATATATCTATCTTATCTTATGATAGTTCCTCCTATTCCGTATCATTCTATCTTATTTTAGTTCTCTCTACTCTCTCTATTCTGTATCTATATCTTCTTTCTATTTGTAACTTACACTCATCTATCTAATTTATTGCTTTCATTCTCTCTTCCTATTTTCTCTCTCTATCTACTAAGTTATCCATCATCATTGTTATATATGTATAATTATCTTCTAGATATCATCTATCGTCTATCTATATATTTAATACTCTTCATTCTATCTATAATATCCAAACGTTTTATTATGTAACTATCATTTTTCTATTATTTTAATTCATACTATCTATTCTGATGATATTATCTATCTTATCATGGATATTAAATCTATCCTCATTCTTAGTCTATTTATTCTCTGGTCTTTTCTGACCATTTTATCTATCTATGTAATATCCATTATCTATCTCTTTTTAATTTTATATTATTATTTCTATCTTTCTTATCTAGTCCATGCTTTATCAATCTAATTACTACCTGCAATGACTATTATCGTGTCCTAATATAATATACTGTCAACGCTTATCTAAGTGAGTATCAGTTCAATAAAAAAGAAAGGTCATTATATTTGTAAATTATAAATAAACGAAATCAGTCATTTTTTTT
>CM042161.1:55591160-55593660 GCA_023376005.1 Doryteuthis pealeii | reverse complement strand
TCTATCCATCTATCAATCTAATTACCTACCTAGCAATCTATCTATCGTGTCCCCATAAATAATATACTTCAACGCTCTATCTAGTGAGTATACAGTCAATAAAGAAAAGGTCATTATTTGTAAATTATAGTAATTAACAAATCAGTCACCTTTTCTTTTATTGGCTGTGTACTCAGTAAACATATTGTTTATTTAGGGTGATACTCTAGATATGTAGATAAATACATACATAGATATGTAGATAGATTATTTAAGCAGGTTTCGTTAATTGATATTAATTTTATAATCTTATTATAATGGAGATTGTGTGTTTTTCTGTCTGTAACCGAAACTATATCACTACTCAAGTCACAATTCCCTTAGTTATTGACATCACATTCTCCATGATATTAATTTTAAATCTCAATTATTAATAAAATTGTTGTACATTATTAATACTGTTAACCATATCTACATATTAGCAACATGCAATTATATTTATATATACAACAAAATAGCGGTTTACAGTGTGAATGGGAAGGCTAATTTGCATATTGATATTAAAAATGTGATTTTATTAAATATGTGGTTAGTATTATTGATTTCTAACTGTTTGGTTTTATTTTAATGAATATAAGCAAAAATCTCTCCAATGAATCTTAAATGAAATCCATTAACAAGAAAAATAAATGTCATTTTATTCTTTATTTCCTCTTTTAACTAAATACTTAAATTAGAAAAAAGAACAATGAAAGACGAGAGTGATGGAAGAGTAAGTTTCAGTTGTTCTATTTTTCTATTATACCTCCCTCTGTTTCAAATCATTTTATCTGCATTCTTATTTAGTTTCATTAGCCTTTCTAATTTAATACAATACTTTATTACATTAAAACTTAGATACTTGCACCTGGAGGGTGCATATATTTGCTAGTATATATAATTAATAAAACTTTCATATAATTTTAAGTACAATAGTTATTCAGGTCATCCTTATTAGAAAGTCAATCGTTTCGGGTTTTTTAAGTTTAAAATAAATTAAAAATCCTGCCCCCCCAAAAAAAAAAAACCAAAAAAAAAAACAGATAAATATTTCGGGGAAAATTTGGATCTTTTTTCAAGTTATTAAACAAATGCTACACATATTTACCAACCCTTCTGAACGAGCAGGATGTTACTCAAGGTCAATGTCTTAAGTGGAGTTTAACAGGTTTGAATCGAGAATTTTCCTTCTCCAAATCTGCTTGCATAAACAAGATTAAAGAGACCAGTCTTTTCTATTATTTACCCATAACTGAAGGGAGAGTAGCTGGATTCATATCTTATCCAATAGTATTAGCGTTTTGTGAAATACAATGCGCCTCGTGCAGAGACTGGAACTCCTCTCTCCGTGTCAATTTCTTACGAAGTAACCATAAATCAAGACGAATCCATAAAACTGGTACTACAGCTCAGTCTTTTTTTTTTTTTTTCAATGCGGAAAAATGAAAGAGAACTATTTTTCGTTTGCTTTGAATTTTACAGGTTTATGCCGGAATGTATTTCCATCCTTCTTATTACATTTCACATTCCGACAATAGATTTCCAGAATATATATAATATATATATATATATATATATATATATATATATATATATATATATATATATATATAATAGTATTATAGTATTATTACTGCAATATTTTTAATATATTGAGCACTTTTGGATTATTTACTGATGCCACTGCGACGGAAAAGTTAAAGCTGCAATTGGATATTATATATATATATATATATATATATATATATATATATATATATATATTATATATTTTATATATTATTATTACTATTTTATATATATATATATATATATATATATATATATATATATTTATATATATATATATATTTATATATATATATATATACAAGGATATTGAGAAATGCAACGAAAGAAGAGATAAAACTGCGTGCTGACTGCGCATGCGTGTACACTTGCGTGTTACACCTAATTTCCAAATTGCGTTTCGCGCCAAATCCCTCGATACCTAAGCCAATCCAAGCGGAGAAGAAAGAAAATATAAATAGAACCGATATGTGAGGCAACTCGATCGAAGGAAACTAAGAAAAACCCACGCTTGTACATCGAGCGAATAACCAGATATTGTACGAAGGCACACGACTGGATTGCCTTACGCATTTGTGTAGTAAGATGTATGAACTATATACATCGGTAAATGGTAAGTTTTTCGGAAATATGATTAGCAGGAAGAACGCTGAGAAGATTTAGATATACGTTGCATATTCTTGGTTTGCCTACGGTTCTATATTACTCGAAGCAAGAATTTGGCCACGGTTTACGTTATGGACATTTTTTTTTTCTATTGCTGAATATATTGATTTTATTTTCACATCCATATATGCATGTATACAACCATAGATACATAGATAGATAGAACGATAGAACGATAGATATATAGATAGATAGATAGATGTGTGCATAGATCCATATTCACATCAATCATATCATCTCTATCTAT
>CM042161.1:55578660-55586160 GCA_023376005.1 Doryteuthis pealeii | reverse complement strand
TTAATGAGTACGATCGTTGGAGCGCACAGTATCCAGGGGTTAAGACTGAGAAAAAACAAATACAAGCGCTCAGTAGAGCAAAAATTTATTTATATAAGGGATAGAAGTAACCTACTCAAGTTCCATCGATTGATTCTTCAGGGTTACATCCGTTGAATTAATCGAGTTTTCGATTAATCTCAGTTGGTACAATACATGCCGTTGGAATGGGACTTATATTTTATAGACGAACGCGAGTTTATATTTTCAAAGATTCATCGTGAACCGTTTTTGTTTATTGGATTAAAAATTTGAATTAATTTGTGGGGATTATTTTTTCAATTATTATTTAATGAAAGGTAGATTATGGGGCGTAATAATGGTTAAAAAACGAAAAGTTAAAATTATTTATTGTTTGGCATGGGTTGGTTAGAGAGTATTAGGAAAAGTTTGATTGTAGGCGTTCCGATAGCAGAAGTTTTAGGTGGTTAAATGTGGTTAATTATATAAAAAATAATATAAAGGGATAAAGGTAAGAATGAAAGTATTGATAAACAATAAAATAAAAAAATAGTAATATAAATGAAAATAAAAATAAAAATATAAATAATAATAAAAATAAATGTTTATATATATATATATATATATATATATATATATATATATTAATATATAAAATTCGATTAAGATATATACAGCACTATAATTAATATAAAATAAATTATCCGTTATAGCAAATAACCCTTCTTCATGTCCTGATGTTGATAAAAAGAAAGACTGATTTTTCCTTTTTTTTTTTTTGGGAACTAGTAATTTGATCGAGCTAATATATTGTTCTTCATCGACGACTTTAAAACATTTTAACTTATTCAACTTCAGAAAATAAACGTGGTTGTCAAAATGAATCCGGTGCCAAACGAAAATCTGATAGATTTCACGGATGGTCGGTAAAAGTTGACACGAAATTCAATATAGATTACACGCGATACTGACATTTTACATTTTGACAGACCCGTAAGCCTGGTTTTACATGGATCAACATCTTTTTCTTTTTTTTTTTTTTCATCTTCATCTTTTTTTCTTTTTTAAAAAACAGAATTATAACATTTGTACAAAATGGCTTAAGGCTAAATATGATATTCCGTCTTTCCTGACTGATACACTTATTTTGCATATGACCTGAGTTTCATGTTTTCGGTGACGACAGCTGATACCATTTGCATATATTTGCATATCATCTTGTATCGTTGAAGAAAAAAAAAGACGAAGAAAAGAAGTAGACTCGTTTGACTTTGGAGGTTTAAACTAAATCCCGATACGGATTCTATGTCAAGAAGATTGGATCACGATTCCCTATATCAATTTAAAAAAAGATGCTCTTCCTTTCTTTTCAAAATGGTCGTATGACGTGATTTATCAAAGCCGTCCAACCATTTCTATCCAATTTAAACCAGATACCTTGTAACGCACTTTAAAATGACGGATTAAATTTAAAGTCATTGATAAAGACGCCATATTGATTTAAATCCTTTTTTTTTCGCTATGTAATCCACATAAAAAAACACCTTTTGACTCATATTTCCTCCGTGTGTATGCAAGTTGAATAATTTAACTAATCACCAACCTAATGATTTTATATTAAGGAAATTTGTTTGTATTAATAAGCGCTCATGTTTGTGTATATTATCTATCTATTCATCTCTCTCTCTCTCTCTCTCTCTCTCTCTCTCTCTCTACTATATATATGTATATATATATATATATATATATATATATATTATCATTTTTTATATTTTTTGAAGGCAATTACAATGCGTATAACGTATAAAATTCGATAATTATTGAAAATAAACATAACAAGCAAACTGAGAATAACGCGTGTGACGTGGAACACCGTACAGCTTTTTCAACTTTATTAAGTCTCATCAGCGTCTGATTGTAATTGCCTTAAAAAATATAAATTATAATATAATTTACTTAACAATGCTTCAAATGCAAATTATCAAATTTCATTATATATACTAGCAAATATATGCACCCTCCGGGTGCAAGTATTTTAGTTAAATTTTATAATAAAATATCATATTAAATTAGAAAGGCTAATGAAACTGAATAAGAATGTAGATAAAAGATTTTGAACAGAGGGGGTATGATTGAAAAATAGAACAACTTTGAAACTAACTCTTCCATCATTTTCCGTTACTCCCGTCTTTCATTGGTAAATTTTCCTAATTAAACTGTTTAGTTAAAATAGGAAGTAAAGAATAATATTACAGTTATTTCTTCTTGTTAAGGGATTTATTTTAAGATTTATTGAAGAGATTTTTGCTCATATTCAATAAGATAAAACCTAACCATTAGAAATCAATAATACTAAGCATATATTTATTAAAATCAATTTTTTAAGATCAATATGCAAATTAGCCTTCCCATTCACACTGTAAACCAGTATTTTGTTGTATATATAAATACAATTACGTATTATTATTATGTAGATATGGTCAACAGTCTTAATAATGTAAAACAATTTTATTATTCATTGAGGTTTAAATAAAAATAAAATCATGGAGAATGTGATGTAAATAACTAAGGGAACTGTGAATTGAGTAGTAATATAGTTTCGGTTACAGACAGACAAACCCACAATCTCCATTATAATAAGATATAACCTTATAAAAATTTCCAACAACTGGTCTTTCATTTTCATCCAGTGCTCTGTATTTTATATGTATGCAAAAACGTAACAATGATATGTTGGTGAGGGGCGTATGATGTTATAAGACCCGAAACTCTCCTATGAACCAAGTAATGACATCATTGATGACACCCTCCAAAATGTAGTAATGTGCGTATATTTAAAGATTAACTTTTTAGTTGAGTATTTCCTTCAATCTCCTAATGTTTAGAAATGTTAAAATTATTTATCGACCTGGCAACTGTTAGTTGTTTAAGTCACAATCTGGCAGCGATTTTGCGTTTGTTGTATCCTTCTTCCCTGAGAATTTTCATCTGCGCATGTAACTCTGATAAAATTCTTTTACCAGGCATAGTCGCAAGTACCACATTTTGTATCACATCAATTCACAACTAAATGGCACTTCTAATCACATCTATATTCTACCTGAACTAGGTGCAATTCCTGCATAATCTATGTGTAGCATAGAATGCAAAGAGCCTAAATGGAAAAATAAAGACCGTTTGGGAACTTTGACCCCTAAAGACGTGTCCTACTTCGGTTGTGACTCCGCGTGGTGAATTAAATTAGGCTAAAATAAAGCTTTGTCAAAGTAGTAACAAGTCTTGTTAATTGGTTATGCATGACTTAAAAGATGCCTTTAATAAGAAGCTCTTAAAATAGAAAAAAATGACAAGAACAAAAACGAAAGAAAGAAGTAAAGAATAACTTAGACGATCACAATGGCCGAAATAGAAAAGTAAGAAGAAGGAAACGAAAACATGGCGACTAGACAAAGTAAAAGTCAGTCACGAATCTATCTATCTGTCTGTCACTCTCTATGTTGGTCCCCCCTCTCGCTCCTCTCTCTCTCTCTGTCTCACTGTCTGTCTGTCTCTCTCTCTCTCTTTATGTATCACGAAGTAACTCTCTCTCTCTCTCTATCTATCTATCTATATATCTATCTCTCTCTATCTCTCTTTCTGTCTCTCTCCATTATGCGAAGAACACTATTGTTTATATACCCGTAACATAAGTATATAACACAATAAAAATGAATAATTCATGATGGGAAAACAATGTGTTATCCAATTTAACCAATGAAAATAAATCTCGTAGGAAATGAATTAACACTGCATGATGAAAAAAGGACAGCAAAACAAACGTGTGAGTCATGCATTCTGGCCAATACAGTATACTAGACGACCGTCTACATTCTCCTCGCGATAAGCAATCGACTGTCTTCTTTTTGTCAACAGAAGTGCCCCAACAATCCGCAGGGTTCAAGGACCAGTCACAATCATACAAATTGTTTATATGATTGATTGACAGTGACAAAGAAAGAGACGCTCAGACGGCCTGAAAGGGTATTACTTTTTAATTATGTCTGGTGTAAGTGTCTTTTCGTTCTAATTTTGGCGGTCGTTTTTTTAGCCGCGCTAAAATCGCGATTTATTCTTTGTCGGCGGGGAAAACCAAATAGAAAATTGACTGGAGAGAAGAGGATGAGACTCTAATTTGGTCAATAGACAAAACGGGAAAGTCAAAAGCGAGAGATGATTGAAATAAAGAAATAAAGCAAAAAGAAGAGAGAGAGAGAGAGAGAGAGAGAGAGAGAGAGAGAGAGAGAGAGAGAGAGAGAGAGAGAGAGAGAGAGAGAGAGAGAGAGAGAGGAGAGAGAGAGAGAGAGAGAGAGAGAGAGAGAGAGAGAGAGAGAGAGAGAGAGAGAGAGCGTGTGGCGGCAACGTAAAAGAAAGCAACTGATTATAGTCGTTAAGAATATGACAGAGAAGTAAAAGAAGATTGTGGTTTAATGAATGCTATTATTATAGAATGGATTAATGAAACTAAAATCAGCTATGAAATAGTAACTGGTCCCTGTCAAGGCTGACAATGAGTGCAACATCTTTTTTATTTACTTTTTTCTAAGCCTTCTGTTGAGGAGAATTTTGCGCATTCTATAGCCCTAACTGACGGGGCTATTTTGCTAGTTTAATGTAGTGGGTTAGGTTAGGTTTCTTTGTTAATGGCATATAAGTCTTCGTGGGTTATTTAATACCAAAGTCATCTAGCTATGAAATAATAACTGGTCCCTGTCAAGGCTGACAATGAATGTAACATCTTTTTATTTCCTTTTTTATTCATTAGAGCTAGGGTCTAAGCCTTCTGCAGGGGCGCAGTTTTCTCATTCTATAGCCCCAGAGGCAGGGCTATTTTGCTTTGTGTAGTGGGTTCGGTTAGGTTTCTTTGTTTAATGCCAGATCAGTCTACATGGGTTATTTAATGCTAAAGCCATCTAGCTATGAAATAATACCTGGTCTCTGTCAAGGCTGACAATGAGTGTAACTTCCTTTTATTTCCTAACTTATTCCTTGTTTTGGGATGGTGGATGGTTTGAATGATTGCTTTTAACGTCATGTCAACCAGTGTGGTGTTATTTTATGCCAATAGGCTGGTTTAGCTCAGTCGGTATACCACCGGCCGAGGAATCACTAGGTTCCTAGTTTGCTACCGGTTCCCGCCAACACAGCGCATGAGTAGCACAGAACAGATGAGTAGTACAAAAGTATCGCGACTGCCGACGAAAAAAAAGAATACATGTAATAGTTACGATTTTATGGGCCATCCTTTAGGCTTCAAGCAAGAGCGCTTGTCCAGTGGAAATCGTTGGTAAAGAATCCTTTGGTTGTTACTTGGTATTGCAAGTCATGACCTCACTTAGTCTATACATTTAGGTGGTGTACTGTAGCACACCATATATACACAATAATCCAACAGTAAACATTTTGCTAAAAGTTTACACTGTTGGATACGCGGGTGTCTGCTTCAGACGAAAGACTTAATTGCTTCGACTCCCATATTTATTCGATGACACCAGCTCCTCACTTTACCGCACAGATCCCTGTGATACTCATACGATGAGGTGGCGAGGGCCTACATCGAACCAAGAACCTTATGATTCCTAGCCGAACACTCTACCAACTGAGCTAAACTGTGGAAGAGGTTAATAAAGAGATTAACAAAAATGACGAATAGACCTAAAATCTTAAAGCGCGGTCAACAAATACATAAATAAGTCAACGACACACACGGATAAGTGAATAACTAATAAAACTGAATGGTGATAAATGGTGACTTCGAACTCCCATACCATCCTGAATTGGAGACATATGACCGGGTATAGTTAAATAGCATAACAGACACAACTTTATTTATTAATCAACTTATTTATTTTTAAAGAACTCGTATAGGATTAAAAAATACACACACACACACACATATATATACATATATATATATATTAAATTTTTACTTGAAGGCACTTACAACGCATGTATCGCATAAAATTCGATACTTTTTCTTATAGAAAATGAACTTGACAAGTGTAATCCCAGCAAAGGATGGCTCGATGTGTAGAATACCGTACAGACTGTTTCGACTTTATTAAGTCTCATCAGCGGTATATACTAACGATTTCCCTCCGACAGAAATCGAAACCGGGACTTCAGCAGACACAGTGAAACACTAGTGAAACACTTTTATCGGCCACAGTACACAGCTGACCATCCTAGCGAAATTAAGCTTGTCAAACGATACAACTACACGCCTCTGTTTGTTGTTATTATTCTCTCAATAACGCCCCCTTACCTATTATGGTAGAGGCGTGTAGTTGTATCGTTGTTCGATTGATACCAACATTAGGCCACTCTGCCAACTTAATTTTATGATTATAAAATATTAAAATATTTTTTTATTTGTTGGCCCCTATACAAGAAGAGATGCGATGAGATTCTGGGATGATGGGGAACTTTGCCATATACTTTTTACCCAACCACCCCAGAATAACATTTTTTAAGTGAACCACAACCGGTTGGGTTTAAGAGTTCTCTTCCCCTAAAAAGGGCTACTGTATATATAAATGGTGACTTCGAACTCCCATACCATCCTGAATTGGAGACATACGACCGGGTATAGTTAAATAGCATAACAGACACAACTTTATTTATTTATCAACTTATTTATTTTTAAAGAAGTCGTATAGGATTAAAGCCTCATTCGATATACCCGTGTGGTGATCGCTGTGTATTTTTTATATATAAATAGCCAATCGCCCGCTTTATTTTCTTTACCAGATCAATTATGTGGCTTTTGTTTTGACAGCGGGTGACAGAACCTGGAGGAAAGAAAAGGAACCCATACCTTCCTCAAAATAATCAACGTGAATTAAACAAAGAACAGAGATAACTCGAAGTCCAATATCCACCCTTATGTCTTGTGAGCCATTTATCATTTAATCCTTTTTTGTATGGGAGAAGGGCTTTATTGTTTTCACTATTTCACTGAATAGTCCCAGCGTTATAGGCTGACATGTTTTGTTTTTATAAATTAGATTTAGAAATTAACGTAATTAGTGTAATACAAGCCAGGGAAATTCTGTAGGAAAAATAATCATTTATAAAAAAAAGCTGAAGGCGTTTAGTTAATTATAAAACACTCAAACACAGGCCGTTATTCTTTGTATGCTTAAATATCTTATCATTTTCTATTATCATTATTATTATTTCATTTTATATTTCAAATAATAATAAATAGAATACATGTGTACATGAACAAACTCCTGGCCGAAACACGTCTTAGTAACTCATATTAAATCTATTTTATCCATTCAATATTTTCTTTCCTTTATTCATTTTTCCTTTCAAAATAACGTCGGATCATTTCCATTTTCAACTTACACACCCACACACAAAATATATATATATATATATAATATATATATATATATATTATATATATATATATATATATATAATAAACTAAGTCGGTAGAACAACAACCAAAGAATG
>CM042161.1:55528660-55573660 GCA_023376005.1 Doryteuthis pealeii | reverse complement strand
GATTTCTTACACATTCTAATCCTTAAGGCCATCTAAATCTGGAGAAAAATTAGATGATGCATATTAGATTATCTTACACGTTCTAATTCCTAAGAGCCATCGTAAATCTTGGGAAAAATTAGATTGATGGCATATAGAATTCTTACACCAGTTCTAAGTCACTAAGAACTATCAAATCTTGGGAAAAACTTAGATGATGGCAAATTTATAAAGGATTATTTCTTTAACACAGTTCTAAGGTCCTGTAAACAGCATTCTACATCTTGAGAAAAAATTAGATGATGGCATATAGATTCTTTACACAGTCTAATTCTTAAAGTATATCAATACTTGGGAAATTAGATGATGTCACTATAGATTATCTTACACAGTCTCTAATTCCTTAAACAACTATTCTAATCTTGGAAAGATAGATAATGGTCATAGATGATCTTCACCAGTCTAATCTCTAGCTATCGAATCTCGGCAAATAATAGCTGAAGGCATATTAGATAATTTCGCAAGTTCTACAGTCCTTAACAATTAAATCTAAATTCTATCTTCTNTATTTTAAAAAAGAGAGAGAGAAAAAAATGAGAACAAAAGAGAGAAAAAGAAGAGAAACAAAAGAGAGAAAAAAGAAGAGAAGTCAAAAAAGAGAAAATGATCGCAGCAAACAAAACAAAATCACAGAGAAAATCGGTTAGGAAAAAAATAGAAAAGAAAAAGAAAAAATTAATGAAGAAAGAATTGGAATTCGAAAAGAAAGAAAGTAGTGAAGGAAAAGAAAGAAGGAAAATGAAAATAAAAAAGAGAAATAAACGAGTAATAAAAGACAAGTTGAAAAATTGACGCGAAGAAAACAGTGACAGTAATGTAGTCGAATGAACATGGGGTAGGTGTGTGTTATAAAAAAGAAAGAGAAAAAAAGAAGAAATGAAAGAGAAACAAGAAAGGGTAACATAAGAAAGAGAAAAAAGAAAGAGAAATCAAAAAGAGAAAATGATCCCAGCAAACAAAACAAATGCACAGAGAAAATCGGTTTAGGAAAAAAAAAAAAAGAAAAAGACAAGAAAAAGAATTTAAAAAGAAAGAAGTAGAATTCAAAAAGAAAGAAAATAATGCAGAAAAAGATGGCCAGAAAGAAAAAAAAACAAACGAAAAGAAAAAAACGAAAAGAGAGAAAGCAATGGAGAAATACATAGAAATTAGAAAGTCATTATTCTTAGATAAAACGGAGGAGAAGGAAAGACCGAGTGACATTGATATGTCATCAATCATGCTTAAGGTAAGCTCTAAAAATGTGTGTCGTACGTCATAAAAGGCGGACTTGTTCGGACTTTCCTGATTTAGAAGCATGGGATAATTTGGTCTGTAGGTGCTTATGGATTTCGTTGAATCTGATGCACACAGAACTGTGCGACTATAACAACCACTAAATGGGCTAGGACAATAAGAGTAAGCAAATATCCATATAATTAGGCTATCCGTATGTTTGCTCGATTAAATTACTGACACCTTTCTCCGCATTTATTTTTCATTTATTTCTCGTGAGGAGAAACCATCTCACAACAACAACAACAATAACAACAACAACAACAAACACACAACAACAACAACAATAATAATAGATAAGTAATATAATAATATAATAATAATAATAATAATGGAATATGAAAGTGAAAGTTTATACCAATTGTAGTTAGTGCACTTGGAACGGTCCCAAAAGGATTGGAAAAGGGTTTGGAAAGTTTGGAAATCAGAGGAAGAATTGAAACCATTCTGAACAGTGCACTTGCTGCAATCTGCCAGAATACTCAGAAGAGTTCTGGGGACCTGAGGAGGCTTGCTGTCACTCAGACTTCAGTGAAAGACCATCAGCTAACCGATGTGAAACTTCAAAGGAGTAAATAATAATAATAATAATAATAATAATAATAATAATAATAATAATAATATGAGGGTAAAGTTCATAGCAATTGTAGTTAGTACCCAAGGAACGGTCACCAAAAGTCTAGAAAGTGACTGGGGGAATTGGAAATCGGACGGAAGAAATGAGACCATCAATGCATCAGTAATGTTAAGTTCAGCTAAAATATTCATAGAGTCCAGACTTGCTTGTCACTCACCTCCAGTAAAAGGAATCCAGTAACGCAGGAGGAAAATACTTTGCAAATAATTAATAATAATAATAATAATAATAAATAATAATAACATTTCTGGGACTTCGAGATAAAAGAGGATCACCCCACCTAGCCAGGGGTGACAGACCTAGTGTGATTAACAAAAGAAAAAGAGAAACGTGTCAAACTGATGGATTTGCCGGTTCCAGGCAGGGTGAAGTTGAAAGAAAACGAAAAGATTGAGAAATACCTGAACCTTGAACAGAGAATTGAAAAAGCTGTGGCACATGAGAGTGAAGAGATACCAATTGTAGTTGTGCACATGAACGGTCCAAAAAAAACTGGGAAAAAGACTGGATGATCTGGAAATCAGAGGGAAAAATTGAGACCATCCAGAATACTGCACTGCTGCAATCTGTCAGAATACCAGAAGAGTCCTGGAGATTCTGAGGGGACTTTGTTGCACTTCAGACTCTAGGGAAATACCATTCAACTAATGCTGGTGTGAAATAATAATAATAATAATAATGATAATAATAATAATAATATCAATAATAATAATATAATAATAATAATAAAATACAAACTGGACACGGACTGGGTTGGGAAGGTGATCCACTGGGAGTTAGGCAAAAAATTAAATTTTGACCATACAACAAAATAGTATATGCATAAACCAGAATCTGTTCTTGAGACGAAACGCATAAAATTCTCTGGGGCTTTGAAATGAAAACGGACCACCTTATCCAGCCAAGAAGACCAGATCTAGTGTGATAAAACAAAAAAGAAAGAACTTGTCAACTGGTGGATTTTGCCAGTGCAGCAGATCACAGGCGAAGCTAAGGGAAAATGAAAAAAAATTAGACAAATATCTGGATCTTGCCAGAGAACTGAAAAAGTTATGGAACATAAAAGTCAAAGTGATACCAATTGTAGTTGGTGCACTTGGAACAGTCCCAAAAGGATTAGAAAAGGTTTGGAAAAGTTTGGAAATCAGAGGAAAGATTGAAAACCATTCAGAACACTGGCACTTGCTGAATCTGCCAGAATACTCAGAAGAGTCCGAGACCTGGGAGACTTGCTGTCACTCAGACTCCAGTGAAAAGGACTCAGCTAATGCTGATGTGAAAACTCAAAAGGAGATAATAATAATAAATCGGCTAGAATACTAGAAGAGTCATGGAACCTAAGGAGACTTGTTGTTCAACCCCCAGTGAAATACCATCAGCTAACGGCAACGCTGATGTGAAAAACTCAAAAAGAGTGATAATAATAATAATAATAATAATAATAATTAATAATAATAATAATCAATAATATGTTGATAAACAAAAAAGAAAGAACTTGTCAACTGGTGCATTTTGCAAGTCCCAGCAGATAAAGGGTGAAGAGGAAATGAAAAACGGAAAGATAGCAAATACCTGGAGCTTGCTAGAGAATTTTAAAAAAGTGTGAAATATGAGGGTGAAAGTGATATCGATTTATAGTGGTGCACTTGAATAGGTTCCCAAAAGTAAAGAAAACATTAGAGGAATTGGAATCAGTGGAAGAATTGAGACCATCCAGACAACAGCATTACTGAGATCGGATAGAAATACTCAGCAGAGTCCTGGAGATTGGCCACTCAGAGTCCAGTAAAATACCTCAGCTAAATCTGGTATGAAAACTTCACAAGAAGAGAAATAATAAAATAATAATAATAATAATATAATAATAATAATAATAATAATAATAATAATTAGACCAATCATTCTTAAAGAAGTCAAAATAAACGGAAAAATATGCAATGGCCTGGATCGATTACAGAAAAGCCTATGACATGGTCCCACATACCTGGATTTTAGAATGCCTACAAATGTATAAAAATTTCCAACAACATTATAAACTTCATTAAAAAAGCCATGGAAAACTGGGAGTTAATTAAAAGCTGGAAAACAATCCCTGGCAGAAGTAAAAATCCAAAGAGGTATCTTCCAAGGAGACTCATTATCACACTACTCTTTATTATTGAATGATGCGCCTAAACCATATACTGAAAAAAGTACCGCGGGGATACAAATTTAGTATTCAAAGAAAAAGATCAACCACCTTATGTACATGGATGACATTTAAATTTTTGCAAAAAATGAAAAAGAATTGGAGAGCTGTAACAAAACTATTAGGATATATACCAGGATATAGGATGGAATTGGAATCGAAAAATGTGCTATGCTGTATAAAAAAGGGCGTGAAAGAAAACTATTTAAATGGAATACAACTACCAAATCAGGGAAAACTATAAATCTCTTGATGAAATTGAATCTACAAAAATACTTAGGAATTTTTGGAAAAGCGGACCAATATCATGCAAAGCAGAAAATGAAAGGAAAAGTTTAAAAAGGAATATCTCAGGAGAGAACTAGAAAACTTCTAGAAACGAAACTTAACAGCAGAAATCGTATCAAAGAATAATACTGGGCTGTCCCCATTATAAGATACCTCAGGACCATTCTTTAAAATGGACAAAGAAGAACTCAGACAGATAGACCAAAGGACGAGAAAATTAATGACCATGCACTAAGGCTCTCACCCTAGAGATGATAGAGATAGATTGTATGTGTCAAGAAAGGAAGGGGGAGAGGTCTTGCCAACATAGAGGAATGCGTAGGAAACCACAATCCAACAACTTGAAGATTACACAAGGAAGAACAAAGACAAATTACTTATGGCGACCAACAATAGTAGAAACGGCAGATGGACAAACAGAAGTAACGACAAGACTAGAAACAAAAATGGGAAGAAAACAATTATATGGGACGCTGTCAAACGACAATAGATGTGTTGCACATGGAAAGCTGGACCAGGGTTAAGAAAGGAACTCAAAAGAGAAACAGAATCACTTATAATTGTGCACAAAATAATGCCATAAGGGGACAACTACATCAAGCGAAAATTAGATAAGACCCAACCAAAATAGTAAATGTGAACTTTGCGGTAATAGAGATGAGACTGTTAGCAAATTTACTTCTGCGAATGTAGCACTAGCACAACGAGATATACAAAAACTAGGACCTGACTGGGTTGGTGAAGGTGATCCACTGGGATATTGCAGAAATTAAAACTTTTTGACACACAACAAAATGGTATATGCATAAACCGAATCTGTTCTTGAGACGAAACGCCAACAAAATTCTCTGGGACTTTGAAATAAAACGGATCCTTATCCAGCAAGAAACAGACCTAGTGTGATTAACAAAAAGAAAGAACTTGTCAACTGTAGTGGATTTGCAGTGCCAGCGGATCACAGGGTGAAGTTAAAGGAATGAAAAAATTGACAAATTCTGGACTTGCCAGAGATCTTGAAAAAGTTTATGAATATGAAAGGTGAAAGTATTACCATTGTAGTTTGCACTTGGAATCAAAGCTTAAAGGGTTTGGAGTGGATTCGAGAACGATTCCAAAGCCATTCCAGAAACAGGATTCCTTGTGCAAGTTCTGGAATATCAGAAGGAGATTACATTGAGGACACTGCTCTGCAACCACCGATACAAAGCAGTCCCTAGACCCCTGAGGAGACGTTTGCTGTCACTCAGACTCCAGTGAAAGACCATCAGCTAACACTGTGTGACAAACTCAAAAGGGAGTAAATTATAATAATAATAATCCCGACCAGGAGCTGACCTAGTTATTAATTGACAAGAACAAGAGAACTTCTATCTCGTGGATTTGCCTGTCCAGCGCCAGCGAGTGGAAATGAAAGAAAGCGAAAGATTAGACAACTCTTAGACCTTGCTAAATAACTGAGGAAGTCTGTGAAATGAAGGTGAAGTGCTACATTGTAATTGGTGCCCTTTGGACAATCCCAAATTCTGGAAAAGCAATTTGGATTGAACGGAAATCAGAGGAAGAAACGAGACAATCCAAACTCACGCACTGTTGGGATCGGTCTAGAATACTCAGAAGAGTCTTGGAGACCTGAGGAGACTTGCTGTACAGGTCAACCTCCAGTGAACACCAGTACGTCAGCGCGTGAAACACTATATAAATAATAATAATAAATAATAATATAATATCAAATAATAATAATAAATGCACTTGTCTATTGATTTTACGTGACACATAATGCGGAAATTGAAAAAAAGTGAAAGATAAAAATATCCACCTTGTTAGAGAACTGGGAACCATGCGGAACATGAGACGTGAGGTGATGACCAATGTGTTTCGAGCTTGGAAACGGTATTTAAGGTTGTGTAAAAACAACAGGAGAATGAAATCAGAAAGAAAAGAACTCGATCCAGATTGTATCGATTCTGCTAGAATCGAAGAGTCCAGGACCACTCGAGGAACTTTTATTTATTCAGACTGCAGTTTTATCGATAGGTTTTGAGCGTTGGCATAGCTGTTCTAGTCTGACCTTAACATAACTCTGTTTTTTTATAAAATAAGGCGCAAATACGATTGAAAAATACTGCAATTAACTTTGGTAGAGCTGTACTAATAAAGATTTTATTAGTGCCGTACTGATCTCTATGACATTAAGGAAGGGGGGTAAAATTGACTTTCGTTTAAAGTGCACATTGTTTTTTTTTTGTATAGATAAATCTAGAGGAGAATTATAATCAATGAAGAAAAAAAAAAAGTAGCTTTACTCTCTTTCTAAAAAGGGGTTAAGATTCAGCTTTATTGTTCTGCTTCCTGGGGCACTCAAAAAAAAAAAACAAGAAAAAGAAAAAAAGAGAATGCGGCGGAGAAAAGCGATTTTTTACACCACTTTCCACGTAGTACGTGAATTACCTCACTTTTAAAAAGCTCACTTTCAGGCGACCATCCTTTTAGCGAAGAGACATGGTAAATTGACATTTTTTTTAGAATACAAAAATACTTGTCTTACTACAATACAGCATTTGCTATCTTATGTTATAACTTTACATATGTAAATGTAGTATGCGATCAGAAGGGGAAGATGAGTGTTTTTTGGTCTAGTCAAGGTTGCAATGTCTGCAACGGTTTGATTGATTTAATGGATATCACCCTTTTTTTTTTATTTTCTGGGTGATTGATTCCAAATCCTTTTTATAATGTGTTTGAGTATAGAGTAAAAGATATAGAAAACACACCAAATATGCTGTTAAAGTGAAAAACATTTATAACAATTCATAAGCATAATTGATCAATTATTCAGAATTTTATAAAAATATCCTTCAGAGCTTGTTTAATATTTCCGTCTATTCAAAGCCGGAGACGGAAGTCATATTGAATTCAAAACAAAAATTTGATGTTTGCAAAAAAAAAAAAACAAAATGGATATGAATTCAAACGAACCTTGATTGTTTCAAAAAGTTTCTGCGTTGTCACTATGAGCACTCGCAAACACTATCTCGGTCACGAAAATCGAAATAATGTTTCATATTAGCTATGAATTGTTATAAATGTTTTCACTTTAAACATATTGTGTTGTTTTCTAATTCCTTTTATCTATACTCATAGCCGTCGAGATTCATTTCTTCTGTTTTACTTCATTGTGTTTGTTGAAATTAATGCTAATTACAATTGCATATGCATTAACAAAATAATCAGTTGGGTTTGACCTCAACAACGCCTTTTAGTGCCTATTATTGATAGAAGGGCCTGTCTGTTGAATAGTCAGTTCGGGAGAATACGGTTGGGAAAGCAATCTCTCTCTCTCTTCTCTCTCTTTCTCTCTTTCTCCTCTCTCTGCTCTTCTCTCTCTCTCTCCTCTCTCCTGACTCAATTAGCCTACCCATATATATATATATTATATATATATATATATATTATCATATATATATATATATATATGGGAATATGTTCTTTAATTGAAGTATAAACATATATTGAAAATTAATTAGTTAAAATTAATGAATTTAGGCGGATTTATATTCATTATTATCAACTAATTAATTTTCCTAGGTAGACTTCAATTAAGCCTTATTCTCCCAAAAATGCGCAGGGCATAGCCAACTCAAACAAACTGTTGCTTAATTTCTATATAATAATATATTTATATAATTATTCCCAAAGATTTCGCGCTATGCGAGAAACTTAAGTCCGCATATTTTAAACGATTTGCTATTTTAACACTTTTATTTAGTCTATATTAGCTCTGGTAATTATTGAGACATTTTCACTCGATTAATGAAAATTCGAAGTTTAGAGATTTATCCTGATATACTTAGTGGTATTTATAGTCACTGACTATATATATATATATTATATAATATTATTATATACTTAATATCATCCCGCAGTGTAGATATGCATTAGCTTCCGTTCATAATGTATCCGTATAATTTGTTATATAATATATATCAATTGCTGTATAATATGATGTAAGTAAGCCTAACCGATATTAATAATGATAATTATAAATTTAACTCAACGCGTTATAATAAAAATAAAGCCCATGGGAGTATGTAACGCAAATAACTAAAGAAATAATAATTTGAGTAGATGATAAATGTAATCGCTAACACACAGACACACACAATCGCCATTATAAATAAGATGCTATCATCTAATTCCAAGATTATAGTATTGATTTAAGGACTGATAGACTGTGCGAAATTATCTATATTCCTTTTCAAGCTATTATCCGAGATTTCGATAGCTAAGGATTTAGACCTGTGTAAGGATCATCTTATATGCATTATCTAATTCTTTCCAAGATTTAGATATTGTTTAAGGAATTAGTAAACAAAAACTAAAAAAGTGTGTAGATAATCTATATGACAATCATCTAATTTTTCCGAAGATTAGATTAGTACTTTAAGGAATTGAACTGGTGTAAGATAATCTATATGCCATCATCTAATTTTCTTCAAGATTTAGATAGCTGTTTAAGGAACTTAGAACTGTGTAAGATATCTATATGCCATCATCTAATTTTCCCAAATTTAATTAGTTCTTTAAGGAATTAGAACTGACTGTAAGATTATCTATATGCCATCATCTAATTTCTCCAAGATTTAGATGCTCTTTAAGCGAATTATGAACTGTGTAAGATTAATCTATATGCCATTCATCTAATTTTTCCCAAGATTTAGATGGCTTCTTTAAGGAATTAGAACTGTGTAAGATAATCTATTATGCCACATCTAATTTTTTCCAAGATTTAGAGGCTTCTTTAAGGAATTAGAACTGGTGTAAGATTAAATCTATATGCCATCATCTAATTTTTTTTCCCAAGATTAGATGGCTCTTTAAGAATTTAGAAACTGTGAAGATAATCTATATGCCATCATTCTAATTTTTCCAAGATTAGAGGCTCTTTAAGAATTAGAACTGTGTAAGATATCTATTATGCCATCATCTAATTTTTCCCAATGATTTAGATAGTTCTTTAATGGAATTAGAACTGTGTAAGATTATCTCCCATATGCCTTATTTCTAATTTTTTCCCAAGATTTAGATGGCTCTTTAAGGAATAGAACTGTGTAAGATAATCTACATGCTATCATCTATTTTTCCCAGATTGTGCGAGATTATATATATGCCATTCATTGTAATATTTCCCAAGATTTAGAAGTTGTTTAAGACTATAGAACTGTGCGAGATTATTTATATTGCTATCATATAATTTTCCAGCATTTGAATTGTTGTTAAAAACTTGGAACTGGTGTGCGACCACCATTATGCCATAATTCGTAATTCCTTTCCCAAGATGTAGATAAGTGTTAACGACTTGGAACTGTGTGAGACCCAATTTATATACTATCATCCAATTTCCCACTATTTAAGTAGTTGTTTTTAAGGACGTAGAAATGTGTAAGATTATCATATGGCCTTTCATTCTAATTTTTCCAAAGATTTAATATTCTGTTCAAGGATTAGAACTGTTAAATAATCTACATTGCCATTCATATAATTTTTCCAAGATTTAGATAGTTGTTAAGAACTGTGCGAGATTATTTATATGTTATCATATATTTTCCCAGCATTGAATTGTTGTTTAAACGACTTGGAACTGTGTGAGACCATTTATTACATATTTCATCTCATTTTCCCACTATTTTTAGATTTAGTTGTTTTAAGGAGGTAAGAAATGTGTAAGAATTTATCTATATGCCATGCATCCAATTTCTTCGCAGCAATTAGATAGTTGGTTTCAAAAGGCCGGTATAACTTGTGTGAATTATCCTATATGACGTTCATCGAATGTCTTTCCCGATATTCAACACATTTACGACAATCACCAGTCGGTTTGCGAATTAACAACGAAACAGTTTCTTCACAGATTGCACGTCTCTGAGACGTTACAAATCGAAAGGAGCTGTAAGATTACCTGATGTCCTTAACAGCGCGAGCATTGATTATGAGTTGTTTTTTTTTTTCTTTAAGAACATTGATGAAGGGAAGATTGTGCAATTGGCGGAAGGTTGCGTAGCCCCAAACAGCTGATGCTTTTACTTAATTGAACGGCAAAAAGTTACGGAACAGGCTCTTCTGCTGGAGAGAATGTGTTGGCATTCCAAGAATTTTCCAATTTATCTTCACTGAGATCCGATTTTGATTTTAAAAAAAGAGAACAGGTTTGCAGTTTCCCTGTCCAGATATGTTTTAGCATGTCCAATACTCTGAAAGAGAAAGAACTTCTGCAGGGCGTTACAATTAAGGATCATTGCATTTGTATACTTCTTTGACTATGGAATATATATATATATATATATATAATATATATATATATATATAAATATATAATATATATATATATATATATTATTGTACAGTTCAACAAAACTTGTTATAAAGGAAAAAATGCTGCCAAAACTATATTTTATATATATATATATATATATATATATATTATATTATATATATAAGGGTTGAGTGTGTGTTGTGTGTGTGTAGTGGAAAAGTAGATGAGGTGTGTCTGGTTTGCAAGGTTGTGTGTTGTGTGGTGTGTGTGTGTGTGTGCGTGATTCCACACTGATAACAGACATTGTTGTTTATCAATTAAATATCGTTATAATTCTTAAATATTACGTTTTTGAATAATTTTCAACCATAATGCAGTGCTTCTGTAATGACATGGTACATGGCACGCCACGAATTGCACACACACATACACAGACACAGACACAGACACACACCACAACACACACAGATATATATATATATATATATATATATATAATACACACAAGGTTTGAGGTCACACACGGAGCAGTCTCCCAGTTTATTTAATCTTGCCTGATGAGACCTAATAGGTCGAAAGTACATTCAGGGTTGACATTTTCTCGATCTGTTTAGCCTTACATTATAGAAACACTTATGCCAGCCTAAATTCATTAATTATTAGACTTAATTTAATTTTCAAAATCTATGATGACTTCATTAGCCACATATCCTCCAAAAAATTGTCGGCTTAAAGCCATATAAAAATAAAACATTTGTTTGTTTACTTAACCCTTATATATATAATTATATATAATTATTATATTATTATATATATATAGTATATATTATATATATAAAGGTGTTCACAAATTATTAAAACTGACCCTGATACTTATGGACTACTCCAGTTTCTATTTAGTCTAATTTGTGTCGCCACATCTCACTCCTGGTATGAATTATTATATATATATTATATATGTATATATATACGTTATATATTTATTATATATAATATATATAATATATATATAATAAATGTTTTTTTTAAATGGGTGTTATTATGAACCATTAAAATTGTATAATGAATGACTCGATATTATGGAGTATTGGATTCACTTATTTTTTAATTATTTTTTTTCTCATAAATTTTTCAGGTTCGTTTAGATACCCTTTGTCAAATGTTATTACTGATTTACGGTTTCTTTGTCTCTGTTGTTATCTGACCAGTGCAGGTGTAACTGGAAATATTTGTAAACGGGAGAATTCCGATATCTGCGTTTAATCCCTTCACGTTGCGTCTGTAATTTTTAGAATCCATTTTAGTTTCTGATGTTTTTCTAGATTGCGTGTGTTTGGAAATGCGTGGGGGGGGTTTTTTTTTTTTTTTTTTTTTTTTTTTTCTTCTAATAAGATGCATTGAGGCGGTATAGGTTGCTGTATAAAGGTGTTAAAATTGAAGTGCTATTACTATGCGGGCGATTTTATATATATATATAGTATTATATATATATATATATGTATGTAAGTATATAGTGATGGACTCTCCCTCAGTTTTTCGAACTATGATTGTTCATACAATGAAGTACACACAGTGATTTGTTTATAGTGGTGAAGGCTTGTGTTGTGACCATCCACACTTTTTGCACAGTCGATAGGAAAAGAATGGTGCACCAGGCTTGCCACAAACCCAATCAACGAATATTATATATATATGTGTGTGTGGGTGGCGTGCGAATGTGTGTTTGTGAATGTAGTATTTATAATGTTATCTATGGTATATATATATATTATATAGTATACTATATTATATATTGTGTGTGTGTGTGTGTGGTAATGTAGTTTTGCTATTTTTATAAATGGAAGTTTTTTAAAAAATAAAAGAAGGTGCATAGACGATAACCTGACACAACCGCTGTGGAAACTATGATTTTTGATATTATCCTTCAGAAGTAGCAAAATAATCTATTGGAACAAAATAATCTATGCCACAGAAATTCCCAAGCTAATGTGTAATCTTGAATATTTTCTCCACCAGGTTTCACGATAGTTGTATATTGTGTTCTAATGTAGCGATTACCCGTTGCAATGAACTCTTTTGTAAAGACGGATACATTTTATATTTTTAAATTATAATAATTTGAGACAAATATTTACTGTCCCAGACTAATAACTCCTCTGAGTGTATCCATGCCAACCAATATCTTAGGAAGTCTCCACACGCAGACACACTCACGCACGCGCGCGCGCCGCAACACACACACACACACACACACACAGTATATATATTATATATAATATATATATATATATATATTATAAATAAATGATAACTATTATTTGGCAGGAATATGGATATGTATGTATTTCTTGATATTTGATAGGTTGTGGTGTGTTTTTGAACCCCCCGTACTTTTTGTTTATTTATATATAATGTATAATATATATATATATATTAATATATGATATATATATAATATTATATTATATATATAGCAAGTCTATGAGGATTTTAGTAAAACATTTTACATGATATTTACATTTAAATGGTATCAGAACGTCTCATGTTCCGTAGGTTTATTAACAAATAAATTCAGTACTTTGGTGGAACCTGAGAAAATGTCGGTATTTTGGTGACACCTGTTTCTATGTTGGTAGTTTTATATGAAGGAGGTAAACGTTGTTAAAATGTTACAAAACCTAATAAAACCTCTTCTTAAAATATTGTTCTCAGGCCTTAGGCTTCAGTGTCTAGATTGGAAATTGGAGAGTAAAATGCGAGGAGTGAAAACGAAGAGTGAAAAACTAACAAAGAGTACAAGATTACAGTTACCGTGAGAAATTCGAGAAAATTTGGATTAGCTAGTCAACACGAATGACCGGTTTTAGCTCAGTCGGCGAGCGTTTGCTAGAAACCGCAAGGTTTCTTGTTCGATTGGCGACCCTCAACAACTCAATGTATGAGTAAACACATAGATCTGTGCGGTAAGTAAGGATCTGATGTTATGGGTGCCTCCAACCCCATATGTTAAAACAATCTGCCTTGGTCAGGTAAAAGGGGATAGACTCGCTGCTGGCTGATTTCCGACCTTTAGACTACCCCGATTGACTTTACTTTTTTATCTTACTCTATACTAAAGTTGATCTAATTGAAATTTTTCAAAATAATTAATTGAAAATCTAATCATTGGTTAGAAATTTTTATATATTTCTCCCGAAAACTATTGCATTTTACTTTACGCTTAACTCCTGTTGTTTTAATGTATAAGTTTTTTTCTATTTTCATCGAAAGCAAGCGTTAAACAAGTAGGACCGATGAGACACAGTAGCCCTTTTTAAGGAGAGAGGAATCTTAACCCCAACCGGTTGTGGTACGCTTTAAAAAATTGTTATTCTGAGTGGTCGGATAACAAAATACATGGCAAAATCCCCATCATACGAGAATCTCATCAACATCTCTTCTTGTATAGGCCAAACAATAAGAAATACTATTTTATATTTTATAATCATAAAATTAAAGTTGCAGAGTGGCCTAATGTCGGTATCAATTGGGAACAACGAAGGAGTCTATCTCCTTTGTGCACTTAACCACAGAGGATGTTTTTTGTATCTGAAATGGACTCCATACTTAGCATTCAGTTTTCAGACTTTACGGCATCAAAGCTGTGCGCATGCACTGCTTAGCGTGGGTAGGTATCGAATCAGGATTTCCTGTCATTCTTTGTTGTTGTTCTACCGACTAGTCTTTATATATATATATATATATATAATATAATATATATATATATATATATATATATATAAATATATATTTGTGTGTGTGGTGTGAGTGAAAAATGGAAATGATCCGCGTTATTGAAAGAAAAATGATAAAGGAAAGAAAATATTGAATGGATAAAATAGATTTAATATGATACTTAAGACGTGTTTTCGGCAAGTTGTTCATGTACACATGTATTCTATTTTATTATTATTTGAAATATTAAATTATGAAATAATAATAATGATATAGAAAAATGATAGATATTTAAGCATACAAAGAATAACCGGCCTGTGTTTGAGTGTTTTATAATTACTAACGCTTCAGCTTTTTTTATAAATGATTATTTTTCTACAGAATTTCCCGGCTTGTATTACACTAATACGTTATTTTCTAAATCTAATTTATTAAAAACAAAACATGTCAGCCTATAACGCTGGGACTATTCAGTGAATAGTTGTAGAAACAATAAAGCCCTTCTCCCATACAAAAAGGATTAAATGATTAAATGGCTTACAGACATAAAGGGTGGATATTGGACTTCGAGTTTCTCTGTTCTTTGTTTAATTCACGGTTGCATATTTGAAGGAAGGTATGGGTTCCTTTTCTTTTCCTCCAGGTTCTGTCACCGCTGGTCAAAACAAAAGCCACATAATTGATCTGGGTAAAGGAAAATAAAGCGGGCGATTGGCTATTTATATATAAAAAATACACAGCGATCACCACACGGGTATTATCGAATGAGGCTTTTAATCCTATACCGACTTCTTTAAAAATAAATAAGTTTTATAAATAAATAAAGTTTGTGTCTGTTATGCTATTTAAACTATTACCCGGTTCGTATGTTCTCCAATTCAGGATGCGTATGGGAGTTCGAAGTCACACATTTTATATATACATAGCCCTTTTTAGGTGAGAGAACTCTTAACCAACGGTTGGTGTTCACTTAAAAATGTTATTCTGGGGTGGTGTGGGTTAAAAAAGTATTATGCAAAGTTCCCCATTCATCCAGAATCTCATCGCATTCTCTTCTTGTATAGGGGCCAACAAATAAAAAAATATTTTAATATTTTATAATCATAAAATTAAGTTTGGCAGAGTGGCCTTAATGTTTTGGTATCATCGAACAACGATACAACTACACGCCTCTACCATATAGTTAAGGGGGCGTTATTGAGAGAATAATAACAACAACAGGGCGTGTAGTTGTATCGTTTGACATAAGCTTAAATTTCGTTAGGATGTCAGCTGTGTACTGTGGCCGATAAAAGTGTTTCACTAGTGGTTTCACTGTGTCTGTGAAGTCCCGGTTTCGATTTCTGATCGGAGGGAAACGTTTAGTATATTTAACCGCTGATGAGACTAATAAAGTCGGAAAAACAGGTCTGTACGGTATTCTACAATCGAGCCATTCCTTGCTGGGATTACACTTGTCAAGTTCGTTTTCTATAAGAAAAATATCGATTTTTTATTCGATACAGCGTTGTCAAGTGCCTTCAAGTAAATTTGATATAATATATATGTATATTATATGTGTGTGTGGTGTTGGTATTTTAATTCCTTAGCCGAACACTCTACCAACTGGAGCTAAACTGTGGAAGAGGTTAATAAAGAGATTAACAAAAATGACGAATAGACCTAAAATTCTTAAAGCGCGGTCAACAAAATACATAAAAAAAAAAAATTAAGTCAACGACCACACACGGATAAGTGAATAACTAAATAAAACTGAATGCGTGATAAATGTGACTTCGAACTCCCATACCATCCTGATGGAGACATATGACCGGGTATAGGTTAAATAGGCATAACAGACACAACTTTATTATAATCAACTTATTATTTTTAAAGAAAACCGTATATGGATTTAAAAAAATACCACACACACACACACATATATATACATATATATATGATATTAAATTTTTACTGAAGGCACTTACAACGCATGTATCGCATAAACATTCGATACTTTTTCTTATAGAAAATGAACTTGGACAAGTGTAATTCCCAGCAAAAGGATGGTCGAGGAGAAACCGTACAGACTTTTTCGACTTTATTAAGTCTCATCAGTCGGTATATTTACTAACGATTTCCCTTCCGACAGAAACGAAACCGCGGACTTTCACAGACACAGTGAAACACTATGAAACACTTTTATCGGCCACAGTACACAGTCTGACCATCTCTTAGTCGAAATTAAGCTTGTCAAACGATACAACTTACACGCCTCTGTTTGTTGTTATTATTCTCTCAAAACCCCATTACTATTTATGGTAGAGGCGTGTAGTTGTATTCGTTGTTCGATTGATACCAACATTAGGCCACTCTGCCAACTAATTTTAATCGATTAAAATAATTAAAATATTTTTTTTTTATTTGTTTGGGCCCCTATACAAGAAGAGATGCGATGGATTCTGGGATGATGTGGGAACTTTGCCATATACTTACCCAATCCACTCCCAGCAATACATTTTTTAAGGAACCACATACCCGGTTGGGTTTAAGAGTTCTCTTCCCCAAAAAAGCGGCTACTGTATATATAAAATGGTGACTTCGAACTCCATACCATCTGAATTGAGACATACGACCGGGTATAGTTTAAATTAGCATAACAGACACAACTTTATTTATTTTATTCACTTATTTATTTTTTAAGAAGTCGTTATAGGATTAAAGCCTCATTCGATTATACCCGTTTGGTGATCGCTGTGTATTTTTATTATATAAATTAGCCAATCGCCGCTTTTATTCTTTACCAGAATCAATTATGTGGCTTTTGTTTTGACAGCGGGTGACAGAAAACTGAGGAAAGAAAAGGAACCCATACCTTCCTTCAAATAATCAACTGTGAATTAAAAAAGAACAGAGGATAACTCGAAGTCCAATAATTCACCCTTATGTCTTGTGAAGCCATTTATTTCATTTTAATCCTTTTTGTATGGAGAAGGGGCTTTTATTGTTTTCACTATTTCACTGGGAATAGTCCCAGCGTTATAGGCTGACATGTTTGTTTTTATAAATTAGATTAGAATATTAACGTAATTAGTTGTTAATACAAGCCAGGGAAATTCTGTAGGAAAAAAATCATTTATAAAAAAAAGCTGAAGGCGTTTAGTTAATTATAAAACACTCAAACACAGGCCCGTTATCTCTTTGTATGCCTTAAATATCTTATTCAATTTCTATTTATCATTATGATTATTTCATTTTATATTTCAAATAATAATAAATAGAATTACAGTGTACACGGAAAAAACTCCTGGCCGAAACACGTCTTAGTAACTCATATTTAAATCTATTTTATCATTCAATATTTTCTTTCCTTTATTCAATTTTCCTTTTCAAAAATAACGTTCGGATCATTTCCATTTTCAACTTACACCACACACACAAATATATATATATAATATATAATATATTAATATATATATTATAATATATATAATATTAATATATATATAAGACTAAAAGATACGTTAAACAAACACACAAAGAATGAACAGGATTACACTGGATCAGATAGATACTACCCCGCTAACCGAAGTGCATGGACACAGCTTATTAGATGCCCGTAAAGTACTGAAAACTGAATGCTAAGACTATGGACAAGAATCCATTTCAGATACAAAAAAACATCTAATGTGGATTAAGTGCACAAAAAGGAGGATGACTCCTTCGTTGTCCAATTGAATAACCAGACATAATAGGCCACTCATGACACAACTTATTTTTATGATTTATAAATATAAAAATAATATTTCTTATTTGTTAGGCCCATATACAAGAAGAGATGTGATAGAGATTCTCGTAATAGAATCGGGGATTTTGCCATAGTATTTGTTATCCGACCACATCGAGAATAAATTTATTAAGACGATACACCAAACCGGTTGGGTTTAAGAAATTCACTACTATCTCACTAAAAAGAGACTAACTGTGTAACATCGTCACTGTAATTAACGCATATGCTTCAAGAGTGAAAAATAGAAAAAACATATATACATAAACAAACAGGATATAGCGTAAAGTAAAATCAATAGTTTTCGGAGGAGAATATATAATTCTAACCATGATTAGGATTTCAATTAATATATATTGAAATTCAATTAAGATCACTTAGTATAGAAGTAAGATAAGTCAGTCTCGGGGTAGTCATAAAGTCGGAATACGCCAAGCAGCGTAGTTATCCCCTTTTACACTAGCCAGGAGATTGTATTTACATAATGAGAGAGATGAGAAGAATAATAATAGAATTCCCTTACTTTACCAGCACAGATCTATGTGTTACTCATACATTGAGTTGTTGAGCGGTCGCAACTCGAACAAGATACTTGCGGTTTCTAGCCAGAACCCGCTCGACCGACTGAGCTAAACCGGCTTCATATCGTGTCGACTACGCTTAATCCAATTTCCGAATTTTCTTCACGTAACGAACTGTACTCTTTGTAGTTTTATTCACTTCTTCGTTGTCACCTCGCCAATTTACTCTCCAAATTTCCATATCCTAGACACTGAAGCTGCCCTGAAACACATGACTTTTAGTAGTGAGGTTTTATTAGGTTTTGTACATTTTAAACAACGTTTACCTTCCTTTCATATAAAAACTCACACATAGAACAGGGGTGTCACCAAAACTACGACATTTTCTCAGGTTCACCCCAAAAGTACTTGAAATTTATTTGTTTTAAAACCTACGGAACATGGGAGACGTTCTGATACCATTTAAATGTAAAATATCATTGTAAAAGTTACTAAATCCTCATTAGACTTGGACTATATATATATATATATATTATATATAATATATAATATATATATAATATATATACAGTATATATTATAATATAAACAAAAAAAGTAAGTTACCAAAAACACACACACCTATCAAATATCAGGAAATCCAACATATCCAATATTCTGCCAAAATATAGTTATCATTTTATTATATATATAGTATATATATATATATATATATATATATATATATATTGTGTGTGTGTGTGTGTGATGTATGTGCGTGCGCGCGCGCGTGCGTGAGTGTGTCTGCGTGTGGGAGACTTTCCTAGTATATTGTTGGCATGGATACACCTCGAGGAGTTAGGTAGTCTTGGCGACAGTTATATTGTTCTCAAATTTATTATAATAAAAAAAGACCGCACAAAAAGAGTTCATTACAACGGGTAATCGCATACCATTAGAACACAATATACAACTATCGGTGAAACTGGTGGAGAATATTCAAGATACACATTAGCTTTGAATTTCTGCTGGCATAGGATTATTTTGTTACCATAGATTATTTTGCTACTTCTGAAGGGTAATATCAAATATAGTTTTTCCACAGCTGGGTGTGTCAGGTTATCGTCTATGCGACTTCTTTTATTTTTAAAACTTCCATTGTTATTAAAAATAGGCAAACTACATTACCACACACACACACACACATATATATATATATAATAAAAATATATATACATAGATAACATATATAAATATACATTCACAAACACACATCGCACCCCCCCACACACACATATATATATATATTCGTTGATGGGTTTGTGCAAGCCCTGGTGCACCCATTCTTTCCTAATCGACTGTTGCCAAAAAGTGTGGGATGCGTCCAACACAAGCCTTTCACCACTATAAACAAATCACGTGTGTACGTTCATTGTAATGAACAAATCATACGTCGAAACTGACGGGGAGAGTCCATCATATATACTTTACATACATATATATATATATACTATATATATATATATTATAAATCCCCGCATAGTACAATTAGCACTTCATTAACACCTATCATCACAACCTATACACGCCTCAAAATGCATCTTTATTAGAACACGCATTCAACAACGCAATCTAGAAAACAATCAGAAACTAAATGGATTTCTAAATTACAGACGCACGTGGAAGGGAATTAAACGCAGATATCGAATTCTCCTTATTAACAAATATTTCACAGACACCTGCACTGTCGATAACAACAGAGGACAAAGAAACCGCTTAAACAGTAATAACATTTTGACAAAGGGTATCTAACGACCTTGAAAATTTATGAGAAAAAAATAATTTAAAAAATAAGTGAATCCAATTACTCCATAATATCGAGTTCATTCATTTATACATTTAAGCTCAAAAACACCCAATTTAAAAAAAAACATTTATATAATATATATATAGTATATATATATATATATATATTATATAATTACATATATATATATATATATATTCAATTACAGCAGGAGTAATGTGGCGACACAAATTAGACTAAATAGAAAACTGGAGTAGTCATAAGTATCAGGTCAGTTTTATAATTTGTGAACAACCTTTGATATACTATATATATATATATATATATATATATATATATATAATATAATTATAATAAAGGTTAAGTAAACAAACAAATGTGTTATTTATATGGCTTTAGGCGACAATTTTGGAGGATTATGTGGCTAATTGAAGTTCATAATAATTTGAAAATTAATTTACGTTAATAAATTAATGAATTAGGGCTGGCAATATTGTTCAAATGTTATAGGCTTAAACAGATGAGAAAATGTCAATCCTCTGAAATGTACATTTCGATCCTATTTAGGTCTTCATCAGCTAAGAATAAACATGGGAGACTGCTTCCTGTTGTGTGACTCGAAACCTTGTGTGTATATATATATAATATTATATATAATATATATCTGTGTGTGTGTGTGTGTGTGTGTCTTGTTGTCTGTGTCTGTGTATGTTGTGTGTGCAATTGGTGCGTGCATCCGGTACCATTCATACAGATACGACTGCATTTATGGTTTAAAATATTCAAAACGTAATTATTTAGATTATTAACGTTATTTATTGATAAACAACAATTGTCTGTTATCAGTGTGAAACCCGCACACACACACACACACACACACACACACACCTGCAACAGACAACACCACACACCACACACACATTACACACACTCACACCTATATATATATATATATCATATGATATATATAATATATATATTATATTAAAATAAGTTTATTTTGCGAGCATTTTTTCTTTTATACAAGTTTTGTGAACTGTACAATATATATAATATATATATATATATATAATATATATATATATATATATAATATATATATATATATATATCCATAGTTCAAGAGGTATTACAAATGCAAATGATCCTTTAATTTGTAACCCTCTGCAGAAGTATCTTTCTCTTTCAGAGTATTGAAATGCCTAAACAGTATCTTGGACAGGGAACTGCCAAAACCTGTTCCTTTTTTAAAAATCAAATGGATCTCAGTGAAGATTTAATTGAATTCTTGGAATGCACACATTTCTCTCCAGCAGAAGAGCCTGTTCCGTACTTTTGCTTCAATAAGTAAAGCATCAGCTGTTTGGCTACCAACCTCCGCCATTGCACAATCTTCCCTTCATTATGTTCTAAGAAAAAAACAACTCATAACATAGCCCGGGCGTTAAGGAACATCAGGTAATTTACAGCTTCCTTTCGATTTTTGGTAACAGTCTCAAGAGACGTGCATCTGTGAAGAATCTGTTTTCGTTGTTAATTCCAAACCGACTGGTGAGCGTAAATGTGTTGAAACGGAAAGACATCGATGACGTCATAATAGATAATTCACACAGTTATACGGCACTTGAACAACTATTCTAATGCTGCGAAGAATTGGATGATGGCATATAGATAATCTCTACACATTCTACCCTCCAAACAACTAAAATAGTGCGAAAATGAAGATGATGTATATAAATGGGTCTCACACAGTTCCAAGTCGTTAAACAACAATTTCAAATGCTGGGAAAATTATATGATTAACATTAAATAACTCGCACAGTTCTTCAACAACTATCTAAATCTTGGGAAAAATTATATGATGGATGTAGATTATCTTACACAGTTCTAATTCCTTGAACAAGCTATCTAAATTCTTTGAAAAAAAAAAAATTAGATTGAAGGCATATAGATAATCTTACCACATTTCTAACGTCCATTTAAACAAAACTATCTAAAGTGGGAAATTGTGATGATAGTATATAAATGGTCTCACACAGTTCCAAGTTCGTAAACAACTTATCTACATCTTGGGGAAAAAAATTAGATTATGGCATATGGGTGGTCGCACACAGTTCCAAGTATTTTAAACAACAATCTAAATGCTGGAAATTATATGATAGCATATAAATAAATCTCGCACAGTTTCTAAGTCCTTAAACAACTACTAAATTCTGGGAAAAATACTGATGCATATATATAATCTCGCACAATCTTGGGAAAAAATAGATGATTAGCAGTAGATTATCTTTACACAGTTCTAATTCCTTAAAGAGCCATCTAAATCTTGGGAAAAATTAGTGATGAAGGCAATAGAATCTTAACACGTTCTAATCCTTAAAGAACTATCTAAATCTTGGGAAAAAATAGATGATGGCATATAGATTATCTTTACACAGTTTCAATTCCTTAAAGGAGCCATACTAAATCTTGGGAAAAAATTAGATGATGGGCATATAGATTTTCTTACACAGTTCTGAATCCTTAAAGAGCCATCTAAATCTTGCGGAAAATAGAGATTGCATAAGATTATCTTACACAGTTCTAATTTCCTTAAAGAGCCATCTAAATCTGGCGAAAATTTAGAATGATGGCATATTAGATTATCTTACACAGTTCTAATTCCTTAAAGAGCCATCTAAATCTTGGTGAAAAAATTAGATGATGGCATATAGATTATCCTTACACAGTTTATTCTTAAAGAGCATCTAAAATCTTTGGGAAAATTTAGAATGGCATATAATGATAATCTTTACACAGCTTAATCCATAGAACTATCTAATCTGGGAAAAATTAGATGATGGCATATAGATATCTTACACAGTCTAAGCCATTAAACAGCTATCTAATCTTGAGAAAATTAGATGAGGCATATAGATTATCTTACACAGTTCTAATTCCTTAAAGTACTATCTTAAATCTTGGGAAAATTAGATGATGTCATATAGATTATCTTACACAGTTTCTAATTCCTTAAACAATATCTAAATCTTGGATAATAATGAATTAGATAATTGGCATATAGATGATCTTTACACAGGTCTAAATCCTTAGCTATCGATATTCGGAAATAATTAGCTGATAGGCATATAGATAATTTCGCCAGTCTAATCCTTAACAATTATCTAAATGCTGGAAAATTAGATGGGATAGTCGCATCTTATTATAAATGGCGATTGTTGTGTGTTCTGTGTGTTGCGGATTACATATCAACACTCAAATTATTATTTCTTTAGTTATTTGCGTACTATCTCCATGGCTTTATTTTTTATTTAAACCGTTGAGTTAAAATTATTATTAATTATTACATTATTAATACTGGTTTAGGCTTACTTACATCATAATAACATGCCAATTGTAATAGTATATATACAACAAATAATTACGGATTACAGTATGGACGGGAAGACTAATTGCAATATCCTACACGTGCGGGAGGAATTAGTATATATATTATATATATATATATATATCATATATATTATATGTCAGTGACTATAAATAATCCATAAGCTATATAGGGAAAATCCTTAAACACTTTCGGAATTTCATTTTTAAATCGAGTGAAATGTGCTCAATATACCAGAGCTAATAGGCACGGTATTAAATGATGGTTTTAAAATACAAATCGTTTAAATATGGCGGACTTTAAGTTTCTCGCATAGCGCGAATCCGGAATAATAATTATAGTATATATGTATATATATATGAATTAGGCAAACAGTTGTTTGATATGGCTATGCCGCCAATTTTGGGAGAAATATGTGCTTAATTAAGTCATACTAATTTTTGAAAATTAATTAGTTGGATAATTAAGAATATAAATCCGCTCTAATTCATTTAATTGATTAACTAATTAATTTTCAAATTAGGTATGACTTCAATTAGAACATATTTCTCCCATATTATATATATATATATAATATAAATATATATTATATATATATATATATATATATGGAGTAAATATGTGACGCTTTAATTGAAGTTCAGAGAGAGAAGAGAGAGAGAGAAGAGAGAGAGAGAGAGAGAAGACGAGAGAGACGAGAGAGAGAGAGAGGAGGATGTGCTTGTCCCAACCGTATTCTTCCGAATTGACTTATTTCAACAGACAGCCTTTCTATCATAATAGCACTAAAAGGCGTTGTGAGGGTAAAACCCACGATTATTTGTTATGCATATGAATTTAATTAGCATTTATTTCAACAACACATGATGTTAAGTTTAAAAAAAAGGAAAATGAATCGACGGTATGAGTATAGCATAAAGGAATGAAAACAAACACAATATGTTTGGTTAAAGTGAAAAACATTTTATAACATAATTCATAGCTAATATTGACATTATTTCGATTTTCGGTGACCGAGATAAGTTGGTTGGAAGTGCTCATTATTGAAAAACTAACGCAAAACTTTTTTGAAACATCACAGGTTTTCGTTTTGAATTCATATCATTTTTTTTTTTTTTTGCAAACATCCAAGATTTTTGTTTTTTGAATTTCATTATGACTTCCGTCTCCGCCTCTTGATTAGTACGGAATATAAGACAAAGCTCTGAAGATGATTTTTATAAATCGAAATTATTGATCAATATTAAGCTATGAATATGTTATGAAATGTTTCACTTTAACAGCCATATGTGTGGTTTTTCATATTCTGTATCTTAACTCAAACACATGATGTATAAAAGAGATTTTGGGTATTAATTCACCCAGAATTGGTTGATATCTCCATTAAATCAATCAACCGTTGCAGAACATGCTAACCTTGACAGACCAAACACTCACTTCCCTTGCAGCATTACTACATTACATATTGTAAAGTTATAACATTAAGAATGCATGTGTATTGTTTAGTAAGGACAAGTATTTTTTGATTCTAAAAAAATGTCATTTACCATGGTCTCTTTCGCTAAAAGGATGTGTCTGCTGCCTGGAAAGTGAGCTTTTTAAAGTGGAGGTATTCACGTTACACGTTGGAGAGGTGTGTAAAAAATCGACTTATCTTCGCCGGCATTCCTTCCTTTTTTTTTCTTTTTTCTTTTTTTTTTTTTTTTTGAGTGCCCAGGAAGCAGACAATAAGCGGATCTTTAACCCTTTTTTAGAAAGAGAGTAAAGCTACTTTTCTTTGATATAATTTCCTGCTAGATTTCTATACAAAAAAAAAAAATGTGCACTTTAACATTAAAGTCAATTTTATTAACCCCCCCTTCCTTTAATGTCATAGAGATGCTAGTACGGCCACTATACAATCTTTATTAGGTAACAGCTCTTACCAAAGTTAATGCAGTATTTTTCATCGTATTTGGCGCCTTATGTTTTATAAAAAACAGAGTTAGATTAAGGTCCAGACTAGAACAGCTATGAAGCTCAAACCTATCGATTAAAACTGCAGTCTGAATAATAACAAGTTTCCTCCGAGTGTCCTGCGGACTTCTTCGGATTTTTCTAGCAGACGATTACAATGCTGTGATCTGGATGGTCTCTTTTTCCTTCTGATTTTCAATTCCTCCTGTGTTTTAGCAACCTTAAATACCGTTCCAAAAGAGGCATCGAAAAACAATTTGGTATTCACCGTCACGCTCATGTTCCGGCATGTTTCCAGTTCTCTAAACAAGGTGATTTTTTTATTTCTTTTCACTTGTTTTTCATTTCGCATTATTGTTGGTACACGGTAAAATCAACTAGGACAAGTCATTTTATTATTATATTATTATTATTATTGATTATATTATTATTATTTATATATAGTTTCACGCCTGACGTAGCTGGTGGTTCACTGGAGCGTTGACTGACAAGCAAGTCTCCTCAGGTCTCAAGGACTCTTCTGAGTATTCCTAAACCGATACCCAACAGTGCTGTAGTTTTGGATTGTCTCGTTTCTTCCTCTGATTTCCAGTTTCATCCAAATTCTTTTCCAGAATTCTTGGGGATTGTTCTCCAAGGGCCACCAATTACAATTGGTACGACCTTCACCTTCATGTTTCACAGCTTCCTCAGATTATTTTTTGCGAAGGTCTAAGAATTTGTCTATCTTTTTTTCGCTTTCTTTCATTTTCACTCGCTGTCGGCTGGACAGCAAAACCACGAGATAGTAATTCTCTTTTCTTGTCAATTAATACTAGGTCCAGGTCTCCTTGAGTCGGGATTATTATTATATTATTTACTTCCTTTTGAGTTTTCACATCAGTGTTAGCCTGATGGTCTTCACTGAGTCTGGAGGTGACAGCAAGTCTCCTCAGGTCTCCGCGACTCTTTGTCTGAGTATTTCTGGCAGATTGCAGCAGTGCAGTGTTCTGAAGTTTTCAATCCTTCCTCTTGATTCCAACTTTTCCAAACCCTTTCTAATGACTTTTGGGACTGTTCCAAGTGCACCAACTACAATTTGGTATAACTTTCACCTTTCATATTCCATAACTTTTTCAGTTCGTCTGGCAAGGTCCAGAATTCAATTTTTTCATTTTCCTTTAACCTTCACCCTGTGATCCGCTGCCACTGCAAATCCACCAGTTGACAAGTTCTTTCTTTTTTGTTAATCAACACTTAGGTCTGCCTTCTTTGCTGGGATAAGGTTTGATCCGTTTTAATTTCAACAGTCCCAGAGAATTTTGTTTGCGTTTTTTCCGTTTTCTCAAGAACAGATTTTCTGGTTTATGCCAAGATATTACCATTTTTGTTGTGTGGGTCAAATTTAATTTCTTGCATAATTCCAGGTGGATCACCTTCCAACCAGTTCGTGTCTAGTTTGTATTTCTCGTTGTGCTAGTTTGCTACATTCGCAGAGTATTGGTTAACAGTCTCATCTCTATTACCGCAAAGTCTACATTTACTATTTTGTTGGGTCTTATCAATTTTCGCCTTTGATGTAGTTTGTCCTGATGGCCATTATTTTGTTGCAGCAAATTATAAGTGATTCTGTTTCTCTTTTTGAGGTTTCCCTTTCTTAACCATGTCCAAGTCTTTCCATGTGCAACCTCATCTATTTGTGGTTCTTGAAGCGTCCATAATATAATTGTTTTTCTTCCCATTTCTTGTTTTTCTAGTCTTTGTCGTTCTTCTGTTTGTCCATCTGCCGTTTCTACTATTGTTGGTCGCCATAGAGTAACTTTGTCTTGCTCTTTTCCTTAGTGTTAATCTTCAAGTTGTTGGATTGTGGTTTCTACGCATCCTCTATGTGCAAGACCTCTTCCCCCTTCCTTTCTTGACACATACAATTTTCTTATCTCTTATCATCTCTAGGGTGGAGAGCCTTGTGCTGGTCATTAATTTCTCGTTCCTTTGGTATCTGTCTGAGTTCTTCTTGTTGTCCCATTTAAGAATTTGGTCCTGAGTATCTTAAATAATTGGGGACAGCCCAGGTATTTAATTCCTTTGATCAGATTTCTGCTGTTAAGTTTTCCGTTCTAGAAGTTTTTTCTAGTTCTCCTGAGATATTCCTTTTTTAACTTTTCTTTCATTTCTGCTTGCATGACTATTTGTCCGCCTTCCAAAATTCCTAAGGTATTTGTAGCTTTTTCATTTTCATCAAGAGATTTATAGTTTCTGATTTGTAGTTTGTATTCCATTTAATTAGTTTTCTCTTCACCCCTTTTTATTACAAGCTAGCACATTTTTTCGATTCCAAAAATTCCATCCCTATATCCTGGCCTCTATATTCCTTAATTAGATTGTACTAGGCTCTCCAATTCTTTTTTCATTTTTTGCAAAATTTAATGTCATCCATGTACTAAGTTGGTTTGATCTTTTTCTTTGTTGAATTAACTAAATTTGTAATCCCCGGTACATTTTTTTTCAGTATATGGTTTAGCGGCATTCATTGAATAATAAAGATAGTGGTGATTAATGAGTCTCCTTGGAAGATACCTCTTTGGATTATTTACTTCTCCAGGGATGTTTCCAGCTTTTAATTGGAACTCGCCAGTTTTCCATGGGCTTTTTTAATGAAGTTTATAATGTTGTTTGGAAAATTTATACATTTGTAGGCTGGATTTTCTAAAATTCCAGGTATTGTGGCGACCATGTCATAGGCTTTTCTGTAATCGATCTCTAGCCATTGCAATATTTTTTCCGTTTATTTTTGCTTCCCTTTTAAGATGTATGGTCTGAATTATTATTATTATTATTATTATTTATTTATTATTTATTATTATATATTATTATATTATTTTCTCTTTCTTGTGAGTTTTCATACCAGATTTAGCTTCGAGGGTATTTTACTGGACTTCTGAGTGGCCAATCTCCAGGACTCTGCTGAGTATTTTCATCGATCTCAGCTAATGCTGTTGTCTGGATTGGTCTCAATCGTTCCACTGATTTCCAATTCCTCTAATGTTTTCTTTACTTTTTGGGAACCTATTTCAAGTTGCACCAACTATAATCGATATCACTTTCACCTCCATATTTCACACTTTTTTTTTTAAATCTCTCTAGCAATGCTCCAGTATTTGTCTATCTTTTCGTTTTTTCATTTCCTCTTCCACCCTTTATCTGCTGGGACTTTGCCAAAATGCACCAGTTGACAAGTTCTTTTCTTTTTTGTTTATCAACATATTATTATTATTATTATTATTATTATTATTATTATTATTATGATTATACACTCTTTTTTGAGTTTTTCACATCAGCGTATGCCGTTAGCTGATGGTATTTTCACTGGGGTGTTGACAACAAGTCTCCTAGAAGTTTCCATTAGACTCTTCTAAAGTATTCTAGCGATTATTATTATTATCTCCTTTTGAGTTTTCAACATCAGCATTAGCTTGATGGTCTTTTCACTGGAGTCTGAGTGACAGCAAGTTCTCTCAGGTCTTCCAGGACTCTTCTGCAGTATTCTGCAGCATTGCAGGCAGTGCAGTTGTTCTGAATTGGTTTCCAATCTTTCCTTCTGATTTCCAAACTTTTCCAAAACCCTTTTCTAATCCTTTTGGGACTGTTCCAAGTGCACCAACTACAATTGGATATCACTTTGACTTTTATGTTCCATAACTTTTTCAGGTTCTCTGGCAAGATCCAGATATTTGTCTATTTTTTCTTTCATTTTCTTTAGCTTTCGGCCCTTGTGATCTGTGGCACTGCAAAATCACCAGTTTTGACAAGTTTCTTTCTTTTTTGTTATCAACACTAGATTGGTCTTCTTGCTGGATAAGGTGGTCCGTTTCATTTCAAAGCCCAGAGAATTTTATGCGTTTCGTTCTCAAGAACAGATTTTCTGGTTATGCATATATACTAATTCTGTTGCTATGGTCAAAAATTTAAATTTTTGCCTAACTCCCAGTGGATCACACTTCCCAACCCAGTCGTGTCTAGTTTTGTATTTTTTATTATCTATTATTATATTCATTATTATATTATTATCTATTATTATCATTATTATTATTATTATTATTTCACACCAGCATTAGTTGATTGGTATTTCCTAAGTCTGAGTGACAACAAGTCCCCCTCAGATCTCTCAGGATCTTCTGAGTATTTCTGACAGATTGCAGCAGTGCAGTATTCTGGATGCGTTCTCAATTTTTTCTCTGATTTCCAGATCATCCGTCTTTTTCCCAGTTTTTTGGACCGTTCCATGTGCACCAACTACAATGGTATCTCTTTCACTCTCATGTGCCACAGCTTTTTCATTCTCTTTCAAGGTTCAGGTATTTCCAATCCTTTTTCGATTTTCTTCACTTCACCCTGCTTGGAACCGCAAATCCATCAGTTTGACACGTTCTCTTTTTCTTTTTTGTTACATCAACACTAGGTCTGCGTCTACCTGGGCTAGGGATGGGAGTGATCCGTCTTTTATCTCGAAAGTCCAGAAAATGTTATTATGTATATTATTATGTTATATTATTATTATTATTTTTGCAAGTATTTTCCCTCCTGGCGTTAACTGGATTGTCCGTTACTGAGAGGAGCTGAGTGACAGCAATCTCTAGGACTCTTCTATGAATATTTTAGCGAACTTAACACTTACTATGCATTATGGTCTCATTTCTTCTCCGATTTCCAATTCCCCCAGTCCACTTCTAAGACTTTTTGGTTGACCGTTCCTTGGGTACTAACTACAATTGCTATGAACTTTACCCTTCATATTATTATTATTATTATTTTATCTATTATTATTATTATTATTATTTATTACTCCTTTTGATTTTTCACATCAGTGTTTAGTGATGGTCTTTCACTTGAAGTCTGAGTGACAGCAAGCCTCCTCAGGCCCCAGAAACTCTTCTGAGTTTATTCTGGCAGATTGCAGCAGTGCCCACTGTTCAAGAATGCGTTATCAATTTTCCTCTGATTTCCAAACTTTTCTCCAACCTTTTCCAATCCTTTTGGCGGACCGTTCCAAGTGCACTAACTACAATTGGTATAACTTTCACTTTCATATTCCATTATTATTATTATTATTATTATTATTTTATTATATTATTATTATTGTTGTGTTGTTGTTGTTGTTGTTGTGTTGTTGTTTATTGTTGTTTTGTTGTGAGATGTTTTCTCCTCACGAGAAAATAAATGAAAAAATAAATGCTGGAGAAAGGTGTCTAGTAATTTTAATCGAGCAAACATACGGATAGCCTTAATTTATATGGATATTTGCTTATCTTATGTCCTGCTCCATTAGATGGTTTATAGTCGCACAGTTTCTGTGTGCATCAGATTTCAACGAAATCCATAAGCACCTACAGACCCAAATTATCCCAGTGCTTTCTAAATCAGGAAGTCCGAACCAAGTCCGCCTTTTATGACGTACGACACACATTTTTTAGAAGCTTAACCTAGGGCATTTGAAATTTGATCGACATTAATTTTCAATTGTTTTCCCCAACCTTTCGGGTCTTTCCTTTTCTCCTCCGTTTATCTAGAATAATGAACTTTCTTCTTAATTTCTATGTATTTCCTTCATTGCTTTCTCTCTTTTCCGTTTTTTCTTTCGTTGTTTTTTTTCTTTCTGGCCATCTTTTTCTGCAATTATTTTCTTTCTTTTTGAATTGCTTACTTTCTTCTTTTTAAAATTCTTTTTCTTTGTCTTTCTTTTTTTTTTTTTTTCCCTAAACCGATTTTCTCTGTGCATTTGTTTTGTTTGCTGGGATCATTTTCTCTTTTTGATTTCTCTTTCTTTTTCTCTTTCTTATGTTACCCTTTCTTGTTTCTCTTTCATTTTTCTCTTTCTTTTTTCTCTTTCTTTTTTAATACACACACCTACCCCATGTTCATTTTCGACTACAACTGTCACTGTTTTTCTTCCGTCATTTTCAACCTTGTCTTTATTACTCGTTATTTCTCTTTTTATTTTCATTTTCCTTTTTCTTTTTTCCTTCACTACTTTTTCTTCTTTTCGAATTCCAATTCTTTCTTCATTAATTTTTTCTTTTTCTTTTCTATTTTTTCCTAAACCGATTTTCTCTGTGCATTTGTTTTGTTTGCTGCGATCATTTTCTCTTTTTGACTTCTCTTTCTTTTTTTCTCTCTTTTGTTTCTCTTTCCTTTTTCTCTCTTTTGTTTTCTCATTTTTTTCCTCTCTTCTTTTTTAATACACACACCTACCCCATTTTCATTCAACTACTTTACTGTCACTGTTCTCTTGCGTCAATTTTTAACCTGTCGGCAGGAATTCTAACTTGTCTGTATTACTCGTTTCTTTCTCTTTTTATTTTCATTTCCCCTCTTTCTTTTTTCCTTCACTATTTTTCTTTCTTTTTGAATTCCCAATTCTTTCTTCATTCATTTTTTTCTTTTTCTTTTTTTTCCTAAATCGATTTTCTCTGTGCATTTGTTTTGTTTGCTGGGATCATTTTCTCTTTTTGATTTCTCTTTATTTTTTCTCTTTCTTTTTCTTTTTCTTTCTTTTTTCTCTTTCCATTTTTTATACAAACACCTTCCCCATTTTCATTCGACTACGTTACTACGTTACTGTCACTGTTCTCTTCCGTCAATTTTCAACCTATCGGTACTAACTTGTCTGTATTACTCGTTTCTTTCTCATTTCATTTTCATTTTCCCTCTTTCTTTTTTTCCTTCACTATTTTTTTTTCTTTCCGAATTCCCAATTCTTTCTTCATTAATTTTTTTTCTGTTTCTTTTTATTTTCCTAAACCGATTTTCTCTGTGCATTTGTTTTGTTTGCTGGGATCATTTTCTCTTTTTGGTTTCTCTTTCTATTCTCTTTTCTTTTTTTTTCTTTCTTTTCTCTTTCCTTTTTATACAAACACCTTCCCCATTTTAATTCGACTATGTTGCTGTCACTGTTTTCTTCCGTCAATTTTCAATCTGTCGGCAGGACCTTCAGAAGTTGTCTGTATTATTCGTTTCTTTATCTATTTTCCTTCGTATTTTATTCCCCCTTCTTTCGTTCTTTTTTCCTTCACTATTTTCTTTCTTTTTTAATTCCTACTTCTTTCTCCTTCATATTGTTTTTGTTTTCTTTTTTTTCCTAAACCGATTTTCTCATTGTATTTCATTTGTTTCCTGGGATTATTTCTCTTTTTCCTTTTCTCTCTTCTCTTCTTCCTTTCACACACACACACACACAACACACACACACACCACACACACACGCACACACCTTCCCCAACTACATTCTTTTCCGTCAATTGTCGGTGGGACTTTTTAATTTCTCTGTATTTCTCGCTTCTTTCTCTTTTCACTTTTTCTTTTCTTTCCTCCTTCTTTCTTTTTTCCTTCACTATTTTTCTTTCTTTTTTTGATTGCTACTTCTTTCTTCTTCTTTTTTCTTCCTTTCCACTTTTCGTTTGCTAAATCGATTTTCTCTTCGTATTTCATTTGTTTCCTGGATTATTTTCTCATTTATTCTTTTTTATTTCTCTTTCTTTTTTCTCTTTCCTTTTTTCTCTTTGTTCTTTCTTTCTCTTTGATTTTTTCTCTTAGTTTTTTTTCTCTTTTTCCTTCTTCAATGTTTCTCTTTTTTTCCTTTCGTCTTCCTTTCTCTCTATTTTCTCTTTCTCTTTCTTTCTTTCTCTTTCTTCTTTATTTCTCATTCATTTTTCTTTCTTTTTCTCATTCTTCTTTATTTCTCATTCATTTTTCTTTCTTTCCTTTTTTTCTCATTCTTTTTTTCTCGTTCTTAGTTCTTTCTCCTTTTTTCTCTGTTTCTCTTTTTTCTCTTTCTTTTTCTCCTTTCTTTTTTTCACTTTCCATTTCACACACATACACCTCTCCAATTCACTCTCGACTACGTTACTGTCACTGTACTGTTCCGTGAATTCTCAATCCGTCGGCGGGACTTAGAATAAGCTGGCTGCATCCTCTGCGGAGGGTAAGACCGAAGTATAACACAAAACTGTATCTGATGGTAATGTTCCAGTTCTAGAGATGTGAGTGTGGAGTATCCCTTCATTGCTTTTCTCCAAGATCAACTCTTGTCTTAGTAATATGCCCAGAGGTTAGTAGTTAGTTAGGTCGTAATTTTAGTAATGGTAGTGATTACTCCATCTATGGGGTAGTAATTTTAGTTGTGGTAGAAATTGTTCGAATCTATGTAACAAATGAATATTTCTAAATTCTACCAGGGTTGCCTACCTTACCATCATCTCTTCTGTCTGTCTGTGCGTCTGTGTCTCTCTCGTCTTATATATTACATTCAAGTCGCACTGAAATCACCGTTTTCCATTATATCACCGAAGTTAAGTAAGAATGAGCCTGTTCAGTACGTAAGTGGGTGCCCACTTAAGCAAACTCAGGTACTGTAAACAACCTGAATCCTTTGTTTATCAACAATGATTTGATTCGGCATTAAATGACTTGAAAAGGGTTACGGTTGTAGCATTTTTAGACAACTCCTGTCTCACACTAAATTCCAAGTCACTCCTTCTACCAAGTTATAAGTGACTTGAATTTTTTAACTCATTTTTTCTATTTAACCTATAGATGTAAACCTAAAAGGTACTGGGAGTAATAGCGATGAAGGGGGGCTCGACACTCCCCAGAACCCCAGAATTGGAACATCACCATTATATTCAGATTAACGCTTTACCCAGGACACTAAGATTCTTTTAGCACATATATGATAAAAAAAAACTGTGCTTCTTATGTACTGGCATCAAATTCTATATGTTATATAGCGGCTTCAAATTCACGGCCCTATTCGTGTATCTCGTATACGTGTGTGGTATATATGGTCACGTAGCGAAGTATGTAGTAGTCAGCTACTACCGACTACTGGATTCAATAAACAACAGATACGTATATACAAAGATAGACCCTCTTACTTTCTCTTTTTCGTGTGTGGAGGTAAAGGCACAGAGCTTCACAATGAAAATGCCGGTGGGCTGGCGAAGAGCGCAGTGTTCACAATAAGTCCCGAGGGTGTTTGCTGACAGGAGACGTGAAGTGTCCTTTTGGCCCGGCGTGGGCGTCTCTGTTATCGGCTCGGGAATCTTCTCCCCGCCCTTTATATTGATGATGATACGCCTCCGCATTTTTATCTTTTGAACTTGATAACATATATTTTGATCTCGATAATTTCTTTCTTCATTGATCGGAAACCCTCTCTTCCGCTTTCTCTTTCTTTTTAAATATATATTTTTATCTTTCTCCTTTGTCCCTCTGTCGGAAGCTCCGTTTTCCGGGCGAGGACAATACAACACTTATGCGCTGAGTTGGTGATCATGTGTATCGAATTAATTAATATAAAGCAACCGACCAACCTTTTTCACTTCTTTTTCTTTGGTATTAACTTTTCTATATTTTGTTTTTCTTCGCATTGCTCCTTTTCTGTCAACGTCTCTTCAATAATTTACCGCCTCTTTTTTTTTACAACTGATCCCCTTCAATTTACACGTTTTTATTTTCTTTTAAATTTCATCACTTTTCTTTCCTATCATTCTTTCTCTATCTTCCTCTTGTATTTTGCATCTAATGGTGAACTTCCGATTCTGAAGCTCTAGGGAGTGTGTAGTACCCCTTCATCGCCATTGCTCTCAGTATCTATTAGGCTCTATCTATGGTTTAAATAGAAAAATGAGTTTAAAAAATTGTGTTTAAACAGAAATTGAGCTTAAATTAAAAAAACTGGAATACCCACAAAGAATGAATAAAACAAAACGTCATCGGCATAAAATAACACAACAAGGGTTGACATGACGTACAACCCAACCAACCAACACTCTCTTGTGGGAAAGAGTAAGAAAACAATACAATTGGTTTTCTTTCTCTTTCCCACACTCTTCTTATTATTCCCTTGTTACATTCATCTTCTCTCTTCTCTCTCTCTCTCTCTCTCTGTCTCTCTCTCGTCTCTCGCTATCTATCTTCTCTCCCCCCCTTCTCTCGTTATTTTATTCTCGGGAATTTCTTTTTCTCCCCCCTCTCTCTCTATCTTTCCTCTCTATTTCATCCCTCTCTTGGTTATTTCTCTAACTATAAAATTCATTATTTTCTCTCTCTCTCTCTCTCTCTCTCTCTCTCTCTCTCTCTTCTATTATCTATCTATCTATCTATCTCTCCCCCTCCCTTCGTTATTTTATTCCCTGAATTTCCTTTTTCTCCCCCTCCTCTCCCATATTCCTCTTCTATTTTCTCCCTCTCTGTTATTATCCCTTTTTATTTCTCTTCAATAAAATTCATTTATTCTCTCTCTCTTTTCTCTCTCTCTCTCTCTCTATCTATTTATCTATCTCCCCCTCTCTCTCGTTATTTCATTTCCCTGCAATTTCTTTTTCTACCCCTCCTTCTCTCTATCTCCTTTCTATTTCTCCCTCTCTTGTTATTTTATCCCTTTTTCCTTCTCCTTATATTGCTAGTTCGTTTGATTTCTTCTCATTCTCCCTCTTGTTATTTTATTCCTTTATTTTCTATCAGTCTGTCTTTCCGTCTGACTGTCTGTCTTGTCTCTCTGTATATCTCTCTCTCTCTCTCTCTCTCTCTCTCACTCACTCACTCTCTATCTCTCTATCTATCTATCTATCTATCTCATTCCGTCTATCTGTATGTCTCACTCTGTCTCTTTCATTTTCTAATTTCTACTACTGCATTTGTTTTACATCCTGTTTTCTCCACATCCCCTGTTATTGTTTTCTCTTACTCCCTCCCCATTCCAGGATTTAGCCCTACACCACCACCCGCCCGCCACCGCCACCATCACCACCACCACCACCATCACACCACCACCCCACTACCACCACCACCACCACCAGCATAATGTGGCTATACGCGTTATGGAGAAATGTATGTGTTTGAGCAAAGGTTGACGCTATTAATTTAAAGAAAGTGTGGAATTGAGGGCGAGTGAAGAATTTGGAATGGGTCGGGGGCACTTGTCAAAATGATATCGGCTCTTTTTGTTATACAGGGTCTCCTTGCTACCTGGACCTTTCAGAAAAGTGACACAAATCACGCATGCGCGGACAGGCTGGATGTGAGGAAGGCTGGGGAGGGGAAAAGAGGGTGCAGATTAGAAAAGTACTAGAGAGAAGAGAGAGAGAGAGAGGGAGAGGGAGAGAGAGGAGAAAATAAAATGAAATATATTTGGTGTAGAATAAAGAGAAAGAGAAAGAAAGGGTGGTGATGAGAATGAGGGGGAGATGAAGGGGAGGTGAAATAGTATAGAGAGAAGGTAATGAAAAGGATCAAGTTGAAATGGGTCTGAGAAAGAGAAAAGGAAGAAAAACAATTAAAAAATGTAAAGAGATATATTTGTATTTTAAAAAGAAAAAAAAAGAAAAAATCGTAGAATGTAAGTGGGTTTATGGTGATAGTAGAACAGAGAGTGAATGAAATGGACTGTGAGTAAATGATGTGGTTGAGAGAGAGAGAGAGAGAGAGAGAGAGTAGAGAGAGATGAGAAGATCGTGAAAAGAAAGGTATTAAAGTGGATGGTTCTCGATCAAAAGGATTGAGAGGGACGAGACTCACAATGAGATAGAGAGAAGAGAGAGAGATAGAGAAGAAATAGAGATAGAGATAGAGAGAGAGAGAGAGAGAGAGAGAGAGAGAGAGAGAATAGAGAGAGATTATATATTAATTTAATTAGTTTATATCGTTGTCTTATTATGTGAAACTTGTATCAACTTAACATTGAGGCCAATTTCACCGGTAAGTCAACATTTTCATATATTAAATCATAATATATTAATATATATATATAATAATATGGAGAGAGAGAGAGAGAGAGGAGAGAGAGAGAGAAGCAAACAAAGATATATATATAAGATATATATATAGATAAAGAGAGAGAGAGAGAGAGAGAAAGAACGATAGAGAGAAACAGAGAGAAACAGAGAGAAAGAAACAAAGATACATATATATGGATATAGATAGATAGATAAAGAGAGGAGAGAAGAGAGAGAGTGGCGTGAGAGAGAGAGAGAGAGAGAGAAATGTAAAAAAGAAAGGTAGAAACTGTGCAAGCTTTTTAATAAATAGGACTGAGAATGGGAGAGGACCGACGGTGAGTGAGAGAAAGATAGAGAGAGAAAAAAAGGGTTATGTAAACAAAAAGAAAAGGGAAAGCTAGATAGTGAATGTATTTATTTGATAAATAGGGCAGAAAGTGAGTGAGACTGCCAATGAGAAAGGAGTAGAAAGAGAGAGAGAGAGAGAGAGAGAGAGAGAGAGAGAGAAAGGGGGGGTAATGTAAGGGCAGTAAGGTCATTGCATTAGCTGTGTGCGGAGTCACAGGGTGCTAGATAGAGACAGTGTAAACGTAAACATGTCTCTGATGACGAGGGACAGGTCAGAGAATGTCATCATGTATATATAGGAAGAGATACAGTCTAAGAGGCAGAGTCAATGCGAGTCGGTTAGAAGAACGCAATTTTCGGCTTGTCCACATGGGAGGGAAGGAATGGGGATAGGTGGCGGGTGGCTTGGAATAAGACGAGTCCAACTAAAAGAAATGACATTTACACACAGGTTCGGAAGATAAGAAAACACAAGTCACAAAAATCTTTTCGAACACGTGGAATAGAAAAAAATGATTTGTGGCGTTCATTTTCTGACTTTCTTTTCACACTGGCGATCACGTCACAGGAGAAGAAGCAAGCGTCCCTGACTTGATATAGTTATTTGCTAAGCTTAGTGTTGTATACTCTCTTTCCTTATTTTCTTCGTATCTGGTCTTCCATTGGGGATTTCTCTTTATCAGAAGCACTGTGTCATTGGTAGTTTTTAGGTAATAACACAAGAGTTCGATTTACTTAGATCATATTTTATTCTGAAAATCCCCACCAGACTACCTGCGCAGATTGAGTCGGCACCGTGCATAACACGATTTACCACCGTCGTGGCTTTTGCCGATCTTACTAAAAATCTATTTCTAATCTAAACCGGAAGAGGGTCTTCTCCACCGATTCTCACGGAATCCATCGCAAGGATCAGGATCAGGTCAAGCCTTGTCATTCAATTCTTCAAGGCCGTGGGCTGCAACTTATAACAGCCCTTTTGATTTCTACACTACTGTACATAAATATTAGGAATCTAATAATTGTGTAACATTAGCTTAGATGTGGCACAAGGCCAGAAGTATGGGGCGCCCAATGTGAGGATCGATCTCATTAACAATGGCTTGTGAATCTTGCTTGCTAACCATTTCACTACATGAGGTGGCATTCCCTGACAGGATATAGACAATGAATACCCAAAATCATCATCATAACCATCATCATCATTATCATCATCATCATCATCATGTCGTGCAAGTAGCACGGATATCCATGACAATCTCTCGCAAAACGCCCCTATCATTCAGAGTTTGATAAGATAGGTCTTTGTTGTACGGTCCACACTGACGTTGCCACGTGCAGGGTTAAAGCCACTTTTGCGTTCATCCTATCTTCTCCAGCAATGTCCAGCATGTCTTGTTCGTCTCACTCGGATAGTTTGTGTGATAGGGGGCATGTGGCCGTACAGTTGCTGTCTTATGGAGTGTTACCACGATGTGTTTAAGATCCCACCCGGCATTCTAGTGCGACTCCCATCTACCTTATTCTCTAGGTGCTTCGTTAGGGTCCAAGTGGGACAGCCGTGCAGTAGCACTGATACAACTACAACATGGAATAATTGTCCTTTTGAGATATCAGTGACATCAGTACTGAAAATACCACTTTGTTTTAGATCAGTCTGTAGAGCGTTTGGCTAGAAACCACAAGGTTCCTAGTTCGATACCAGCCATCACCAACTCAGCCCATGAGTAGCACAGAGATCTGTGCGGTAAAGTAAGGAGCTGATGGTAGGTGTGGCGCTCCACCACAGACGCCAAAACAATCTCCTTGGTCTAGCGCTAGTGAAAAGGGGATAGACTCCCTCGCTGATTGGCTTATACCGACTTTAGGCCACCCCGACGACTTTACTTTATTATCAACTGAGTCAGTGACACTAAATACCATAATCAAAATGGTAGCTCCTATGTAAAAAAAAAAGAAGATACAGTTTGTTCGTTGTATGAATTACTCAAATAAAATTGTAAAAGTAAGTCAATTCGGCGGAGTGGCCTATTGTCAGTATCAACCGGACAGTGAGGGAGTCTATCCAGTTTTCGCTAGCACTAGATCAGGGATATTGTTTTTGTGTGTGAGATGTGTTACATAATCTATGCATAGATTATTGTCAGGCCCTGTATTTCTGAAGGGATGGCCCCTTTTCATATCACTTTCCATGGAATATTACAGAAAGCCAGCGAAATACGTGAAGTACTAGAAGAAGAACGTAAGATACCAAAGATGAGCAGAAGAATAATAGAAGTAAAGAAAGGGTATACAACAGATGAACCTCTGCACATGCAATCAGCTGCCCATTTTACCGCTGAAATTCATGCTTTACTACACATTCATTACATTGGCGAGGGCCTGTATCAAAACCGAAACCTTGTGGCTCCGTGGCGGATGCTCTACCGACTCAGCTGAACCGGTCTAATAGCTAATAATATCCGTTTTGATTGAATAATTCTCCATTATGAATTATGGAATGTTTGTTCCCTCGGAATAGAAAAAAAAATTCTTTGTATATTTCTCCCCAAACTGGAAAGTGTCTTTCAAATCAGATTTTTTAAAAAAAAAAAAAAAAAATAACTCTGTAAACTATTCAATGAAGTTTTTGGTTGGTTTTTTTGTTTTACGGCATATCAACCTCAGTGGGTCTTTAATGCCGATAAAGTTTGAAATAAATCAATTCTTAATGGATAATACAATTTTTTTTTTTATAAATACATTTTTCTATTTTACCCATAGATGGGACCCTAACAGGTACTACCACTCCGGGTCAGTGGACCAGGGAGCAATGGTGATGAAGGAGTGCTCCACATTCCCCAAACCTTCAAAACTGGAACCTCACCATCAGATAGAGTTTAACGTCATTCCCAGGACATGTAGACCCGCAGCCACCGGCTTCTAGTACCCATATGATAAAAAAGGAGTTGGGGCTTGCCATAAGGGCAATAGCGTTGGGAAGATCATATAGGTGCCAGGGCTTGACGTGACCAGCCGATTGATCGGAGGGGGCCTCTCCGACCGCCCGTCTAGCCCAAGATATGAAGTGTTTTGTTAATTGTAAGTAAACAAGACGGAGTGGCTTATTATTTGTATCAACCACAAAGCGAGGGATCCTAATCCCTTTTCGATAACGCTAGACCAAGAGGATTGTTTTTGTGTCAGAGTTGAAACGCCACACCATAATGCCTTCATTGTCACGGAGATGTGTAGTGTAATGGTTATCGTCGTAGAAAATGGACACGACAATGCGAGTTCAAATCCTGGACGGGGCTGTTTGCATTTCACATATCGCTAATGCCCTTGGGAATGGTATAGCCTGATTAAGGGTCAAGGTGCAGTGGGTAGAATGTGAATAAAGGGTCGTAAATTTTTACTAAAGTCTACCGGACAGATGTTAGTGGAATATGAAATGAAGTCCAATGTATATATATATTTTTGTTTTGTTTCTGAATTGGGAGTAATACGTTTATTCATTTATAATTGTTTTTAAATTAATAGACAGCATTGATTTCATATAGACTTTAAACGTATAAAAAAGTGTATAACTGAATCACTAGGGAACAAAATTGAATCTATAAAACAACAATCAATACTGTCGTTTATTTTTTAAATTTTTTTAGTGAATTACTGTATTAAGTTATATTTTACTTATAGTATCATTTTCATTAAAAGTATTAATCCGAGTTGAGAAATTAAAAATATATACATTGGACTTGATAATGTGCAACTAACGTCTGTCCAGTAGACTATATAAAACTAGACTAAATACTTACGCCCCTGAATTCGCAGTTAACCGTGGAGTCATGGACTGCTCAGCCAACTTAAACATCACGGGTCACCACGTACGGCCAACAGGTGGCTCTATTGTTATTATATATGCTCTTTGGTATATTATGGTGCCTGTAAAATAGTATCTAAACTGAAAACTGAATGCACACTTAATCAAAACGACAATTTTTACAATAATGTCAAATCCTTGATAAATTCGGGAAATTGGAATTGCGTTAAAGAATTACCAAGTGTCAAAACAATTATCTGATGAAATATATGGAATCAGTATATTACAATAATTACATGTGAACATGACGCAATATTTTCCGACATTTTTCATCACAAAAGTTAGGTATGGGTATTACAAACAAAGACAATGTAATTATCTTTTCTTCTGGACACAGGACTCACCCGATTCCTGACGGGATGACTGAAAGTAAGTTATATATATATATATATATCATTGGCAATTCAGTCTCGAAAGACTATGATAAAAGTTTTTGTGTGCCCCTGAGGTTGCAGCGCCTCCTGTGACTATGAAGTCCTATGTTTGAGAAACATTCTCGACCACAGATTTTGCATTTGTAGGTTGTCCCTGTAGATGATGATGTTCCGATGCTTTGTTGCCGTTGCTTTCTTATGGACCTCTTAGCTTCATGATGTTGTGTCAGGGTGACTTCTGACATGTACAGTCCTCTATGGAGATTCTGCCGCCACCGAGGGCGGTCTTAAGCCAAATTTTCCCAGCTGGAAGGGACAATGCCAAAGCACCTGAGATCATTTTTGCAGACATCCTTGAATCGCAGTAGGGGGCGACCAATCTGTATTTTACCAGATGTTAGCTCTCCATACAGGATATATATATATATATATATATATATATATATACATTTGCAGAGGTGCAGTCGATATATCCTAAAGCCCCCAACCGACAGGGCTGCTTTTAACTTGGACGACCGATTGTAAGAAACCTCAGCCCATTTCAATGGATAATTATCAATTGGCAACCGAGAGAAAGTGTGACAGAGAACAAAAGACGAGGCAAAGATCAGAATTAAATTAGAAAGATAAAAATAAAGCAGAGTCGAATGGAAACTATAAATAAGTCACTTTAGACGTTGGCACAACTTTGGGGAAAAGAGTTAAGTTTCTCCTTTGTCCCGCGCGGTTGCGATAAAAATGGACGCGCACATCAGAACGAGGCTAACCGACACGTCATTGCGGTTTAAGAATGTCCACAATGGTTTTATGTTTCGATCGTAAGATTTTTCTTTCTTTATATTCATCGGTGACAATGGTGTTAAAAGCATTCGACACGTTGAGGTGAGAGTTTGTATTATCCGTTGTAGGTGTCATTATATTATGTGGCCCCGAAACGAGTTTTAAAGAAATGGGTTGGCTGTTGAGAAGACGTGGTTTTGTTTGGTTTTGGTTTCTTTGTTTTAATGGCATATCGACCTAGGCTGGGTTATTTAATGCCAAAGCAAATGTAAAAATAGTAGTGGTACTATTTAACTCATAATTGGAACATTAGTAAACGTAATAATACGAGTGGGAACCGGTGCTTTCAGTGGGATTTGAACGTAAGAGAAAAAAACAGAAGAAGAAGAAGAAGAAGAACAACAACAACAACAAGACGAAGAAGAACAAGAACAAGTACAAGACCAAGAAGAACAAGAAGAGAGAGAGAGAGAGTGAGAGGAAGGAGATAGACGGGGAGACAACATTAACAAGCAGCCCTGTCGACGTGTCTTAGAATACGCTGACTGTATCTTCTACAGAGTGATAAGGAGGGAGTACCTCTTTCTCTGAAATTTTGAGATGAGGCTTGATAATTAATATTATTTGTATTATTCGGACTATTGTCCTCATCTTCATTGTTATCTGTACAACGTTTCGGCCGATGTGCCCTCCGGCCTTCTTTACGTAGGCCCATCGGCCGAAACGTTGTACAGATAACAATGAAAATGAGGAGTACTTCTTAATTGCCATTATCCCCATATCTACCATGACCCATCTATGGGCCAAATAGATCGGTTATCAAATTATAAGAACTACTAGCAAAAATATACACTCCTGGGTGCAGGTATTTAAGTTTTAATGTAATAAGATATTATGTTAAATTAGAAAGACTAAAATAAAAAATAAAGTAAAGTCGAGCGGGGCGGTCTAATGTCGGTATCAGCCATGCAGCGAGGGAGTCTATCCCCTTTTCACAAGCGCTAGACCAAGGAGATTATTCTAGCGTCTGAGGTGGAGCGCCACACCTACCATCAGCTCCTTACTTTACCGCACAACTCCCTGTGCTACTCATACGCTGAGTTGGCGAGGTCGGGTATCGAACTAGGAATCTTGTGGTTTCTAGCCGAACGCTCTACCGACTGAGCTAACCCGGCCCTTTAACGAAACTAAACAAGAACAAATATAAAAAGGATTTAACTTTGTTTGACGTGTCCGTTTCCTATGACGATAACCGTTGTGCGCAAACGCCTCCATTATAAAATGTATATAAACAAAAACCGGATGCAACTATACAGGTAAAGAGGAAGAGAATAACAAAGGCGTGCTTTAATGGGCTTGTCAACACTCGTGGAATTTCCACGGGTGCAGCAACCCACCCCGATGATTAATTTTCTAAACCCGATCCATTCTGAACTTTGAGTTTACTTAAAATCCATTAGTCCGTTCATTGTTCCGGAAAAGTGACGTTATTTATTTATTTATACTTGCGGCCGGCTTTTCTATGGAAAGTAACTTAGTGATCTCGTTATGACGAACGTCGACTTTGACAGGGACCTCCGAAACGGCATGATGGATAACACCACCGCTGGTGAAAACAATGGGCAATACATTGAGTCGGCGTCCCTTCTCCCGTTTTACAGCCCTTGAGTCATCGATTTCCGGGTTTGGGCACTCGCCGCATTCAACTGACCCTGTGGCCGAAGCCACCACCCTCGTTATATACTCCTTCCTCGCAGTTGTTCAAGTTGCCTTCATCAGCAAAAATGCTGCCTTGGAAAGTGAAATGTCATGGAGAGGAAGGGATTGTGACGCCGATTCTGTCACCATATATTTGGAACAAAAGCTGAGAGCCTGCGTAAATGGGGGACTGGTCGCAGATAATATTTACCGGGTTTAGCTTAAGGCGGGGCGTGGGGGGCTAGGAGGTTGCTGACCACACTAAGCGTGTATATGTGTACAGAAATTCCTGGTCAATGTATTTTAAAAGTAAAGTA
>CM042161.1:55521160-55523660 GCA_023376005.1 Doryteuthis pealeii | reverse complement strand
ACGTATGCTGATACAATGCCTTAGAAGTGAGCTGGTTGTAGAGTTCTGTGATAAGTGGGACCCTGTTTTGGGCTTGGTGATGAGAGCTTTAGTTTTTACGTCTCTCCTCCAGTAACTGCTTTGTGATAAGTGGAGAAATTTGTTTTGGCGCCAACATACGTATGTTGGCGATTCGCCCCCTAGCGGCAGGGGAGATAATTAACTGTGGAATTTCCAATATAAAACGCAAATCTTTGCAATTCTAATATGCAAGTCGGATATTGTTTCAGATTAGATACTTATAGGAATATTTTAAGCGTTTGTTAAATTACCATTTTAAATGTCTGCGAATTCAAATAGGAGTTTACTCCCGCCAGGATAAATTAGTTCGCGTCCGAGTAAGAACCACAAAATTCCTGGTTTGGTACCGGCCTTCGCTAACTCAGCATATGGTTAGCACAGGATTTTGTGCGATAAAGGGCTGGGAAAGCAGTTGGTGGGACAGGTGTCACGGTGAAAACATTCTGATTTGAGCAAGTCTGGTAAGAATTTATATCAAAATCCGTTTCGCTTACCGACCGTAGACTTGTGTAGATAATGGATTTTACGTTTCATTTAATTTAAACTACTCATCTCTTACTCCCTAGCGTGACCTTAATCAAATACCAAGAACGAAAGCAATTAGTTCCAACCGCATACATAGACACACACACACACCACATACACCAGAGAGAGAGAGAGAGAGAGAGAGAGGAGAGAGAGAGAGAGAGAGAGAGAGAGAGAGAGAGAAGAGAGGATATCTATAATATGTATAAATATATACTATGTATAATATATTATTTATTAGATATATACTATATATTATATACACATTATATATATACTAATATATCTATTTATTACATACACATTAATTCACACATATATGCATTATTTCACACACACACACACACACATGATATATATATATATAACACACACACATGAATATATATATTATATATATTATATATATTTATACATATTATATATATATATATATATATATATATACACACACACACTCACACATACACACACACACACACACACACACACACACACACACATATATAATATATATATATATATATATATATATAAATCAATTCAATTATTATTTGCTTTATGTTTTCCCCGGTGCCCTTATCCTCTCTTTGACTTTTCAATTGTTCCTTTCGCTGATTTCTTTTTGACAAAAGACCAATTATCCCCGTAAACACCTGAAGATGTTTGTCCAACTCGTTCAGTGTCAAACTATGAAAACAATTCGAATGGTAAGATGAAAAGAATGAATTAAAGCGGAGGGAGAGGGAGGAAGTGATAGAAACCTAAAAATAGAAAGAAAATAAGAAGATAAAGAAAAATGAAATTAGAAATTAGAGTTATATTGAATGAATGAAAGAAAACTAGGAAGGAACAGGATGAAATAGAAAGAGAAGTTGAAAAGAAATAGATTAAAGAATGGACGGAAAGAAATATACGAGAGAAGTTAGGAATAATAGGAAGAAAATGTAATAATGTATATTTCTCTGAATGTTTGAGATGAGGCTTGATGATTAGTATTATCTGCGTTATTCGGACTATTTATCCTCATCTTCATTGTTATCTCTACAAAGTTTCGGCCGATATGCCTCCGGTCTTCTTCAGGTATTTCTTGTCGGATTCAGGAACCATCTCGGACTCGGGAACCTTCTTTTTAGACTCGGGAACTTTCCTGTCGTAATCAGGAGCCATCACGGAACTTTGAACCTAACCCTTTATCAGTCCACAGGGGTATCCTTTTCTCATTCCGCTAACCAAAGCTGAGGACAATAATCCGAATACGCAGATAATCTATTAATAATGGAGATTCGCTTCCGGTTTTTGTCTGTAACAAAAATTATGTCACTGCTTACGTCACATTACCCAAAATCGTCATAACATAGAATAAAATTTATTCTATGTTATTTTGAGTGTATTTATTCAATAAATACACTCAAAATTTGAACATGCAACATTAGACAGTCCTCATTGTTTTTTAAAACAAGTTTTAATAAATACATGACTGGTATTATATATATATATATATATATATATATATATATATATATATATATATATATAGTTTGTTTTATTTTAATACATATTTAAATTTTTACATTTGAAATTGTTTTATTTTTGAATCCTTTAATGAATTTTATGATTTTACTCACTCTGGGTACAAATTCGCTGACGTTGAATTTTTTACACTCAGGCAATATGTTTCAAAAAGCTATCTTTACATCGCCCGGAGGGTGTTTTTAATTTTGTACTCGTACTAATAATGTATAGTCATAATCAAAATCCAAAATGTACACCACCGTTCGGAGCTAGAGTAGACCATCAGTAATGGTCGACGAGACAGGCACCAAGGATTTTTTTTAAACAATCCTTGTATTGCTTCCTTGATACCTTCTTATCATAGTCATAATAAAAAAATGTACGTGATTCTCCTTTTTAA
>CM042161.1:55511160-55516160 GCA_023376005.1 Doryteuthis pealeii | reverse complement strand
TTCGCAAAGCGATTGTCGTGCCTAAATTTGTAATTGTGAGGTTTCTCTACTGCGTCTTGCGATGGCCTGAGGCCGATTCTGTCCAAGGTTGAATAGGAATTAATTTGTACACAGTTTTCTTTAGCGTTGTCAATAGATCTTTACATAAAGAAATATCGTCTCCGGCGCAGGTCTTCACAAACTTAAAATAATTGTAAATTAATGATTTGCTTTCTGTTACTGTGATTCTTTTAAGGTTAATGTGTCTTGGTTTGTGCTTCGTTTGCAATTAGCATTTGCATGATAGACTAGCCTTAAGACTTTCTAAACATAATAATAATAATAATAATAATAATAATAATAATAACACGACTGGGTTGGGAAGATGATCCACTGGGAATTATGCAAAATATTTAATTTTGACCATGCAACAAAATGGTATATGCATAAACCAGAAGCTGTTCTTGAGAACGAAACGCATAAAATTCTCTGGGACTTTGAAATAAAAACGGATCACCTTATCCCAGCAAGAAGACCAGACCTAGTGCTGATAAACAAAAAAGAAAGAACTTGTCAACTGGTGGATTTTGCAGTCCCAGCAGATCACAGGGTGAAGCTAAATGAAAATGAAAAAATGGACAAATATCTGGACCTTGCCAGAGAACTGAAAAAGTTATGGAATATGAAAGTGAAAGTGATACCAATTGTAGTTGGTGCACTTGGAACAATCCCAAAAGAATTAGAAAAGGGTTTGGAAAGTTTGTAAATCAGAGGAAGGATTGAAATCATTCAGAACACTGCACTGCTGCAATCTGCCAGCATACTCAGAAGAGTCCTGGAGACTTGCTGTCATTCAGACTCCAGTGAAAGACCATCAGCTAATGCTGATGTGAAAACTCAGAAGGAGCAAATAATAACAAAACAAAAAAAAGGTAGAACTTGCCAAATGGTGGACTGCGGTTCCAGCAGACCACAGGGTGAAGATGAAGGAAATAAAAAAGATGGACAAATACCTGGACCTTGCCTGATAATTAAAAAAGCTATGGAATATGAAGGTCAAAGTTATATCAGTTGTAGATGGCGCACTTGGGGCAGTTCTACAAAGCTTGAAAAAAAGAATCAGGAAATCAGAGGAAGAATTGAGACCATCCAAACTACTACGTTGCTGCAATGGGCTAGAATACTCAGAAGAGTCCTGGAGACATGAGAAGACTTGTTGACACTCAGACTCTAGAGAAATACTCTCAGCATAGCGACGCTGGTGTGAAAAACTTAATAATAATATTTTCTGAAATTAAGACGGATCACCTTATCCCAGTTAGAAGACCAGACCTAGTATTGATTAACAAAAAAAGAGAACTTGTTATCTGGTAGATTTTGCAGTTCCACCAGATCACAGAGTGAAGATGAACGAAAATGAAAAGATATACAAATATCTGGACTTTGGCAGAGAATTAAAAAAAAACTACGGAATATGAGGGTGAAAGTGGTTCCAATTTTAATAGGTACACATGGAACGGTTGGCCAAATTTAGAAAACTGACCAGAGGAATTGGAAATCAGAAGAAGAATTGAGACAATTCAGACAACAGCATGGTTAAGATTGGCAAAACTACCTAGAAGAGTCCTGGAGACCTGAGAAGACTTGTTGTCACTCTGACTCAAGTGAAAGGCCATCAGCTTACGCTGGTGTCAAAAGCGCATAAGGAGTGAAGCTTAGGTACATGTGTTGCATTGTCCTCGCCTGGAAGAGGAAGCTTCCAGCAAAAAGACAAAGAGAAATATAAAAATATATATTAAAAAAATGGGAAAACGGAAGAGAGGTTTTCCGGTCAAAGAAGCAGGGAGAAGATAAAGAAATATATAACAAATTTCCGTTATCAGATCAAAAGATAAAAATGCGTAGGCATATTAGCGGATGTAAAGACCAGATCAAAATAAATATGCGTAGTAGTATTTATCGATATAAAGACCAGAGGTTTCGAGCCGACAGTAAGAGATCCCAGCAGTAGCCGAGAAGATAACGTCGTCTACCGTCAACCCTCGGGCATTTCCATTGTGAACACTCGTCGCCGCACTCACTAACCGCTCGACATTTTCATTGTGAAGGTCTACGCCCTTACTACCCACACACCGAAGAAAATAAAGACGGGTCCTATTTTTGTATATACGGATCTGTTGTTTATTGAAGTCCACTAGCCGGTAGTAGTCGACTATAGAACACATGAAAAGTAGCACTGTCTTGCGTAAATACATATTTCCCTTTGAAACTGCGATACTGAGATTTGTATCATGCGAAGAAAGACATGTCCATAAAATCGCAATAGCTGCCACTGTTTAGTTTAACACCTTTGAATGGTCTAGTAATGGTGGTCAGCAATTCCCATCTTTGTAATCATACAATCTCCCCATTGCCTTCTTTTAGTCACAGGCACGACTGAATTGGATAAAGTCAAACCTTTGGCCCAAACACCAGGTCTATTAAATACCACTCAAGATTTTTCCAGGAAAATTACTTTAGGAAAGTCAGTTTTCCTGTATTTCCTGACCCAATTTTGAGGCTTTTAAAATGTTTGCCTTGGCGAAAAGAGATTGCTTTGGACATTTTTTTTATAGATCCTAACTCACAAAGAAATCCTTTTTTTCCTTCTTGATTCCCCCAATTCCAGCCTTTTCCAGAATTCAGTAAAATCACTAACAAGCTCTTCGACAATGTGTTGCAAGCACGCGAATTAAAATAACATAATTTATAAAAGTCAAAATTACTATATAGTAACGTAACTAAAAATATTTCTATTTCAAATTCTATTACGGGTGTTTCAAGAAAGGGTGGTCAGCTGAGCACCGACAACATCTTATTATAATGGAGATTGTGTGTTTTCTGTCTGTAACCGAAACTATATTACTAATCGAGTCACAATTAGCATAGTAATTTACATCACATTCTCCATGATTTTATTTTTATTTAAACCTCAATTATTAATAAAATTGCTTCACCTTTTTATTAGTATTGTCCATATCTACATACTAATAACATGCTATTGTATTTATATATACAAAAAATAGCGGTTTGCAGTGTGAATGGGAAGGCTAATTTGCATATTGATATTAAAAATGTGATTTTATTAAATATGTGCTTAGTATTATTGATTTCTAACTGTTTGGTTTTATTTTAATGAATATAACCAAAAATCTCTTCAATGAATCTTAAATGAAATCCATTAACAATAAAAAATAACTGTCATTTTATTCTTTATTCCCTAATTTAACTAAATAGTTGAATAAGTAAAATTCAGCAATGAAAGACGGGAGTGATGGAAGAGTAAGTTTCATTTCTATTTTTCTATTATACCCCCACTCTGTTACATATCTTTTTGTCTGCCTCTAATTTAATACGATATTTCATTACATTAAAACTTAAATACTTGCACCCGGAGGGTGCATATATTTGCTAGTGAGAATGATATATACAACTACTAAGCCACAGAGAGAGAAGGAAATACTAACAATGTTTATTTCAGACTATGGGTTATTTTTTTTTAATTTAAAATAAGTTTTACGTTTAAATAAACGAAATAAGACGTGATATTTGTATTTAGACTACATGTTATTGTTATTGTTCTCTCTCTCTCTCTCTCTCTCTCTCTCTATCTCTCTCTCTCTCTCTTTCTCGAACATTCTGTTGCTTCAAATAGGGTTCATATCCCGCGTATTCGTTTCCTGTCAGCATTACGAAACATTTTTATACAACTACAATAGAATTTAAAATATAATATGAATCAATTATATTACTTTTTTTTTTTTCAAAATTCTGTAAAAAAAATGTAATTTTAAGAAGTGAAGTCATATCTATTTTTTATTTTTTTTCATTACTCGTTTCATAAGCCAAGTTCATAAAAGGAAATGAATACTAGTTTTCTTTTTTTTCTTTTTTTTTACAATTTTGTTTTGTTATTTATTTATTGTATCGAATTTAAATGTTCAGAATCTTGGTAAAAAAAAAAAATTACAATGGTAACCATGGCAAATTAGTTTGTTTAACTATAGCTCACTTCAGTTAACATTCATCTCAAGGAAGCGAATTCTTAGAGACTTTTCTTTTGGTTCGACTTCTCAACTGAGTTTGATTTCCAACGGCCATCTTTAAAGTTCGATGATCGCTACAAAACTCCATTGATATTTCAAATGTGAACATTACCTCATTCAGTAATTTTGTTGTTTTCTGTTTTCCAACATGAGCTAGATCATTCCCTTTAGCCATGTTTAAACAAAGGGGCCGGGTTAGCTCAGTCGGTAGAGCATTCGGCTAGAAATCACAAGGTTCCTAGTTCGATACCGGTCCTCGCCAACTCAGCGTATGAGTAGCACAGACAAAGATTGATTTTTCTCGATTTGTTTAGCCATACATTTAATAGGTATTCCCGCCTAATTCATTATTAATTAATTAATTTTCAAAATTAGGTACGACTCCAATTAAGCATATATATATATATATATATATATATATATATGATGTTAATAGTTTGCTGACAGAATCTGTTTCGACCATTTAATAGAGCGGTCTTCATCAAGTGCAACAACATATGAAACAAAGACGGAATGAATAACCGTTAGAAGGAGTGGTACTAATGAATGCTGGTATACGATGCTGGAATTTAAAAAAAATGTATTCTGTGTTAAATATATATATATATATATATATAATATATATATATATATATATACGGTTTGTTTTGAATGGCTTTTTGCCGATAATTTTTGGGAGAATAAGTGCTTAATTGGAGTCGTACCTAATTTTGAAAATTAATCAATTAATAATGAATTAGGCGGGAATACCTATTAAATGTATGGCTAAACAAATCGAGAAAAATCAATCTCTGTATGTACATTTCGGCCTATTAGGCCTCATCAGCAGAGCTATAGATCGGAAGACCGCCCTGTGCGTGATCTGAAACCGGACTGCCAAGCTGACATGCCGATCTCATAACCCCTACACTAACCGGACTTCTTAGATTTTATGAT
>CM042161.1:55486160-55508660 GCA_023376005.1 Doryteuthis pealeii | reverse complement strand
GACTTGAGTAGTAATATAGTTTCGGTTACAGACATAAAAACACACAATCGCCATTATAATAAGATATATATATATATATATATATAATATATATATATATATATATATATAGAGAGAGAGAGAGAGACGGAGAGAGAGAGAGAGAGAGATATTAGCCCCCAAAAAAATACTTCAAATGTAATTTTTTTTTTTTTAATAAGAAAAAATTATTAGCAAAGAAATTTTGTAAAATGCAAAAACCTCGTTCAGACTGTAAAGCCTCTACACCACCCAATAAAAAGTGATTAACTATAGTTATCAATCATGGATTTTAAGGATATATCTTAAGCGTTCCACAAGCTATCATATATTCTTCCAAAGCTGCTCTTTCCTTGCTTATTAAAGTTCCAATTTCAGGTGCACTTCTGCATCACTGGGCTCGGTAGATCCTAGGTATGTAAGACATATCACCTATAACGTATAACATCTGTTACATATTGAAAGGGGTAACCTACTCATTTTGTAATAGTGTGTGGAATATTTAAATTCCAAAGTTAGCTTTTAATTCTGAATTTAATTAAAAAGTATCATGAAAAATTACAAAAGGGTCAGATAGGTATGGTGACTGTCAGTTTCACGTCTTCTTTTCACAATTACATAAGCGAGAAAATGTTAGTAACCAATTGCCATTGACTTCCTGTTTCCGCTATCCTAACTTATATATACATGCTCTATGAATGATATTGAGCACTCCTTATTTATAAATATGGTAAACTACAATTTCTCTCTCTCTCTCTCTCTCTCTTAACTTCTCTCTCTATACATACATACATACATATATATATATATATTTATTTATTTATTTATTTATTCATATTAACTAATACAAATGAAAAGTCTGTCTAACCATTGGTTTCTTTTCTTATTCTTGAAAAGAGAAACCAATGGTTAGACAGACTTTTCATTTGTATTAGTTAATATGAATAAATAAATAAATACAGCTCTTACGGAAGTAATTGAGCCCTCTATAATCATTTCTCCAATAATAATAAAATTTAACCTATATATATATATATATATATATATATATATATATATATATATAATATTTGAGGGAGTGTGTGCTTGTATCTATGTACGTATTCGACAGCTCACAACAACAGAAGATTTGTATTCAATGATCATTTATGACGACGACGATGACGACAAAGAAGAAGAAGAAGAAGAAGAAGAAGAAGAAGAAGAAGAAGAAGAAGAAGAAGAAGAAGAAGAAGAAGAAGAATGGGGAAGAAGAAGAAGTGATTTATGTAAGCAGTGAGCTTCAATAAAGAGAAAGAAAAGGAAGAGGCGTAAAAAGAAGTAATAAGAGAAGACAACGAAGAACAAGATGAATATGACTAATGTTGAAGGTTAGAAGAAAAAAAATGAAAAAGTATAAAACACGAAGAGCTGCTGTAAATGAATAAACAAACCAAAGACAGAAGTGCAAAGTCATTAATAATTTCTACAAGTGCAATATGACACAAGGAATTCCTAAGGGTGAAAGTGAAGACGTCTAAAGAGAGGAAATCGAGACTGACAAAAAAAGAGACAACCACGTGAACGGGCGTTAAAAAGGGAAATGAAATGGGAAGTCGAGAATAGAAGGGTCAGACGAAGGAATGGCTGATAAATGGAGATACAAAAAAAATGGAGCACTTCAAAATATGGTTTGGTTTGGTTTCTTTGTTTAATGGCATATCAATCGTCGTGGGTTGTTTAATGCCGAAGTCATCCATGTCAGAAATTTTTGTAGGCAGTGAATGGCTGACAACTGAAGGAATATACAAAAAGGACATGGTGTGGGTTTGCTTCCTTAGTTTAATGACATATCAATAATCATGGGTTATTTAATGCCAAAGCCTTACTTGTCATACAAAGGTTGTAAACAGTGAATGGGTGACAACTGAAGAAGGTAGAATGGCAACTGCATAAAAGGAGTCCTTCAGAAGGTGGTTTTGTTTGTTTTCTTTGTTTAATGGCATATCAATCGTCGTGGGTTGTTTAATGCCGAAGTCGTCCATGTCAGAAATGGTTGTAGGCAGTGAATGGCTGACAACTGAAGGAATATACAAAAAGGACATGGTGTGGGTTTGCTTCCTTAGTTTAATGACATATCAATAATCATGGGTTATTTAATGCCAAAGCCTTACTTGTCATACAAAGGTTGTAAACAGTGAATGGGTGACAACTGAAGAAGGTAGAATGGCAACTGCATAAAAGGAGCACTTCAGAAGATGGTTTTGTTTGCTTTCTTTGTTTAATGGCATATCACCCATCGTGGGTTATTTGATACCAAAATCATGCTTGTCAAATAAGGACTGTAGATGATGAATGGTTGACAACTGAAGAAGTATGAATGCCAGCAAACAAATAAAAAAGCCGTACAAAAGATGGTTGGTTTTGTTTTGTTTCTTTGTTAAATGGCCTATCAACCTTCGTGCCTTATTTAATGCCAAAGCCATCCTTGTAAAAGAACAGTATGAGACGATTAATTGTTGACAATTGAAGAAGATAGAATGTCAAAAGTAAAAAAACAAAAAACAAAAAAAAAACACAGAAGATGGTTTAGTTTGGTTTCTTTGTTTAATAGCATACTAGATCTTGTGTTTATTTAATATCAAATATATCCTTGTAGAAGAACAGTAGTAGACGATTAATGGCTGACAACTGACGAATGTCGAATGCCAACAACAGCAAAACAGAGCATTCAGAAGATCGTTTGGTTTCATTTCCGTGTTTAATGGTATATCACTCATCATGGGTCATTTAATGCCAAAATCCTCCTCGTAAAAGAACAGTAGTGGTACTATTTAACGCATAGCTGTAAGGATCAGGAGGCGCACGCTTTTCCCAAAGGTATTAGTCCGAAAGTGAACATAAAAGTCCAATTGAAATCCAAACTCGCTGACAACGATCGTCCAGCACGTTACATAATACACCAGGGGAAATTTCTCGTGTAAAGAAAAGGACAAGATATAAAGATAAAATCCAAATCAAACTTAACGGAGCTAAATTCCACCATCGTATGTCACCCCGCCGAAAGAAAAAAAATACCAAAAATCAGGTGAATTAACCGCATAAATTTAATGAAAATTTCAGTGTTGATATATTAAGGAATGAAAAAAAAATGCACCAGTAATTTTATTTACACGCTCTTACAGATCAGTTAATTTTGAACCACATATCTTTGAGGCGTAACACAGAATCTCAAAGATACGTGGTTCAAATCATCGCCATCCTCATCGAAATATTACGTGAATACAATTCCATTTGTATATCTTTAAATTGCTCGTGGCGTAACACTTAGGGTCATAGTAAGTGGACTCTGCTACCCAAGTTCAATTCATGAATAACACACACACACACACACACACACATATATATATATATATATTATATTATATTATATATATATGAATAAAATTGTATATGTGTATTGTATATCTACACAATGTATATTATATATATATATATATATATACATTATATATATACATTATATATATATATATATATATATATATGTATATATCATACATATTATATATATACGTATATATATAAATAAATATATATATACATATATGCAGTTAATATATATATATATATATATATATATATATATATAGTCATCATATATGTAGAGTTTTAATAAGTGCATCATATATATTAAATATGTACAACGTATATCTATACTATATTTTAGTATATGTATACATTATATATATATGCGTGTGTGTGTGTGTGTGTGTGTGTAGAACGAGAGAAAATCTGAGAGGGAATTAAACACGCAGACACATAGACACACAAACACACACACACACACACACACATATATATATATATAAATATATATATATATATATATATATATATATATATATATATATACAATGATAAATATATAGATATAGATATACAGTGATATATATATATATATAATATATATATATATATATATATATATATACAGTGATATACACACACACACATATATATATATATATATACATTATTATTATTATTAAAAAAAGTCCGCAAAATGTATTATGTATTCAGAAAAAAAATTATTCTTTTTATTTTACATGTTACAGCGATATCAGCAGTGAAATTTCAATTTTAGTAAATAAATTTCGCAGTCTTAAGCCGTTCAGCTCGGAATTTATCGTCTATTTATAGTCCGATCTTAAAAATATCCATATTGTTGGAAAAAAAAGAGAAAATAATCGTTCTCAATATATAATTTGTATGAGTCTTTATCAATTGATTTATTTTTTATAAATAGTTAGAAGTTAGAAAAAAAAAGTATTTTGCTTCGGACAGCAAAATATGTTTTAACGAAAAATCAAATCCTATTCATATCGCAAATGTAAGATAAGCATATGTAAGATAAAAATAATTTTTTTTTCTGAAAACATAATACATTTTGCGGACCTTCTTCTTTATAAAATATTGAATTTTCTCCCGTTGGAACCAGAACAACATTTTAATACACATTTTTATATATATATATATATATATATATATATATATATATATAAATGTGTATTGGGGAGCCGGTTTAAATTAACTTAGATTTATATGGGCCCCAATTTTCGTCGAAATAAATTTATTATGGGATTACTGTATTGAGTTCTTCCTTCCTTTATATATATATATATATATTATAAAAAAAGAAGGTCCGCAAAATGTATCGTTCTCAGAAAAATGTTTTATTCTTTTATTTCACATACGCAACACGTGTTTCAGATATTCTGGTATCTTCTTTAGGCTTTGATCAATACATACATATATATATATATATATATATATATATATATATATATATATATATACATATATATATACATAGGTTGTACGTGTTTCTGTAATTTTTTCTGTTGTGGTTGTTTAATAACGGTTGAACACTACGTTATTCTTTTCAATATTTGCTAGTATTTATAAATATATATATATCATTGTATATATATATATATATATATATATATATATATATATATATATATATATATATATATATATATATATATATATATATATATATATATATATATATATATATATATATATACAGTGATATATATATATTTATAAATACTAGCAAATATATGCACCCTCCGGGTGCAAGTATTTAAGTTTTAATATAATAAAATATCATATTAAATTAAAAAGGCTAATGAAACTGAATAAGAATACAGATAAAAAGATTTGGAACAGAGGAGGTATGATTAAAAAATAGAACAACTTTGAAACTAACTCTTCCATCATTTTCTGTTACTCCCGTCTTACATTGGTAAATTTACCTAATTTAACTCTTTAGTTAAAATAGGAAGTAAAGAATAATATTACAGTTATTTCTTATTGTTCAGGGATTTCTTTTAAGATGTATCCCCGAGATTTTTGCTCATATTCAATAAGATAAAACCAAACAATTAGAAATCAATAATACTAAGCATATATTTATTAAAATCAAAATTTTAAAATCAATATGCAAATTAGCCTTCCCATTCACACTGTAAACCACTATTTTGTTGTATATATAAATACAATTGCATGTTATTAGTATGTAGATATGGTCAACAGTCTTAATGATGTATAACAATTTTATTAATAATTGAGGTTTAAATAAAAAATAAAATCATGGAGAATGTGATGTAAATAACAAACGGAATTGTGACTTGTATAGTAATATAGTTTCAGTTGCAGACAGATAAACACACAATCTCCATTATAATAAGAAGATATGTATATGTATATGTATATATATATATATATATATATATATATTATATAGAGAGAGAGAGAGAGAGATGTACTTAAATATGTGAATCTTGTAACGCAAACCTGAGTGTGATCCACTTTATTTCATCGCACCTCCGTTCTCGTAGTATCAGTTATTCTGTAAAAACTTGAAATATCGCTTGAGAATATTTGCGCTGTTTTTCAGATATGTTCTTTCTTTCCGCATATTTATTTGCCTCTGTCCCATTGTTAAAGTGGCTAACATATTCGCATTTCGCCCCCAACACCTACCATTCACGCTCATATAAAGAAAATGCACTTACGTATATACGGTTTAGGTTGGTGTATGATATTCCACTGCTCTCAAGTACAGCGAAGAAGAAGAAGAAGCAGCAGAGGAAGTAGAAAAATGAAGACTTCTTTGCGAAGAGGTGAAGTGTAACGAAGCAAAAGTGTGCGTTCTCCAATTGCATGTCCGGATTTAATCCTCCTCTAAAGAGTGTCATTTGATAGGGCAATAGACTGGAAATTGATCTGGGCACAGACTCTCTTATTTGAAGCATCAAGAGTCTCCGAGTGAACAGAAGACATCAGTCAAAGGTAAAAAGATGCCCATTATAACATAATTGAGAGTGAGAGTTTCATGATTGTTTCCTGATGATGAAAACTGGAAAGAAAATAGCGAAGACTAGGAAACAAGTAAATCAGACAGCCAATAACTCAGACGTTCGGATCTATGTATCTATGTCCCTCTCTCTCATTCTCTCCCTCTCTCTCCACACACACACACACAGAGACACACACGCACACTCACACACGCACACACACACACAAATGTATATATTTCTCATCTATCCATCTGATGATGTTCTTACATGTATATATGTATCTGTTGTTTATTTTATATACATATATACATGTGTGTGTGTGTGTGTGTGTGTGTGTGTGCATATGTATCTATGATTACCCCTATTATTATGACGAACTCCGTGTCAAATTCAGAATATCACTAATAAATAAAGGTTTACACAATATATGTTCTGTTCTGTCGGCTGGGGGGTTAGAATGCCCCAACGGCACCTCTGCAGAGGGGTAAGACTCCCCCAATGGTGCCACCTGTTGACTGTGGATGGCGACCCGTGATGCTTAAGGATAGAACCTAGGTGGATGAGCAGTTCATAACTTGCAATACTCCACTTTGGCCCTATCTTGGGCTAGACGGGCGGTCGGAGAGGCCCCCTCCGATAAATCAGCTGGTCATGCCAAGCCCTAACACCTATATGATTTTTCTAACCCTACTGCCCTTATGGTAAGCCCCAACCCCTTTTTATCATGGGTGCTAGAAGGCAATGGCTGAGGGTCTACATGTCCTGGGAATGACGTTAAACTCTATCTGATGGTGAGGTTCCAGTTTTGGATGTTTGAGGAATGTGGAACACCCCTTCATCACCATTGCTCCCTGGTTCACTCTGGCCCGGAGTGGTAGTACCTGTTAGGATCCTATCTATGGGTTAAATAGAAAAAACATGAGGTAATAAACAAAATTGTATTATCCATTAAGAATTGATTTATTTCAAAACTTTATCGACATTAAATGACCCACTGAGGTTTATATGCCGTAAAACAAAACAAATCAACCAAAAACCAAACCAATATATGCTGTGTTTAATTTGCATACCAATTTTAACAAAATTGGGTTTAATAAATAATAACTTGGTATTATTGATCTCAAATATCATTGTTTTATTCTCCAATGTATTAAAATCAATGCTATGAATATTTTATATAGAAACAAATTAGAATAAGTGTAATCATTTTATATGTATTCTCATTTGATTTCGTTAGTCTTTCTAATTTAACATATTTATCGTATTTGACGGCATATAGGACGCACTTTTTTCCAAGATTTTGGCTCAAAAATTGCCCTGCGTCTTGTACATCGTAGGTGAAATTTGAGACCTCATGTAGGCCTAGGCTAATCTTTTCTACGATGCTCACTAACCCATCTTATGCTCAGTACTTTTACCTAACTTAAACTCCATGCATCCTTATTTTATTGCTGGTATTGTTATAATCGAGGTTAACAGGAGCGTATGTTTTCAACGATATATGCTTAAATACACTAAAAACTTTTTTTCTGAATCTGACCTGCTAAAATTGGGGTGCGTCTTATATGCCCATGCGTCTTATATGCCGTAAAATAAGGTAGTTATATTAAAACTTAAATACGTACGCCAAGAGTGCGCATATTCTTGCTAGTAACTTATAACTAAAATTTGTTTTTGTTTTTTTCACATTCTCGCATCTCATTATTTTGTACCATAAAGGCAAGAAGCACGCAATATCCCGCACTGTCTATCACAGATGCAGACTACGCTGATGACCTTGCACTTCTTGCAGATACCCCGGCACAGGCTGAGTCTCAACTGTATAGCCTGTAGAAGGCAGCAAAGAATATCGGCCTCTATGTGAAAGATAAAACTGAGTTCATATGTTTCAAAAAGAAAGGAGGCATTTCTACACTCAACGGAAAACCTCTAAACCCAGTAGAACAATTCACATACCTAGGTAGTAATATCTCATCCACAGAAAGCGATGTTAATACACGGCCACAAACAAATTATCAGTTAAATGGAAATCCGATCTCACTGACAAGTTAAAGCGACAATTCTTCCAGGCTGTGGTTGTATCAGTGCTGCTGTACGGCTGCACCACTTGGACCCTAACAAGGCGCCTTGAGAATAAGCTAGATGGGAGCTGCACGAGAATGCTGCGTGCTGTCTTGAACAAATCATGGAAACAACACCCCACAAGGAAACAGCTGTATGGCCACCTGCCTCCCATCTCACAAACCGAGTGAGACGGACAAGGGATGCTTGGACACTGCTGGAGAAGCAAGCGGCGTTCTCCCGTGGAAAGCAAAGCATGGGCATGCTAGTATAGGCCGCTCAACAAGGACCTACATTGACCAACTCTGCGAGGATGCTGGATGCTGGGTGGAAGACCGTCCTGGGTCAATGAATGATAGGGTGGGTTGGCGAGAGATTGTTATGGATATCCGTGCTGATTGCGTGACATGATGCTGATGACTTACGACCCTGTATAATATGAGGGTTGATGTTCTATTAAACAAAGAAACCAAACCAAACCAAAATACACACACACACACACACACACATATACACTCTCACACACACTTAAACAAAGGAACAAGAGAAAGTGGGGGGAGTCCTTAGAGATATAGTGCCTAACGTGCTGGTTGGGAATGGCTTTGGCATTAAATAACCCATGATGGTTGATATGCGATTAAAAACCAAGAAACCAAACCAAGAGGTATTTGCCTCATACCCCACTTGTTTGGGCTGGGCAGAAGGCCTCGTTTTAATGTGGGCCCACCCACAAGCCGAAGCTCATGGGTGGGAAAGAACAAAAATTGCGCCGATCCCTTCGGCATTTCTCCTCAATGGGGGCGCCTCAGGCGCTGGGCTATAAACCCAGCCCCGCCCCCAAGGGGAAAGGTATTGTCTGGGGGGATAGCCCCCTGGGATCGACGCTATTAACTTGTAAGGTTCAACGGCTGAAGTTCACTGGACCCACGGTCGAAACCGGTGTTAGATATGTGGAACCAAACCAAGATGGTGACCTTAAATGAGACATGGTAAAAACCCAGTTATTTCCTAAAATTCCAACATACAAAAAGAGGAACCACTCTGAATGAATTTTATCTGTTAATTAATCTACCCATTATTTTTTGTAGATTTCATTATGACTTCTTTTCTCATTGAAATTGTTTATCTAAATTTCCTTCTTAACTTTGTTAGGAAGTGAAAAGTTTCAAAGTTCGTTTAAAGTGGCAAATATGAGTCAAAATGTTCTCTTAAGTATTTTCAAAATGAGTTAATCCATCGAACAATTTGAAATAAGCCCCAACTTCCGGATTTTAGCTGCGCCATGACAATGTCGTCTCGTATGTTTAAAAAAAAAACAATATTAAAATATAATCTTTATTTGCAATATGAAAAGCCGAAACTAGAAGCGGCTACCCGGCATCGCCTGGATAGATGTGGGGAAAGCAAAAATTTAGCCTTTTGCTTGGATCCGGCTTTGTGGGGCGTTAGAAAAAAATACGCTGACACTCTGAAAAAAAATGGTTTCCTATTTAAGATATTAAATGCAAAAAAAAAAAATTCATGCTGTTACTATTTAAATTTTAAATCTGATATAGTTCGTTGTTTTAGCATGTAAATCATTGGGTTCTTTTATGTCAAATACGTTTCTTATTTTATTCATTTTTGGGGTATTCAATTTTTAAACACAATTTTTTTCAAAACTCATTTTTTTTTTATCTCTATAAATCATAGATGGAACCCTAACAGGTACTACCACTCTGGGAGTAATGATGATGAAACAGTACTCCACACTCACCCAAATTAGAAGTCACCACTAGATGCAGTTTTACGTCATACGCAGAACATTAAGACCTTCAACCGCCACCTTCTAGCATGTATATGGTTTGGATTGTCTTGTTTTACGGCATATCAACCTCAGTGGGTCATTTAATGTCGGCAAAGTTTTGAAATGAATTCATTCTTAATGGATACTCACTTTTTTTTTATAAACAAATTTTTCTATTTAACCCATAGATGCGGCTCTAACAGGTACTACCACTCCGGGTCAGAATGGACCAGGGAGCAATCGTGACGAAGGGGTGCTCCACAATCCCCAAGCCTTTAGAACTGGAAACTTACTATCAGATAGAGTTTAACGTCATACCTAGAACATGAAGACCCTCAGCCACTGCCTTCTAGCATCCATATGATAAAAAGGGCTGTGGGCTTGCCATAAGCGCAATATGGTCGGGACAATCATATAGGCACTAGGACTTGACGTGGTGCAGTTTAACGTTAATGATATTGATTGATATTGTTTCTATCCAGTCCACCGTACAATTGAAATCTGATTTTTTTGGGGGGGTGGGTGGTATTGGGGGTAGTTAGTTATGAATAGCTTAGTTGGAATTTTAAGGGCTTTTCTTTTTGTTGTTGTTGTTAGGTTTGTGTTATTTACATTAATAATTTCTTTGGCACAAATCGAGAGAAACACTTCTGTTAGTTCTCTTGGAATTTCTGACGTTACTTTGAATTTATTTCTCATATATCATTTAACAGTTTCTAAAAGAAAAGGGAAAAAAGAAGAAGAAAAAAAGAGTTGGCAGGTTCGAGAATTCATGACTAACAAATTATGTTGATGGCTTTTAAAGAAAATCTGATGCCCTGGACTAACTGGATTAAAACACTTAAAAGCGAAACAGAAAGTAATGAATGTGATTTTTTCTCTTCTTCAACTAAAGAAAAGAATAAACTCTATGCAATTAGGGGAATATTTGAGAAGGATAAGCAATTTTAAGAGCAGGATAAAACAACCCCTCAAAAAACAGACAAAAAACAGTTATGATCAGCATTGACACGAGAAGTTTCAAAAAGAAATACTGTGGTACCTTGACTTACGAGTTTAATTCGTTCCGCTCGTAACCCAATTTCCCCGTATATCAAATCAATTTTCCCAATTGAAATAAACTGAAATGCCATTAATCCGTTCTAGACCTCACAAAACCTTCATAATTCCTTTTTTTTAACGTTTTTTGGACCATATTACCTTTAGGCACCCCTTTTGCGATCTCGATTCATAAGGATATTTTTTTATTTACATCGTCAAAATCCGGGTGTTTGTTAGGGGTTAGGGTTAGGGGTTAGGGTTAGGGGTTAGTTTTATAATTGAAAATAAAAATCTAAAAATCGTCTCTTAACAAACAACCGGATGTAAATGAAAAAAATGTCCTTATGAATCGAGATCGAAAACAGGGTGCCTACAGGTCATATGGTCCCGTTTTTTGATAAGAAAAATAGCACTATATTGTATAAAAACATAATAAAATAGAAGGTAATGAATTATTACTGTGATATATTTTAATGTTTATTTTTATAAATAACATTTTTCTTTAGTGAAATAGATTTGACGAACCTACTGTCGGTCAATTTGCTGGTCAATATGTCAGAAATGTGTCCCTCTCCTCAACGAAGTCCTCCTTGATTTGAAGAAATATCAGTGAGAACGAGAAAACAAATGCGAGATTTAAAATTTCTCTAGCAACGGTACCCAAAACCCTGGTAGTTTTCTGTGACCTAAGGTTGATGCAAACCTAACGTTTCAGTAGTTAGGCGCCCACGGCAGCACGTGCGTCAAAATGATACGGTGGAGGCACTTAATGAGATATATAATATAGCAGGGACGTATCAGGTCTGCATTCTTTGCTGCTTAAGTAGAATTAACGTATATATTATATATATATATATATATATATATATATATATATATATTTATAAACATAAATGCACTCACTCATAATAACATATATACACATACAGCTATATATATATATATATATATATATAAACCCTTAAATTGATGGTATTATTTAGTATGTGTCAAAAATGATGAGATTATTTACTTGCAGAATTGGTACTTAATGTTTGAGTATCTGTTCTCTTTCTGCTCCGAATTCTGTTTTGAGAGTGTGTGGGGAGGGAGTCCCTGTGATGTTGTGGCTAACGTTTTGGACTGTGACATTATAGTGAGCGAGTTCGAAGTCCATTAGAGCTATTATGTTCACTTTTGGGCTAATACCTTTTGGAATGACAAGAAAAAAATTCTTATCCTACCAGCTATGTGTTAGAATACTAACAATGCTGTTCTTCTTAAATAATGGATTTGGCATTAAATAACCCAGGAGGGTTGATTCAAGAAAGAAACCAAAGCAAACAAAATCCAGTTTCACACACCTCTATCAATGATCCGTTTATTACTTGTGCACTCTGACTAAGGATATATATATATATATATATATATATATATATATATATATATATATATATATATATATCCTTATTGGTAAAACCTTGCGGTAAGGTAAAACCCGGCAAATAGTTTGATTGTAAAAAATATACTACCAAACTTCACCTGGGGTGGAAATGAGAAAAAAGGAAAAACACTAAGATGCTCGTACCAACCGAAAATAATCGGTTAATCCTATAACACTTGGCCAAAAAGAAATTTTGATAATATATATATATAAATATATATATATATATATATATATATATATATTGAAAATATATATATATATAAACGCTAGATTATCTAAAGCTAAATAGTAAAAAGTTGTCAATACCTAAGTAGAGCAAATAATAAAGTTAAACCTAAGCGTAACGGTTATTGAAGCGGTAGGTAAAGATCGGTAAGGCTGAATTCAAATTTGGTTCCGATCGACACGGCCTCCATTCACTTAAAATCAATGTCAGTTCCGAAAGGCATTAAAACGTTTTTTTTCTCACCCCAGCTAGGGTTAAAATAATAAACCATGTGCTCGTCAGCTCTATCGACTGGGACACAAGAATACACCGACTGCACTCTGGCAGTCTGTGCACTCTGACTAAGGATATATATATATATATATATATATATATATATATAATAATTTTTATTACTGACGGCTGAGGGTTTAGAATACATCGACTACACTTCTGGTGAGGAGTAAGATACCCCCGCCATGGGGCCACTTGTTGGCCGTTAGTGGTGATACATGATACCTAAGGTCAGAATTCTGGTAGATGGCCAATATATGACATGCAGCAGCCACTTTGTCCCTTACTTAGGCTAGACAGGGGGTTGGCGCGGTAGGCGATGACCCCCTCGGATCAATCGGCTGGTCATGTCAAGTGTTAGCATCTATATGATTGTCCCGTATGGAGGTCCCCGTGGTGTAGTGGTTACAGTCATAGGAAATGGAATCATCGACACGATTTCAATTCCTGGACAATGCTGTCTGCATGACGCTAATACCCTTGGGAAAGGTATGAATCCAATTCTTCCCTCAGATAAAGGTAAATAGCAGGGCAGACTGGGCTCTTTAACCATAGCTAGGTAACCTGTCTAGGAGAAGGAAAACTCTGAAATCAAACCTGTTAAACTCTTAATAAATTGACCTTGTTTCACATACTGCTCGTGCGGAGGGGTTGGTAAATATGTATATGATTGTCCCGTCCCTATTGTCCTTATGGAAAGCACCAACCCTTTTTAAGCATATGGGTACTAGAAGGCGGTGGCTAAGGGTGTCCATATCCTGGGTATGACATTAAACTTTAACTGATGCTGAGGTTCCAACTCTGGAGGTCTGGGGAATGTCCACCCCTTCATCACCATTGCTCATAGGTGTACTCTAGCCTGGATTGGTGGTACCTGTTAGGGTCCCATCTATGGTTGGATAGAACATTTATTTTCAAAAAACATTGAGTTTAAAGGATTTTATTCCAAACTATCGCTACGAATCTTTTAAAACTTTGTCGGCATTAAATAACCCACCTCTGATGATATGCCGTATAAATAAACAGACAACCCATTGTGCACTCAGCTTTAGATCATAATGACATTTACCCGATACATATGTCAAACATCCAAAGTGTCACTCGCGGATAAATAAAATATTGTGCTCCGTACAGCGGGATAAACCATTTTCTCTTTACGTCACGTTCTTCTCAGGACTATGATTTCATGTATTCGCACAAAAAATAAAATCATCCGAAGAAAAATGCTACACTTATCTAAAGATTTAATTTTTCTTTTTACAAATACATGAAAGTCATATTAATGAGATTGACATGATTTTGTGAGTATATATATATATTATATATATATATATATATATTATATATATATATATATATATATAATATACAAGCGTGTTGGTAGATCCTTGCGGAGAGAAAAAACCCGGCAGAGAGTTTGATTGTAAAAATATACTACCAAACATCAACCAGGAAGAAAAATTTTTGAAAAAAAGAAAGGACCAAGATATTTGTACCAACAAAAAATAATCTATTGGTATAGTATGTGGCCAAAAGAAAAAACAATTTATATGTATATATATGTATATAAGATATATATATATTCATATAACCGCTAGGAGAAGCTAATTTGTAAAAAGTGCTCGATACCTAAGTAGAGCCAAGTAATAAAAAGATAATCTATACTGAGTCAGACGAACCTACTATTAGTTTCGCATAAAACTCTTCAGGGCTAAAATCTGACTATTATGCGAAACTAATAGTAGGTTCGTCTGACTCAGTAGATTATCTTTATTTATATATATATATATATATAATATAATATATATATATATATATATTGCATTCATACAAACAGTGTCTTGTGCAAACTGTAACAAAGACTGTAAGTCCGGTTCTGGTTTTAAAAGACATATGGTGGTGCATAAGCATAACATTTTATCATCTGATTTATCTGATACAACTAGAAGGACGTCCTTCCTATGTCATATTTGCATCAAACTTTGTGGATCTGCAGCGGGTTTGATGAGTCATTTGAGGGCTCATGAGAGAAAAGATACTGGTAGTGGGGTAAATGGATTGTGAGGGATGGCATTATTCTGTATAGATTATGCTACTGTTAATATATATAATATATATATATAATATATATATATATATATATATATATATGTGTGTGTGTGTGTGGTGTGTGTGTGTGTGTGTGTATTCGGGTTGAATATCACATCGGTAAGAAACTGTCAGTTACCAAGGGCTGTTTGATTTATATCTACACTACACTAATATATATAATGTAGATATTAATTCAACGGTACTTGGTAATTGACAGTTTCTTGCCTATGTAATATCCAAGGCAACTGTATAATCCTTGCCTAGGCAAGAAACCATCAGTTACCAAGCGGCGTTGTATTAAATACTACACTACTCTAACACACACACACACGCGCGCGCACTCTCTCTCTCACACACACACAAATACATATATAGTATGCCATATCACATTAGTTAAGAGTGCTCAGTGTCATTGATACATATACAAAGAAGAGAGAGAGAGAGAGGAGAGAGAGCAAAAAGAGAAGGAAAGGAGAAGAGAGAGCAAAAGAGAGAGAGGAGGAGAGAGAGAGCAAGAGAGAGAGAGAGGAGAGAGGAGGAGAAAGGCAAGAAGAGAGAGAGAGAGACAAATAGAGAGAGGTGGAGAGAGAGCAAAATAGAGAGAGGGGAGAGAGGGGCAAAATAGAGAGGGGGAGAGAGAGCAAAATAGAGAGGAGGGGAGAGAGAGTAAAATAGAGAGAGTGGGAGAGAGAGTAAAAATAGAGAGAGGGAGAGAGAGAGCAAAAATAGAGAGAGGGGGAGAGAGAGCAAAATAGAGAGGGGGAGAGAGGGCAAAATAGAGAGAGGGGGAGAGAGTAAAATAGAGAGGGAGGAGAGAGAGTAAAATTGAGGAGAGGGGAGAGAGAAGCAATAGAGAAGGGGGAGGAGAGCAAAATTGAGAAGAGGAGAGAAGAGAGAAAATAGAGAGAGGGGAGAGAGAGCAAAAATAGTAAGTTATGGTCGCGTAGATATGAAGTCAAAGGCGCTTTATTTCGGATAGTTTCTCGCCAATGCAATTTTCAAATTACGTTTGTAAATGGCGTAAGTAATATCTACCCCAATATATATGAAGAAATGTTGACAAACACGGCTTGTTACACTGAATGGAAGTTTATAATTGGTCGTAATGTCGACGTTCAACGTTTCGATATATAGAAACCTTTTTCGGTACAATAGGCAACAAGTAAAAGAAAGAATATTTTTGTTGTTAAGTAGGTGATGGAAAATTTTTGAATGCGTTTAATTTGGAAATAAGTATTGAGTTTTACTCCCTAATATATGTATCCATTTACATATACTAGCAAATATATGCACCCTCCAGATGCAAGTTTTTAAGTTTTAATATAATAAAATATCGTATTAAATTAGAAAGGCTAATGAAACTAAATAAAAATGCATATAAAAAGATTTGAAACAGAGGAGGGTATAATCGAAAAATAGAACAACTGAAACTTACTCTTCCATCACTCTCGTCTTTCATTTTTATTTTTTCTGATTTAAGTATTTAGTTAAAAGAGGAAGTAAAGAATAAAAGGACAGTTATTTTTTCTTGTTAATGGATTTCATTTAAGATTCATTGAAGAGATTTTTGCTTATATTTATTAAAATAAAACCAAACAGTTAGAAATCAATAATACTAAGCACATATTTATCAAAATCACATTTTTAATATCAATATGCAAATTAGCCTTCCCGTTCACACTGTAAATCGCTATTTTGTTGTATATATAAATATAATTGCATGCTGTCAGTATGTAGATATGCTTAACAGTATTAATAATGTAAAACAATTTTATTATTAAGAGGTTTAAAAAAAAATAAAACCATGGAGAATATGACGTAAACAACTAAGGGAATTGTGACTTGAGTAGTAATATAGTTTCGGATACAGACAGACAAACACACAATCTCCGTTATAATAAGAAGATGTATACATATATATATATATATATATATATATATATATATATATATATATATATATATGTGTGTGTGTGTGTGTGTGTGTGTATGTGTGAAATATTTAAACTAACTTATTTCAAAAGGCAGAAACGAGAAGAAATTTCTACTGGAAAGTTAAAAGAACAAACTAATAACGCATTGAATGAATTATGTAAAGAAGGAAATCGACTCATTGCACATGGAGAGACAAACGAGGTGGACAGACTATTCAACGAAGAGGCCAGAAGGAACCATATATAAATATATATATATATATATATATATATATATATATATATATATATATGAAGTGGACAAACAACTTTTGGGAGGTTATGTGCCTAATTAAAGTCATACCTAATTTGAGAATTAATTAGTTATGATTAAATGAATTAGGCGTGCATATCGGTTGAAATGTAAGGCGTAAACAAATCGAGAAAAGTCACATACAGAGATTGACTTTTTCTTTTCATTTCTTTTCATCACCATGGTCACAAAACACAAATACGCTTTTTCATTCGCACATACACACGTACAAAATCCCGCGCTAGGATACAGTCCATTGCACACTAGTTGTTAAGGAAAAAAAAATATATATATCTTATTATAATGGAGATTGTGTGTTTTTCTGTCTGTAACCGAAACTATATTACTACTCAAGTCACAATTCCCTTAATTATATACGTCACATTCTCCATAATTCTATTTCTATTTAAACATCAATTTATAATAAAACTGATTGACATTATTAATACTGTTGGCCTTACCTAAATATTAATAACATGCAATTGTATTTATATATACAACAAAATACCAGTTTTCAGTGTAAACGTAAAGCTAATTTGCATATTGATATTAAAAAAACTGATTTTAATAAAAATGTGCTTGGTATTATTGATTTCTAATTGTTTGGTTTTATCTTAATGAATATAGCAACAATCTCTTCAATAAATCCTAAAAGAAATTAATTAACAAGAAGAAATAACTAATTTTATTCTCTACTTCCTATTTTAACTAAATAGTTAAATTAGGAAAATTTAGCATTGAAAAATGGAAGTGATGAAAGAGTAAGTTTCAGTTGTTCTATTTTACGATTATACCCCCTCTGTTTCGAATCTTTTTATTTGAATTCTTAATTAGTTTCATTAGCCTTTCTGATTTAATCTAATATTTTATTACATTTAAAATTAAATACTTGCACCCGGAGGGTGCATATATTTGCTAGTATATTTAAAAAATATTATAAAATATAAAAAGATAAATTGAATTAGATATAAATAAGTAAATAAACAAATAATAATAATAATAATAATAATAATAATAATAAATGATTAAATTGATTTTACATCCAACAGGAAACATCACCATGGTCACAAAACACAAATACGCTTTTTCATTCGCACATACACACGTACAAAATCCCGCGCTAGGATACAGTCTGAACGTCACAATCAACACGCATTTTCAATGTCACGCGCATTACAACATACACACACGTACAAACAAAAATAAACGCATTCACGCTCACACGAGAATACAGTTATTTAAAAAATAACATTATTTTCAAAAAAAAAATTCATTTGGGAAGAAATGCCATAGCTGTACTGCTTCAGTTTAATTCTTTTGATAAAGAGGTATTACCTCGAAAATTCAAGAAATAATAAAAAATACAGGTCAACACACAACACCATTGTTACCGTATTATTATTTTTAATTTATTCCAAACTACATTGTGATAGCCTTCTAAATCAATCTCCTAACCAATATAATATAATATATATATATATATATATATATATATATATATATGAAGTGGACAAATAATCTGTCTGAGATGTCGATAGCTGACAATTTTTGGAAGATTATGTGCTTAATTGAAGTCATACCTAATTTGAAAATTAATTAGTTATAATTAAGTGAATTAGGCGTGCATCTCGGTTTAAATATAAAACTAATCGAGAAAAAGTCAATCTCTGTAAGTACATTTCAGCCTATTAGGCCTCTTCAGCAGAATTATAGACAGGGCAGTGCTTTGTGCGTGATTCGAATAGTTTTCAAATTAGTTATGACTTCAATTAAGCACATAATCCTCCCCAATAAAATATATATATATATATATATATATATATATATATATATACATGGGTGTGTTTCTGTTTTCCTAAGTAAGGGTGTGTGAGTTCCCCCCTCTCTCTCTCTCTCTCTCTCTCTCTCTCTCTCTCTCTCTCTCTCTCTCTCTCTCTCTCTCTCTCTCTCTCTCTGTATGGGTGTATGTGTAAAAATATGTGCTTACAAGGTTTTTCAAGATACCTTGTTAATGAAGAATGAGCCATATATACATATATATATGTGTGTGTATTTGGGCAGCAGTCTTTCATTTATACATATAGAATTAAACAAAAGGCACATCTTTGAATACATCACCTCTGATGATGGCACTTCAAAGTGCCGAAAGTATTCGGGAATTGTACTTCGGTGTACTTATTCACCAATTCCACCCAAACATTAAAAAGTTGGCCAGATCAAAAATAAAATTGTTAAACAGGAGATGTGCCCTTTGTTTAATTCTACATGTATATATATATATATATATATATATATATATATATATATATATATATATATATATATATATATTTGGGTGTGTATCTGTTTTCCTGAGCTAAGTGTGTGTTCCTCTCTCTCTCTCTCTCTCTCTCTCTCTCTCTCTCTCTCTCTCTCTCTCTCTCTCTCTGTTTCTGTCTGTCTGTCAGTCTGTCTGTCTGTCTGTCTCTGTCTCTGTGCATAACAGGTTTTTCAAGACCCCTAGTTAATGAAGAATGAGCCATATATATATATATATATATAATATATATATATATATATATATGTGTGTGTGTGTGTGTGTGTGTGTTTTGTTTTCCTGTGTGTGTGTCCCCCCCTCTCTCTCTTTCTTTCTGTCTCTGTCTCTTGCACTCTCTCTCTCTCTCTCTCTCACTCTCTCTCTCTCTCTCTCTCTCTCTCTCTGTGTTTGTCTCTCTCCATCTGTCTACCTGTCTCTCTCTCTCTCTTTGTATGAGTGTTATGTGTAAAAATGTGTGCATACCAGGTTTTTCAAGATCCCAAGTTAATATTTCGCCTAATGTTAAGGAAGTGTCGAAAATATCTTTGAAGTCGACTCAGCTTCTTATCGGTCTTGTAATCATTCAACAGTTGTGTCGTTGAAAAACCTTCAGAGAATTCACAAGCCGAGAAATTTAGGGTTCACATATGCTTTAAAAACTCATAAGAACTTTCGTTTCTCTTCGTGTTCGACATAAAAACATAGTTTTTTTTAAAAAACTTATTCCCAGGCTATCAAAGATACGCGAATAAAAATTGGTCACCAACACCTTGGCAATATCAAAGACGATTTTTTTATTTCAACTGTATTTACGTGGGAAACTTATCTTACTTGCGCTGATACAAACTCACTATACACTAACCCGTTGCCTAATGCTGGTTGACACATTGAAATAAAAACTAACAAAAAATCTATGTTTTATTTATAATATCTTATTATAATAGAGATTGTGTGTTTTTCTGTCTGTAACCGAAACTATATTCCTACTCAAGTCGCAATTTCCTTTAGTTATTGACATCACATTCTCAATGATTTTATTTTTATTTTAACCTCAATTATTAATAAAATTGTTTTACATTATTTATACTGTTAACCATATCGACATACTAATAACATGCAATTGTATTTATATATACAACAAAATAACGGTTTTCAGTGTGAACGGGAAGGTTAATTTGCATATTGATATTAAAAATGTGATTTTAATAAATATATGCTTAGTATTATTGGTTTCTAACTGTTTGGATTTATTTTAATGAATATAAGTAAAAAATCTCTTCAATTAATCTTAAATGAAATCCATTAACAAGAAAAGATAACTGTCATTTTATTCTTTACTTCCTCTTTTAACTAAATACTTAAATTGGCAAAAATAATAATGAAAGAAAAGAGTGATGGAAGAGTAAATTTCAGTTGTTTTAGTTTTCGATTATACTCCCCTCTGTTTCAAATCTTTTTATCTGCCTTCTTATTTATTTTCATTAGCATTTCTAATTCAATACGATATTTCATTACATTAAAACTTAAATACTTGCACCCGGAGGGTGCATATATTTTCTAGTTATTATAATGGAGATTCTGTGTTTGTTTGACTGTAACCGAAACTATATTACTACTCAAGTCTCGATTCCCTTAGTTATTTACGTCACAATGATTTAAGTCTTATTTAATCCTCAATTATCAATAAAATTGTTTTATATTGTTAATACAGTTGGCTTCATCTAAGTACTAATATAACATGGAACTGTATATATATATTCAACAAAATAGCGGTCTAGTGTGAAGGGGAAGACTAATTTGCATATTCATTTTAAATATTTGATTTTTTATAAATATGCGCATGGTATTTTTAATTTCTAAGTGTTTGGGTTTTATCTTAATGAATATGAGCAAAACTCTCGGTGATAAATCCTATATCATATCATATATTATGTCATATATGTAGCGAGATGGAAGGTCCTGAGTTTTGGGAGGACTACTATTAGAAAAGAGAGGAAGAAGAAATAAGAGACAGTAAAGGTTTTAAAAAATAGTGACGAGCACAAAACAGTTGTCGTGAGTTTGACCGGGGCGTGACCCCCCGAATGGAGAATTGAAAGCCAACCGGAAGTTTCGAGTGTTGATCGGAACCGGAAGTCACGTGGTGACGTGGAAGGACGAAGAAAAATACCGTTCTCATTTTTGCTTTCCGATGCCTAGGGGACGGACAGGCCTCTGGTCCCTAGTGTGGGATCACCATAATTTAACAGTGTCCTCTCTCTCTCTCTTTCTCTCTGCTTTTCCTCCTCTTCGAAACAACCCACGAGACGAGCCTAAAAAAGCTAAGCAGCTTGTGACGATATATTTCTCACGTTGTACTTTTTTTAACGACAAGATGACCGCCACGTGCCGAACACCTTTTTAGTGTCGTGAATATGGAGGTACGTTGACAAGACCTGCTATACAACGTATATCGCTATTATAACGTTACGTATATCCGTTTTGGGTATATCCGTTTTTGGAATATACCGCCACGTTACATATATACGCAAGTCTCAACGTCGGAACATAATCTGCTTAAAAATTTAGCGGCCTTCTATACCTCGCATGCAAATCATAATATTGTTTACTTTATTAGCACTTTTTTTATTCAATTTATTTTTACTCTACATCATATTTACTTCTGAATAGCCCATATTAGAAGAATCAATTATTTATTATCAT
>CM042161.1:55473660-55481160 GCA_023376005.1 Doryteuthis pealeii | reverse complement strand
TCTAAGTAAAACGTATAAGCATTCTTCGGTCTCTTGTATTTATCTGACGTGAGCGTGTAAGGAAACACTCTGGTAGAGAATTTCAGCTGTCGTAAAATAATTATATATTTTCTGACAAGAAAAGATAGATTCTCTCTCAAGGAATGGAAGCATTCTTTCAGGCGGAATTTCTGACATTTTTTCTCTCGATTGTTTAATCAATGTCTTGTTGTGAAATTCCTAATTAGTTTTCTGGTGCGCAAGTTCTTTGCTTGCAAAGTTTGGTTCCAGTGCTACTGGCAATTGTGGCTTTTGTGTTGTTGTTGTTTTTACTGTTTTTATTACCCTGCATTTTTTGTGTGGTCAATGAAGAAAGGAGAGAAAAAAACTAAATAATGAATTAGAATGTAAAGAGAGAAGAAGAATAACTAGGAAATATGGGAATCGTTTCTATGATTGAAAAAAAAAAGATGTTTTTCAAAAAATGAAATAAATAGAATGAATGAGAATTGAATGGAAATGTTATTTGAAAAAGCAGTTTTGAATAAGAATAAATTAGAGGGGGTAGAAGAAGAAGAACAAGAAGAACAAGAACAAGAACAAGAACAAGAACAAGAGGAACAACAACAACAACAACAATAACAACAACGACAACAACGAAAAAAAGAGAACTTGACGTCTTAGGAAATGAAATCGGCAACCAGAGTTCAAATCCTTGGGGAAGATATTGAAAGAAAAGTTTTAAAATATGTAAATATAAATCAATAGAAATGAAGGAAAGATTAATAATAATAATAATAATAATAATAATAATAATAATAATAATAAGAAGAAGAAGAAGAAGAAGAAGAAGAAGAAGAAGAAGAAGGAGGGAAAGGAAAGAAAAAGATGAAAGAAGGTAATGATGAAGCCGGGGGTGGAAGAAGAAGAAGAAGAAGAAGAAGAAGAAGAAGGGAAGAGAAGAAGAAGAATGGATGGGGAGGAAAGAAAAAAGAGGAAGATGAAAGAATGTAATGATGAAGCGGGGGATGAAAGAAGAAGAAGAAGAAGAAAGAAGAAGAAAGAAGAAGAAGAAGAAGAAGAAGAAGAAGAAGAAGAAGAAGAAAGAAGGAAGAAGAAAGAAGCGGCAGAAGACGGGTGGAGAAGAAGAAGAAGAAGAAAGAAGAAGGAAAGAAGAAGAAGAAGAAGAAGAAGAAGAAGATCGAAGGATAATAAAAAATAAAAGACAGACAAACCAAATTGCAAAATTGAGCGAAAAAGAACAAGGAAAACTTTCGAAATGATAGAATGACGAAAGTAGATCACAGCGAATGAAGCGCTGTTTTAGAAGAAAAGGGTGTTGGGTTAACAAGGACGAGAGCCAATTTCTCTATCAAATAATCGCCACGGATTTTAACATTGTATCGTTGAATACATTACGCGCCAAAAAAAAAAAGTGATGTCACCATCATGTGACTTCCTGAATTCATGTTGTTTTCATCAGAGGCGCTGATTTAACGAAGCACATTCATGTCTTGATAATAAAACTGAAGAAGAAGAGTTTTAGAAATTAAAAAAAATAAAAACATAATAATAATAATAATAATAATAATAATAATAATAATAATAATTATTATTATTATTATTATTATTATTATTATTATTATTATTATTATTATTTGAAGAACAGTCATTTTGTCGAATTAATTTTTTTTTTCGTCTTGATACACGGCCACATTCAAATGTTTGCTCCGAGCAAATTAGAAAAAAAGCCCATCTGCACAGGAAATGCTTTTGTTTCTCTTATGTGTTTGATTCTATAGGTTAGGACAGATGCGATTTATCTGTTAACATAAAAGATCATCTGTTACTCGATGAGAGGATTTTAACAACATCAAGACCGAACGTCGAAACGAATTCGTAACATGAGTGTCAAAAAAAAAAAGAAAAAAAAAAAAAGAAAAGAAAAGTGGAACAATTCTATTCCACCAAGTAACATATTACGCAACATTCATACATTCCTTGCTTAGGTTAAATCCTGTTGAAAGCAACGGTATCCGCTTGATCAAGTAAAGAAGCAATGACCCTGTTTAATACTCGTTTTACCATTAAAATGGTTTGAAAATGATTTTTATTGTAAAATTATATTAAAACTCATTGGATAATGCATTTTTATTGTAAAAATCATTGGATAATTCATTTTCTAGTAAAAATTATTTGCAATGAATTTTTATAGTGAAAATTATTTCCAATGCATTTTTATAGTAAAAATCATTGGATAATTCATTTTCTAGTAAAAATTATTTGCAATGAATTTGTATAGTGAAAATTATTTCCTATGCATTTTTATAGTAAAAATCATTTCCAATGAATTTTTATAGTAAAAATCATTTTCAATACATTTTTATAGAAAAATAATTTCCTATGTATTTTTATAGTAAAAATTCATTGGAAATGATTTTTAATATTAAATGAATTATCCAATGATTTTTACTATTAAATGAATTATCCAATGAGTTTTACTATAAAAATGCATCATCCAATCATTTTTACTATAAAAATTCATTGGCCAATATTTTTTACAACAAAAATGCATTGGAAATGACTTTTACTATAAAAATTCATTGGAAATCATTTTTACTATAAAAATAACATTATCCAATGATTTTCACAATAAAAATGCATTGACCAATATGTTGTAGTTTACTACAGCATAAACTCCTAGTAATAAATCCGCTCTACTTACGTATTGAGCACTTTATATTTGTTATATCACTGACTTTCATGGTAAAAACTTGTATCAATAAAGCATTGAGACCAATTTTCACCGGTACGTCATCCCTTTTTATATATATATTATATATATATAATATATATATATATATATATATATATATATATATTATTGTCGCTTATTTTTCCATCTTTGACTCTTCATTTCTTCCCCTCTTCCTCCTGTTCTTCCATTTTGTAATTCCTTCATTCCCATTTACCATCCATTTCTATCAATTTCCTTCCATCTTTCCTTCCTTTATGTTCTATCATTATTTCCTTCTATTCTACTTTCTTTCATTTATCCATTTCTCTTTCCTATCTTTTTTCCCTTTATTCCCTTCTTCATTTACCTTCCTCCTTCTTTATATTTCCTTTCTGCCTTCCTTTTCGTATTTCCTTTCTTCGAACGGATCTTTCTTTTCTTTCATTCCCCTTTCATCTTTCCTTTCTTTTTCTCTTTTTTATTTTCTACTGTCTCTGTTTCCTTCATTCCTTTCTATCTTACGTCCTTCCTTTTTGTATAACCTTCCTACTTATATAGTCATTGGTACTCTTCTCAATAGGTGATCTACCGAATCGTTTCTAATCCAATATGTGATCTACCCATTAATATTAACAGGGTTAGGGGGTGCTTCAAATATCTGATCTAACGAAGGTTTGTGGATCTACTATTGATCTACTAGTACTAACCCTAACCCTAACCCTGCCAAACCTAACACTAGCCCTATCCCTGACCTAACCTGCTTTAATATGTAATGGGAGATCACATATTGGAATGTAAAAAACTCGGTAGATCACATATTGGATTAGAAGCCATACGGTAGATCACGTATGAGAAGAGTGCCAGTAATTCCCTTTAATTTCCTTCTGTTAGGAGAGTTATTCTCCCCCTAACGATTTCAAACCGGGATACTCTCTAAATAAGAGGGAGACAAAATACGAACAGTTCAAGCAGACAAGGACTGGCTCCATAACGTGATCACACGTATGATACATATAAGACTGAAACTGTATTCCCAAACCCAATCCACTGTATTTTCCCTGTCAGTGAGAATAAATGAAACAAATATTGAGTAATTATGAGGATGTGCGACCCGGTCGCCTGCCTCAAAAATTTCTATCCGGGTGACTATCAAAATAACAACCCCAGCTCGTCGATTCTTGTTTATTTATCGTAATTTGTCGTAATCTTGTTTAGATATGAAGATTGATATATAGTTTGGATAGACTGAGATAGATAGATAGATAAACAAACAAAATAATATAGAAATATGAACAAATGGAGATAGATAGATATTTTCGACAAGTAAATGTATTTGGGGATGTCGCTTCTTTTTTTTGTCGTAATTCTTGTTTATCTAAACGAAAAACAAGAAACATTAAAGCATGAAGGAAAAAAAATCTTAGTATTTAAAGTAAATTATAGATACATATGAACAAATTGAGATAGATAGATATGAAGATGGATAGTTTTTAAATAGACTGAGCTGGGTCGTTATTTTAATAGTCACCGGGGATAGCAATCTTTGAGGCAGGAGACCGGACTCACTTCCTAATAAATTACCAAATATTGTTATATGTTAACATTATTTACTGTCTTTAATTATCAATGCTGATATATTCCTACATCTCGGAATATAACACATTCCATCACTGATTTATATTTTTCTAGTATTTCTTCCTTCAATTCGTCTTTTCCTCCTTTCTTCTATTTCCGTCGCCAACCTACCCTTTCTTCCTTATTTCCGTTCTTTCTTCCTTACCTTTCATTATGTAACCTTGTACTTAAAATGAGTTTGCAAATTAATTTCGAAACAGACAAATTTCATATTATAGAGTGTTTGCTAATACTAATCCTAACCCTAACCCTGCCAACCCTAACCACTAACCCTATCCCTAATCCCAACTCTATTTAATGTTAATGGGTAGATCCCATATTGGAATGTAAACAACTCGTAGATCACATATTGGATTAGAAACCATTCGGTAAATCACATATGAAGGCACCCAGTCATTCCCCTTAATTTTCCTTCCATCACGGATTTATATTTTTCTCAGCAATTTCTTCCTTCAATTTCTCTTCATCCTTCTCTTCTTTCCGTCCAACCTTTCTTTTCTTATTTCCGTTCTTTCTTCCTTACTTCTCATTATGTAACCTTTGTATTAAAATGACTTGCAAATCATTTTGAAACAGGACAAATCTCACATTAATAGAGTCCTGCTAATACTAATCCTAACCCTAACCCTACCAACCCTAACACTAACCCTATCCCTAATCCTAACCCTGTTAATGTCAATGCGTAGATCCATATTGGAATGTAAACAACTCGGTAGATCACATATTGGATTATAAACCATTTAGTAGATCACATATTTGAAGAGCACCCCGTCATTCTCCTTTATTTTCTTCCATCACGGATTTATATTTTTTAGCATGTCTTCCTTCAATTCGTCTTTTTCGTCCTTTCTTCTTTCCGTCCAACCTTCATTCCTTCCTTCATTCCGTTCTTTCTTCCTTACTTCTCATTTATGTAACCTTGTACTAAAATGAGTTACAAAATTAATTCGAAACAGGACAAAATCTCACATTATAGAGTCCTGCTAATACTAATCCTAACCCCTAAGCCTGTCAACCCTAACGCTAACCCTTATCCCTAATCCTAACCTCTGTTAAGTTGAAATGGGTAGATCACATATTTCAATGTAAACAACTCGGTAGATCACCCATTTGAAGAGCACCCGTCATTCTCCTTTATTTTTTTCCTTCCATTACTGATTTACATTTTTTCAGGCATTTCTTCCTTCAATTCCTATTTTCACCTTTCCTTCTTTCCGTCCAAACCTACCTTTCTTCCTTATTTCCGTTCTTTCTTCCTTACTTCACATTATGTAAACTTGTAGTAAAATGACTTGCAAATTAATTCAAAACAGGACAATCTCACAATGTATAGAGTCCTGCTAATACCAATCCAACCCTAACCCTACCAACCCTAACACTAACCCTATCCCTAATCCTAACCCTGTTAATGTCAATGCGTAGATCCCATATTGGAATGTAAACAACTCGGTAGATCACATATTGGATTATAAACCATTTAGTAGATCACATATTTGAAGAGCACCTCTCATTCTCCTTTATTTTTCTCCCATCACGGATTTATATTTTTTAAACATGTCTTCCTTCAGTTCCTCTTTTCATTCTTCCTTTTTTCCGTCAACCTTCATTCCTTCCTTCATTCCGTTCTTCTTTCCTTACTTCTCATTATGTAAACCTTGTACTAAAATGACTAGCAAATTATTTCGAAACAGCCAAATTTCACATTACAGAGTCCTGCGAATATCCAGCGGGATATGCCATCAATCTAATATCGAACTGATGTCACTTCCTGTCTTTGCGCGCCCCATCAGAATGGTCATAAAACCGAACCCATGTTCACATCTGCGAACCTGACCCTGGCGCTCTCCAATCCCTTCACCTCTTTGCATAGGCATCGATGCCATGGTTGGTGTTCAAATGACAGACATCTTTGGTTTGTGGGGACCGCATGACAGCTTACAGTGGAGAAAGGAACGGCGGAACAAACCGTCCTAACCACGCACCGCGTCCGAAGCTGTCAAAACACGTCGACATTTTTGCTTGAAAATCTCATTTGGTATACATTTACACGTGAACGTCGGCCAGACTGTGTTAACGACATACTTCTTGCATTAACACCTAGCACTGTCTGAGCCTTCTTTCCTCGTCAGCAGTTCCTTAGAAATTTAAATTGCGACTTTTCGTGTCTGACAAGGAATTACAATACCATCACTCAAAAATAAGTTCAATAATTTTAGAAAGGTTTTGCTTAAAACACACATGTATTACATATATATATATAATATATATATATATATATATATATATATATATATATATATTGTATACGTGTGTGTTAGTCTAGATCTTAGCCCTTTGAAGAGCATTAGCGAAACTAATAGTATGTGTCGTCTGATCTCATTAGATTTTCTTATTATTTTTATCACGTCTGATTTTCAATGATTTAATAATTACATATTAAGTTCTATTTAAATGTAATTTTTTCTGTGTCACTCATATTAAATAATACTTTAACATTCAATTACATTTTTCCTCGCGTCTCTTTAAACCAAACACAACATTCATATCCACAAAACACACACCAGACAACGCCCATTTTTATATATAATATATATATATATATATATATATATAATATATATATTCTAATTTCAGGAAAGGAGGGAAGAGAGAGAGAGAGTAGAGAGACGAGAGATTGAGATGAGAGAAGGGATGCAGAGAGAGAGAGATGCATACATAGCAGAAATTAAAAATAAATTAACAAAGTTATATTGAAATTAAGAAAGAGTGAATGGAAAAAAAAATAATGATCACGAAGAAAAAGAGAAAATATAACAACGAATAACCAGCGAACAGATTAATGTTTGAGAGAAAAAAAGAAAAATGAAGAAAAAAATAAAAGGAAGCAAGAAAAACAAAACAAGAATAACACCAAAGACATGAATGTAAGAAATAACGAAAAGAAAGAAAGAAAGGCATAAACGAAAGAAAAAGAATAAGAAAAGAACAAGAAAGAAGAGAGAAAATAACACCCAAAGAAGAATGTAAGACCGAGAAAACAAGAAGCAAACAGGAAACAACAAAACCCAGGAAAACCAAAGGAAAATAAAACAACCAAAAAAAAAAGAAAAATATATTTAAAAAGGAAAAAAATCCCTTCCTTCCCCTTT
>CM042161.1:55442838-55473560 GCA_023376005.1 Doryteuthis pealeii | reverse complement strand
AAAAAAAGAGAAAAGAGATCAGTGGAGTAGATTCTCTTGGTCACATTCAACACAACCCCAGCAGCAAGCAGCACCACCAACAAGCAACAACAACCAGCAGCAACAAAGCAACTCTGTTTCACTTCAACCACTCAGGTACCTATAGCTGCTCCAAGACCGTAACTGTATAATACCTTTAATTCTTCACAGGCATTGCAAAAAACTTACCAAGCAAGTGACTAATCTTGAAACCATACTCCTCAAACAGGTAATTTACAGCAAAGTGCAGGCAGCAAAGTTTTGTAATGGGTCATAACGATATTGAACGCCGGACCATCAGCAGCCAAACTGTTGGAGCTAATGAAGCCGCTTGTCAATATCGTGCAGCATATCACTTCCAAGCTGCTCACAACCGCCGATACGCCCAAGCCTTCAACTCCAACAGTCACAAGCCTGTTTTCTGGATCTCAACCTGTCAGTTACCCACAGGACATACAGTACGCTCAGTACAAGCTGCATACAATGTTAATGCAAATGATTTTAGCTTCATCTCCAAAAGACTGCTTCCTCCACCCCAAACAACAGCCAGCACCAACAAATAGCCCAAGCAGAACTTGGACGTCATTAACAAGAAATGCAAAACTGCTAAAAACATTTAAACAAAAACTTCACACCTTCACTAGAAACAATGGTAACCTTCTACCAATGAATTCCTAAAATCGGATAACCGCATGGTTATCAAGCTTCTGTAATTAACAATCAAATTAAGTAACCCAGTCCAAACTACACCAGTGGTCGAACATAACAAATTTGTTTCAAATGGTTTTGAAGGTAGCTACTTGCAACTGTTGCTGAGTCCTGTTGTGACGGCTAAATGCTCCCGAGTTACCTCAAGCAAGTCAGCTTTATTTGGAACACTGTTTGCAATACTCTGGGACCAAACAGTCCAAATGTCTCATTGTTCAGTGTCCTACTACTCAGAGCAACTACCCAAATACAGCAACACCAAATCTCTAATACCAGCACTGTGCTCCAGCTCTGTGTGACAAAACCCCATCAACAACTACGTATAATAATGTTGTCAAAACTCCAAGCCTCCGCATACTTTTGGAAAAGCCAATGCTTTCACTTATACATGCAGTCTACAGATTCCTCAGGAATCAATCTCAAAACTACAACAGTACCTCTGCTCAGTTATTATCAAATCTGGTAATAATCACTCGTCTTTATTCTCAACACTACTCAAACAAAATTTTAACACATTCTTCTTGCCAAATAACCACTGCTGCCAAGCAAAGTAACCCAGCAGATACCATTTGACAACTGTATCACCAAAGCAAACAATCTTCAGGAACCAACCACTTACAAAAGTAATTACTTCTGCCAGCCCTGTAATCTTCAAACATCAAACTAGGGTAAGTTAATTTTTATTTTTTAAAATTTTTTAATAATTATGTTACATAAAAATGTTTTGTTATTGCTTTCAAAACTAATTTTATAGGCTTATTGGTTTAATTAATGTTTTGAAAAAAAAAAATTTACAAAATATAAATTTTCTTAAGTTTTTGTGTGTATAAGTCAATTTTGGTTTATGTTTTGTTTTCAAAAGATGATGCAACAACAGATTAGACTAACAAAACATTTTTCTATTACAGCCTTTTTTTAATTTATTATTATTTATTTATTATTATTATTGTAGACTAATTTTTTCATTCTTTATATTTTGTTGCTTTTTGCATACACTTTTTTACCCGATTCATTCTTTGGCTGTTTAATTAATAATTTCAAATATTTGTAAATGAAAATAATTTCTCATATTCTCAAGACATTTAATATTTTATGGCTTTTAAAATCTTTCAGTAAATGTGCGGTGTGTTGGAGGAAATTAGTTTCTTGGTTAATAAAATTTTCTATTAATAAATTGTAATTTTATATCTATGTTTGTCATATCAGTTGAATTGGGATCTGGTTATAGACTTGGTGTGGTGGGTGGGGGTTAAATATATTTCAAATAAAGATTTGAATATACATTTAAGTAAGCGAAGAAGTCTGAAGAATTTTGAATATGCATTCTTAAATAAGGGGTCCCGCCAGTAATGAAATGAAATATTCAAAATACACGCAGACACACACACACACACACACACACATATATATATTATATATATATATATTATTATATACTATATATATATATATAATGTTTTTGTTTTTTTTACAAATATGGATTTATAGTCTATTTATTTAAAAGTTTTATTCTGGCATTTATTCTGTATTTTTGAGTATTTTCCTGGTTTAAATAAAATGATATCTATCCTCATATTGAGTTCATTGTAAACAGGATCATGTTTCAAGATAATTGGTGCCATAAAATCTTCCACTGCTGCTTTCTAACCTTTTAGCTTCTTTAAAACTTGGTTTGATTTCATCTATTGTGAAATCCCCCAGTTTGATATCTAGTTGTTTATCTCAATCTCTTGGGTATTGTTTTCTAACGATTTTTAGGTGGGTTCTCAGAAGTTTTCTGGAAGTGGTTTTTCCATTTTCTTGGGATCTATCTTTTTGGCTGGTTGCCCTTTAGCTTTTGATTTAGAGGTACTTTCGTACCACTAAATTTCATTTACTGTTTTGCCACGCTAAATCGCAGACTGTTCTGTCCTCCACCATTGTCTTATTATTTATTTGTATTTGTATGTAATTCTATTTGTTCTTTTTTTGTAATGTTTTGGCTAGTTCTATCTGGGCTTTCCCTAAGGTGTGTAGATTGGCAATTAGTTGGGTTTGTTTTATTACGTTGGGCTGCTTTTTTTTATTTGTATGAACTGTATAGTGCAACATTTGTTAAGGATTAGGTACCGGCCCAAACATTTTTTACATAATTACTGATTAAGTGCTCCATTGTTTCAAAATCTTTGTTCAGTGATACCTATATATTCTGGCATGAGCCATGATAATTTAGGAATTAATCCAAAATAAATGCACAATGATAAATAACAATCCTAAAACATGCCACACACATTTAGAAAACAGCCTTACAATTTTATAAACTGTGATGTTAATATAAGGTGTCAATATTTATATTTTCAGTTGTATGATTTCATCTTGATAATTTGGTGTGTCATGATTCCACTTTGCTGAGTATCCAAACACTTGTATTGGCTGGAAGGAGAAGACTTTGTTTCGCTCTCTACTTTATTACAGTAAGTAGTCTTACAACTTTGGTTTGTTATCCACAGAAAAACCCATATAAGAAGGGTTTACTTCCCAAATTATTCTTAATGTAAATCTGGGTTTTTTTCCTTAATCCTACATGGATTTTTGATTTCTGATGATCAATGTCACTTCTTTGTTTTTACTTATAGTGTGAAAAAATAAAACCAATCATTCTATAAAATAGTTTCCTCAATGAACATGGATCCACAAAATGTTCATTAGTGACAGAAAGAAAAAAAAAAAATTAAATACAAGTCATGGAAAAAAGATAATAATTTTGGATTCTATCTACAAATTTTCTACTTTATATGGTTAAAAAAAAAAGATAAAGATTTGGTTTCGTTACCCTGACAGACAATATAAAAGCTCCAGTTTAGCATTATACTTACATTATAAATTGAATGCCTTGCTAAAAAATTGGACATTTTCAAAAACTAATATGTTCCAGGGTCCAATTAGTAGTACAGAAACATGATGGTCATAGCCCTAGCCACCACTGAGTTCTATGACAACAGATATGGACAAAACAGTCTATGAATTATAGTAATGATTCACATTTCTTTGGGAAGTAATATATTCACTGCAGGAAAAAAAACATCTTATCATTTTAATTACAAAAGTAACAAGATTTTTTAGGATTTTTTTAGTTAATGTTGGATTTTGAAGTTATTTAATTGTTGCTCACTTCTTGAATATTTTAACATTTATCCTCAGAAATTTTGATTTTTCCATGGTTGGCGGCTGATGATTTCTTGATGTTTGGAAATTATAGCATATCACTAGGTAATTTCCAAATGGATTCCAAACAATTTTGCAAGAGAAAATTATAAGTTGATTGTATACCTTGTTCATGTCAAAATCACTGATGAATGTCTGTGATCTTGACGTACTGATGTTTATATACCACTCAAATATTGGGTATATAATCTGCAAGAGAGAGACAGTATGAGTAGAGATGGGATGGGGTGGGGGGCAGGGTTTCCCACGCGTCCTGGAAAACCTGGAAATAAAATGTACATTTTCCAGTACTGGAAAACCTGGAAAACGGGGGGGGGGGGGGTAAAAATCCTGGAAAATATTTGTAATTTGTCCTGGAAATTAGAATTATCTGAGGCAAAATTAATGTTATTGTTACACTTAACAAATGTAACTAGTAAAATAACAAGGACAGTGTTTTTTTGTTTTTATTTTTAACGCTCACCGAATCTACCCAAGAATTCCCAAATTAGTCATGAAATATTCATTAAACAGTAAAAATGATTCTGATTGGCTGGGTACTTGTTGATTTCATTTCGATAATAGCACTTGTGTAAAAAATCTTGACTGAAAAATGAACAATTAAAATGATGATAATAATAATACGCAGTAACGTAATTATCGTGGCTCCTACTTTTCGTCGTCATTATCTTTTCCAAAGTGTATGAACGACTTTTCGTCTCACGTAGTCTAACTCCCTCTGGCATAGAAATAACAAACACCGTAAATAATGTAATCTCTTTATTCCTCTCACCAGAAGGTGTAAAAAACTGAAATAGAAAAGAAAAACAGGTTTATAGAACGAGCCACAACACAGGGGATGGTACAATGTCTGAACAAGGCAATGGATGGGTGTTAATAGAAAAACTGAGGCAGTTCATAGATAAAAGACAGTGAAATAATTATGATGTACAATAACACCACCAAACAGGCTTAGAAGTTAAGAAAGGTACGAACGAGGGGCAGAGTCTATGAGAGAAAGTTAATCGAGCGACAAGGGAGTGAACATTACAAAATCTTTCTTAGTGTACAAGGTTCAACGAAACGTCAAATAATATAGTCCGATACCACAAGGTAAAAGTCTATTTACAAAGTTTAATAAGAAGGTTACTGAGAGTCAAGTGACGTACCTGTTCTCTTTAAGGAAGAACACAGAAAAGGAATTGAACGCGTGTGGATAAGCCTTGAATTTACCGCTGAATAATGCTAGCCGGAAAAGGGCGGTGAAAATGCAAGAATAGTCCCGTTTTAGGAAAAAACAACACAGTTGGTCTAAGGGACGTAACTCTTAACGCAGGATCATAAATACAGACCGAGACAGTAATACTAACATTTAAGAATTACATGAAATTAATGTTAATTCAAAAAGCTTTTATTAAACATTTTTTGAAGCTCTGAAAAGTGAAAGTTTTCCTAAGACAAACGCTGATTTCATTTTAATCTAGGTGGTTGGTGTGGTGAGAGGCTAAATGACCATATTACTGGGGTGTTACTGTTTTTAGTAAAAAAAAATGTTCACTTGGTAGGATGGGAGGAACGAATTAATCCAAAAAATCTTTTAGCTGCGTGGTGCAAATACACATTTCAAAAATATAGTTTTATTACTAAATAATTTGTTTTTGCAATTGAAATTTTCTTTAAAATTTAAAGTTCAGATATAACCATAACTCACCAGCCAAAGCCAAATTCGTAAGGCTTCAAGCATATGGCCTTGAAAAAGATTTTCAGGGTTTTTTCATCAAATGTCAATTTTCATCTCAGTTAAAGTGACTGTCCTCTTTTTATGATGTAAATCTCTTCTGGAAAATATTGGTAATTTTTTAACGTTTGTCTCCTGGACTCAAGGTACCATCAATTTTTCATGTGAAATTTACACCCACCAACAATGAAACTTGCATAAAGGTTAATATTATCTTGAAAATTTTTTGTCCATTCAAAAGAAGAAACATTAAACAGACTCCTGATGATTAAAAAAAAAAAAATTCAGTTTATGGAAATAATGAAAATTATGAAAAGAAAAACAAGTTTACATTTTTGCACAGTTAAACAATTGAAATTTAACATAGCCAAAAACAAGTTATTACGATTTTTTTTTTTTAAATGAAAAATAAATTAATGGTCCGATTTTCATGAAAAATTTTCAGGATTGCTTACCTTTTGATGAAAATATGTCTGAAATAGTTTTTTTATTCTAAAATATATTAGGGAAATATTTTTTACGAGGTCTACCCCACCCCTATTTTATTTTTATGAGATATGAAAAAATGAACTGACGAAAAACGATTTATACTTTTTTTCTATAAAGATAAGATTTTTATAAGTTTCTATATGGGAGTTTTTTTTAGTAAAAGAACCATGAAGACAAAATTCTGCTAAAAAATATCAAAGAAATTGACACTTGTAAAAAAAGGGACTGTTTTATTTTATTTTTCAAGATAAGCAAGAGTAATTTTTCCCCAATCGGATAATTTGATATTTGAATTAACTGTTTTTGTAATAACTTTTTATGTTCATTTTTTTTTTTTTTTTTTGTGAGATTAAAAAAATATTTACATTTGGTGGTACCTACCGGACACTGGGCCAGAGCTCGAGCCTCAGCAGAACGCGTACTTTTAGTGATAGCAGAAGCACGATGCTGCATGATTCTTTGGCTTTGTGTACTGTCATGAATAGTTTCGGTTAGGTCGAGGTCATAGATATCTATCGGTAGCTGTGGAGTCAACTCATCAATAGGCGTTAGTCTTAGAGATAAGGAGCAGTAGTTACCTGACTGAACTGGTTTGATCCTGGCCGTTGACCCATTCTGGGTTCCTCCACCAGCATCTTTGTGATATACGCCGTTGACCTATGGAGCTTCTTCCACTGCATCTCACATCCACCATGCTGCTACCATGGTTTTGTTTTACAAGCCATTGTGGCAAGTTGATTCTTCAAGAAGCAGAAGGACGGGGAGAGAGAGAAAAAAAAGGGGGGGAGGGCTAGTTATCTAAGTTTTATAAGTCCACGTATCCCTCCTGGAAAAGGATTTAACTTGGGGAGCGTGGATTTTTTTTTCTCATTCATTTTATATTGAGACTGTAACAGTTACTTTCTATATATTAATATTTTGAATGTTACAGTCTTTAAAAATTAATTTAACAAAAATATAAAAATTAAACTTATTCTGTTTTGGCTGTCCAATGGAAATCAAAACGTGTGATGTCTTCAAAAATCCAAAGAAATCTATTGTTTTATAATGAATTAAACATTAAGGTGGGGGTCAATTAATGAAGAGAGAGAGAGAGGGACAGGATGACTGACGGGGAATTTTGGGAATGGTTTTAGTAGCTACCGAAAAAGTTTATAGATATATATCTAATATATAAAGGAGAGATTTTGGTATGTATGTGTCGACGTATAACTCCGAAACGGGAGGTCACTCGGATTCAAAATCTTGCATACACATTGATATCGTTCTAACTAAGAAACACTCCAAATTTAGTTATTGATTTTTACTGATTAAGGGATATAATTAATTAATTAAACAAAAATCAAATGATTTTTAGAAAGAAATCGTATAGCTGCTGCTGCTGATATTCCAGCTACATCAGCACGCACATCAAACCCTGCCCCACCCTGCTGCCTCTATTCCGCGTTGTTGAATGTGTTTGCAGAAGCTTGCGTACTGATTTTTTTCCAGTTACCTTAAGAAGAAAGAAAGAATATCAGTTTCCAGTCATGACTAAATTTTAACGTAAAATAAAATTGTTTTTTTTTTGTTTTTTGTCCAAATCTTTAAAATATTTATTTTATAATCTTTCTAAATATTTAAAAATATTTTGCTTTTCATACTTCGTATGTTTTTGAGACTAACTTTTAAAGTAAATCAAATCTTTGTCCACAAGTTTACGGTTACATTTTTTTAAAAATAAGATTTTAAATGTCAATAAAAATCAGTCACCAGTATAGGGTTGTATAAATGTAAATAAAAAAAAATGAAAACGTTTTTATCAATATTTTTACGAATACTTTAATATTTCTTAGAATAAAATATATCCATTTTTAATCTTTGTTATTTTTGTTGTTCAAATAAATAAATAAATTACAATGTTACATTTTATTTCTAACTCAAACAAGCAATTAAAAACTGAATTTACGATTTTACGAATATTATTCTCAATATTGTAAACAAACAAACAAAAAATCGTAAATTATTAGCGCTTAAAAAGGGGGGGGGATATTAACACAATGAAACTTGAATAAAGGTTAATATTATCTTCAAAATTATGAAATTCACACAAACACTTATTTACTTATTATGTTTACTTATTTTAAATAAGTAAATAGTGTTTATGTGAATTTCGTACGTTATTTACGAAATTCTTTTTGTCAAACAGTAAAAGAATGATAAAGAAATATCTAAATAAATACATACATATAGTTGTCGAAAGTTTTTTTAGTAACAGTTAACATAACATAGGTAGATCCAAATTGGGTCTAAAATACGTTTTTGACAAAGTGACTTTAGCCCCCCCTCCAGAAAATAATTTACCAAAAATCAGGGAATTATCGGATTTTAACTAATTTTTCAGTGTTTATTCATCAATGAACGATCTTTATAATAAATTACTTATTTTAGTTCAAAACTTTCTCATTTTTTTAGGTCACTTAATTTTGAACCCTCCCTTATGTTGGGGGCATAACATTTTTATGTTTATAGTTTACTAATTACAGTATAAATAAAGAAGGCTGACTTCTGATTTAGGTTGGAAAATTAAAAGGGAAAGTTTTTTTGGTGGTTTAATTAACCATTGAAATTAATTATTGAATCTATCATTGAGACAGTTGTTTGTGTTTGTATTGCAATGTATAATTTTGATTAAACTTAGTATTATTACAGTCTATGAATTAACATTTTGCGAATTGGGTTACAGTTTTAGGGGATTAAGGTTGTTTTTAATTATGTATTGCTTAAAAAAAATAAACAAAAAAACCCAAATTACTATACATTTAATTAACCATTGAAATTAATTATTGAATCTATCATTGAGACAGTTGTTTGTGTTTGTATTTACAATGTATAATTTCAATTAAACTTAGTTTAAAAAAATATTTTTCAACATTAAATGTATAGTAATTTGTTTTTTTGTTTTGTTGTTTATCCCCCCCCCCCTTATATTCAACACAATGAAACTTTCATAAAAATTAATTTTATCTTGAAAAAACTTTTTTCCATTCGAATGAAGAAACATTAAACAAACTCCTGATGATTTTTAAAAAAATTTTAAGCTTACGAAAATAATGAAAATTATGACTGAAAAAAAAAGTTTTTATATTTGCACCGTTAAATCAACTAAAATTTAACATAGCCAAAAACAAGTTACGACAAGAATTTTTTTTTTAATTCTATGAAAAATCAATTAATGGTCCGACTTTCATGAAAATTTCAATAACTATTTACGCTTGGATCTAAATATGTCTGAAAACACTCTGGTGTTCCTATTTTTTTTTAAGTCCGGTCATGGACTGGGTAATTTAGCTAGTATAATATATATATATATATATATATATATATATGAGACATATTTTGGACTTAATTTAAATTCTGAAATGTTTTTATATTAATTTCAGGATGTTGGCATTAAAGAATCTGTAAAAAAATTGGAAAAAAGCTGGCCATGAGCTGATCAGTGTGAAGTCGGGCATTTTTGTATGTCGTTTTCAGTCTGGTTATATTGGAATTTAAAAGTTGGACCAGGTGGATCAATTACATCAGTGAATGTATCTCCCAAAGTAAGTTATAACTTTGTCAGTGTTCTTTCTTTTCCCCTTACACACTTGAGACTAAAGTAGTGTTGTATTTTTTTTTTTTTTTTTTACTGTTACTCAGAACAAATATTTCTTGCAGGTAATCTCATCTATCAGTAGGACTGTAAAAAAAAAAAAAAACCCAAAAAAAAAAAAAAACATAACAACTATACAAAAAGATGTAAATATGAATATGCAATGAATGTTATTCTCAAACCTCTTGGCATGAAATAACCCGAGACTGGTTGACATGCCATTAAAATCAATCAATCAGTCTAGATATGATTAAAGACATCTACCACCCCTAAATTAAACTCTCATATAACAATGGTTGTGGTTGTCATTGAATTAAAATAAATGTAACAAATTTTATTATTTAATTCATAAAATTAGATTTTTTATTAATGTGATTAAAAATGGAACAGATATTACATTATGCATGTAGTATATTGGATTTAATAAGAAACGGAAACACCGTTTCAGCCATTGTTCTAGGAAATGGAAGTATCATTTTGGCCATGTTTTACTTGTGGTAATAAAAAGGCGGAAATGGTTATTCCACCAGCTCTTGTACCACTGGATATTATGTGTTGTGTTGTTCATTCGCTAAGCAAGCTTTGACATTTTGGCAACAAGGATATTTTCTTTCTCACAAGAAATGCCAACACTTGGACATTTGGAGGAATTCTGCATTGAGTCGGGAAATATTTCAACTTACCTGGACCATGTGGAACAGTTTTTTATTGCAACCGATATCGGACATGGCAGTCAGACAAAATGCAAAGCAATTTTGCTTAGCATTGTTGGGGAAAAGACGTACAGTCTTGGAGGATTTGTGTACTCCTCAAAAAACCAAGTGACAATTCTTTGGAGGATATTAAGCAGCTGTTGTTCTATCATTTCAAACTGAAACACTTAGTAATTGCAGAAAGCTACAAATTTTTTAATGCCAAACAAGAGGAGGGTGAGTTCATTTCTAATTTATCTTCCACATGCGATTTTGGGTCATTTTTGAAATGAGCAGTACATGACAAATTTGTGTGTGGGTTAAAAGATGACAAAATACAAGAAAGATTATTGTCTGAGGACATGTTGCTGGAAGAAGCTTTAAAAATGGCTCAGGCCATGGAATTGGTGACTGCAGATGTGGCTCACATAAAGAAAAAAGAGATGGAGGAATTATATAAAATGGATACATAAAACAGAGTTCACTGAGTTAAATACTTACATTCATCAGCTCTGTATGAACACTGGATACTGCTTTGAGGACATCAAGAGTTATAGACGATGGATGGTGAGAAAGAGTCAAGGGAATCCATGCTGTTGGCATGCCTTGAGGATGCTGGTATATATATATATATTTTTTTGTCACCACTCTTTTGTGGACCTAAATTCAACTGCACTCTATGCTCCATGGTAAATTTTCTTGATGCCCTAAGAAATACTTAATCCAGATCTGTCTTTCTACATTACTGAGAGAGTAGTGAAAAAAGCTTGTTAATTTCTGAAATGTTTGAACAGGATTATTTTTTATTTTTGATATATTGTTTTTGTTCAGCTTCTGACTGTCCAGGTGACTAGGCACGGAGACAAACAAATTCTTTTCACTTTGGAATCATCAAATGATGAGGTAAGAATTTAATTTCTCTAATTCAATGTTTTCTACTAGTAGCCTTCTTTTTTGTGTTATAACCATTTACAGTTGTGAAAATTTATTTGCAGCATATAAAAATGTTTGGGTGAAATTTTAAGCAAGGAAAACATTCTTATAATTTGAATATCGATGCCATCTCCTCATTAAATGGCAAGACTCTAAAATTATTACAGTAATTCATATACCTTGGTAGAAATATCTCATCTACTGAAAGCAATGTTAACATAAGCATAGGTAAAGCATGCACTACTATTGACAGGATAGTGGCCATATGGAATTCTTTCAATTTTTGGCTGTGTCAGTACTATTGTATGGTTACACCACTTTGACTAACAAAATGCTTCCTGTCTACCTGGTTCAGCATGTTTCCAACCTTTGGAAGGACTAGCTGTTCTTGGTGACACCAATCAGCCTCACCTTCCTGGCCAGAGACACTGACAACCTGACTGCAGGAAGACATCGACAACCAGATTTATTATTGCTCCGTTTTTGTTGTAACTCACACATCAGTTTTGCATATTAGTGAAACCAATGTTTGTTAAATCCAACAATTTTGTCTTTGTTCCTCTTTTGCCATAGTGATGGTTGCCGAAATATCTTGATTCATAATTTTTTTTAAAATCCATCAGGTCTTCTGATATTCAGGTCTCACTCATGCAGGGTTCCCACTCATCCTGGAAAATAAAATGTAAATTTTCCATTACTGGAAAATCTGGAAACGGGGTGTTTTTTCTCAAAAATCTTTGAAAAATGTATTTTGTTCTGGAAAATTTGAATTATCTGAGACAAAATTAATGTTATTGTTACAGTTAACAAATATAACAAGTGTGACCTGATTCAGGTTTGGAAATTAGAAAAAGAAAGAAAGAAAGAAAAACGGAAATACTTAGAAAATATTTTTTGTCGGCGATCAGAATCTATGGAAAGAAAAAAAAAAGAATAAAAGTAATTTTTTTCACTGAAACGGTAAAGATAATAATCAGCAATAATATTGACCACTAGTGTATCTAGCGCAAGGCCGGAACAAAGGTTTTTTCTCCATCCAGAAAAGATAAATAGCGAAGGTAGATAAGAGACCTATCCTTTTGTTTAGACATGCTAAAAGCACCCAGGGGGCTTGACACGATTACCTGTCAAAACTTAATGAAAAGATTTTTTCTTAGATAAGAATCAGCCCGGCGGTTAGAAAGAAAACCTGTCCTTTTGGTTGGGACTAAAAGTGTCTGGATAGTTTGACGGTCAAAAGATAAAGGTCAGGCTTGGTTTCTCCGGTAAGCTCCTTTGTTTGAAGTGGCCGGAAGAGATGGCACTTAGATTGTGATGCGGAAGTAAATTTGATTGGCTGATTATGACAAAAAGAGAGGCGGCGCCCTTGATAAAATCGGAAGTAAAGAAAATTCCTAATATCTTCACGCTGACCGGAAATAAGAATTTCCGATTGAAATATTATTTAAACTGAGACGATCTTGACGGTAGATCAGAATGAAGCCGGGTGTGCTTGAGAACCGGGCTAGCTGACAAGATTAACGCAATACTGAGAGCCGAGAGTAACTGACTTCAGCTAAGACCATTTTGAAAACTTAGTCAACTTACGAACTGTTTTGCACAATACTTTGCAGAAGACCAGAAGTATTTAATTACGGGCACATCACTCCCACAAACCTTGAGAAGTAATTATTTGTATTCCTGTATTTTTTAATATAAATGTTTGATTTTTGAAGAAGAAAAGAGTCGTTATTCTTTTTTGTATGTGACCAATCGGCCGCATTAAACCTCGGAGATCAGTTCTATAGCAGATTTCTAGTCGTTTGAGATCTTAGCACAACGTGGGGCATTCGGCTAGACTTCCCGCAAATATAGAGACCCTGCAATCCGTGGTTGATGCAGAAAATCCGATCTTGACGGCCAATTTCGGAGATTCTGTGAGCCCTTTAGCTCGGGAGCGACCGACGGGTTATACAAGTAAAATAACAAGGACAGTGTCTTTTTCTTTTTTATCTTTGATGCTCCCTGAATCTACCCAAGATTTCCCAAATTAGTCATGAATATTCATTAAATGGTAAAAATGCTTCTAATTGGCTACTTCATCTGATGAAGTTTCGCTTTCCTCAGATAGCAATTTTTAAATTTATTTTTACGTGACACTGAACATGAACAAGACAAGAATTTGTCAGGGTCTGACTACTTTAAAGATAATGAGGTATTTGTTAAAGAGAAAAAAAAATTCTGCTTTTTTATTCCCCTCGTAAAATTTTCAACATATAACTTTAACATTTTCTTTATAATCATGTTCAGCAGTTTTAATTGATTAAAATGATTTAATTTTTAAATTTGTTTTAACGGAATATTTTGTCTGTAAGTCAGTGAAATAATTTTCACAGAAATTCGACATAAAAAAACATCTCCACAATTGAATTGACATTTTTAATTTTATCATCACAAAATACCATTATTTAGAAGAAAGAGAAAAATGCTCAGATAAAGTTTATTTGAAGAAATCAATTTTTTTTTTTTCGAGAGTAGCACTCGTGTAAAATTGTGACTAAAAATCAAAGAATGTTCTGTACTTGTATAGAACAGCATGCATGCAAAATTTTGACTGAAAATGAATGATTTAAAAGAATTATGCAGTAACATAATACTAACATTTAAGATTACATAAAATTAATGTTCATTCAAAAAGTTTTTTTATTAAACATTTTGGGAAGCACTAAAAAGTGAAAATTTTCCTAAGACAAACAATGGTTCTTTTTATTTTCGGTCAGTGTGGGCCGTGTTTTGTTTACATCTCTCTTAATTTCAAGTTATTTTTTTTTTCCAAAATTGAAACGGACGTAAATAATTCAATTGTTAAAATAATTCAATTGTTAAAAAAACATAAAATATTTAAAAAGATTATGTTATTTTTTTTTCAACGATATAAATATTTCTAAAATTGGACGAGAAAATAGCAATGAATTTAAACTTTATTTTCTTTATAAACAATGCCTAACTGATAGTTTACGTTATGCTGTATGCCTGTCGGACAAATAAATTTGAGTTTTTTTTCTCAAAATACAATCTTTCGAAGCAAATCCTGAACGGTATAGCAATCTTTACATTTTACAAATTATATATCAAGATAATTCTGAAACTTTCTAATATCATGGACAAAGTGCTTCTTTTTTGCTTCAAAACACATTTTGAACAAATAGCCTTGAAGTTTGCACTATTGTATTTTTACTTCCACGGGTCCTAGAAACAAAAAAAAAAGAGGCCCCGTTTGTACTTCCAGGTGTCATCTAATTGAGTGCAAAATTTTAAGAATATTGATAAAGATTAGCCACTTTGATTTTCCATAGAAATGTAGAGTGTAAAATGTATTCTCGGAAAAAAATTCCTCACAAATTTTCGGTTATTTGAAGCAAAATACGTTTTTAACTCACTGTAAAAAATTATTCAATTAATAAAAACACATGCAAATTACATATTTAGAGAGATTTTTTTTTTCTTTCCAACCATATAAATATTTTTAAGATTGAACCATAAATATACAAGAAATTGTGATTTTAAATCAATAAGGTCCGATTTGTGACGTCAGTTGACAGGGTGTTTTTTACATCTGAAAGTCATGTAAATGAGTTCTTTCTTCAAAATCCAAACTTTTGGAGCAAATGCTGAACGGTATAGCAATCTTTAAATTTCACAAATTTTATACAACAATTATTCTGAAACTCTCTAATATTACGGACATAGTGCTTTTTTTTTTTGCTTCTCTTAGATTTTTTAAACAAATAGCCTTGAACTTTATTTTCATTTCCACGGGTCCTAGAAACAAAAAAAAAAAGACCCATTTGTACTTCCAGGTGTCTTCTAATTGAGTGTAAAATTTCAAGAATATTGATAAAGATTAGCCACTTTGATTTTGAAGAACAAAACAGCGTGTAAATTTTATCCTAAAAAAACCCGGTCATATTTTTTGTTTTCAGCTGTTCGACCAAAAATAGGGTTTTAAGTCACTGTAAAAAATAATTCAATTGATGAAAATCGATAAAAATTACATATAAATATTTTTAAGATTGGTTAAGAAATACTCGAGAAATTGCAAATTTAACTGATTAAGGTCGCAAATTTGAAAATGTTAGCATTTTTCAGCTAAATGTTTGTAATGCTTAATATAATGGTAAATTAAGAAATTGTCGTGAACAAGTGATGTCCTGGAAAATGATTTCCTAAAATGAGTGGGAACCCTGTACTGGAAAACATTGTTGTTCAGACTGGCATGGACAATCCTGACTTTGCATAAAAGTGGTAGTAAACTGGAAAAGGTTCTCCGGGCAGCAAAGATGTAATTCTGCCTCGAGAGAAACTGCCTCGGCTTTTATCTTTCTTCACTCGCCGAACCATTCCAACCAGTTATTACTCATAACCTGGAGGTTGTGAGTTCAATCTCTGTAGCCCTGCAAGGTAATTCATTTTACCTCTTGCTACATTAGCTAGCCAGCAAAGCTTACATTCACCAACTCTGTGTATATATTGGGTGCTGTCTAGAGGACTTGTCACAAGCAATGGCTGATAATTCCTATCAGCCATTGCTTGTGAGAGAGGGTGAGAGATAGTCAAAGGAATCTATGCTGTCAGCATGCCTTGATGATGATGTATTTGTAATTGGTCATTGAGATATTCTGTCAGTCTGGTGACAAACAACTAATGGAGTTGAATTGTTCTGCAGGTGAAAATGTGGAGGTTGCAATGAAAAATATTTCCACAAGAGTAAATGTGCTTTATAAATTCTGATTGTCACTTGTTTTGAAATTTTTATTTTTATTTCTTAATGCAGATCCTGAAGATGTCTGGTGTTGATCTTTCCACTAAATCCTCTTTGAAAGATTTATCTCATATGATCACCTACCCAAAGTCTTATGGCCAACCAATTCAGGTAATTGATTTATTGTGCTGATATCTTCTAAAACATGCTGCTTTCTTTTGATTTTCAATGCACAATATAAAGATTGAATACTTAAATTTGCAGCCCATGATATTGTGGGTAGCATTTAAATTAAGTTATTATTAGGTGCTATTATTATGTAATGTAATATTTTTAAAAATCTGAATCTTTTTTTTTTTTTTTTTTTTTCCTGCTAGTGTGATGCTCTCTTGTTCACTAAGAAGGATGGTCACATTGGTTACAAAGCCATTATTCGATCCGAAGATTACACTTTACATTTGGTCACAAAAGCAGGTCAGTTGGTAGATTTCTTTTTGTAATCACTATTATTAGTTAGGTTAATTTTGGGCCAAATTCTGAAGTAAATAAAACACTGCTATTTGGTACTGTTAGAAGTAGAATTTTATGTAGAATAACATCCTAAGAGCCTCGCACCTTAATCTGTGGACACAATCTTTTTTACAGCTGTATTTCTAGTGGAGGGATAATTTTTAACAGTTGATTGAAATTGCTCTAAAAGATATTTTTCACAAGAAAATTTAAAAATTTCAATAATTCTTTCTTTTTTTATTATTGTTGTTATTATTATTATCATCATAGAGAGGGGTTTCAAACATCTTAGGTCCACCCTATATGACTAAAAAATTGTGTCCATGGATTGAGGTGTGAGACTCTTAGGATGTTATTCTACATAAAATTCTGCTTCTAATGGTACCAAATGATATAGTGTTTTATTTACTTCATAGCCAAAACCTAATTCAACCAGACTATATAGTCCCTATCGGCTGGGGCTTTAGAATACACTGACTGCATCTCTGCAGAGGGATAAGGCCCCAATGGGGCCACCTGTTGGCTGTGGGTGGCGACCCATGATGCTTGAGGATGGAACCCTGGTGGCTGAGCAATCCAGGACATGCAACATTTCACTTTGGCCCTTACTTAGGCTAGATGGGCGGTCGGAGAGGCCCCTCTAATCAATCAGCTGGTCATGTCAAGCCCTAGCACTTATATGATTGTCCAACACTTATGGTAAACCTAGGGGGACCAATTTTTCTGTGATATGGAATCATTAATCTAAAATGGAATCTGGATAATTTTTAATAATAAATAACAAATTAATCAGTTGATTTTTTTTTCAATTTTTGTTTTAAAATTTAACAACATTAAACATTTTAATAAATAGAACATAACATAACCTAGTTATTTTTCCTTTTAAGATCCAACAAAGAATTAAGAACTAAAGTTTTTACATAACTAAGAAAAGTGGGTTGTAGATTTTCTGAGAAAATGTTTGACTAATCTATCTTTAAATACTTGAAAGTTTTTCTAAGAAATCATTGCTAAAGTGGAAATGGGAGAATAAGACAATACTTTTGATGTAGAAATTGGAAGTGGGAGATACGAAGATCAAACAAAGTTTAACAAATTAATTTCCTCAAGGCTCATTTGATTTTCACAAAATTTACAAGTAAAAGATTCTAAACAACTTGTAACCTTGTTTTATGAATATGACAAAAAGAAAAGTAAATTCTATCACGTGACCATACAATTTAGAAATAAAGAAAAAATCTTTTCCAAAACCATTTATGAAACAACTGGCATGTCTACTCTAAAGCTTACTGGATTTATATTTGCATCATCCTCACCATTGTAAAATAAATTTAAATTGGACAAAATATCCTTTAATAATATTAATTCTCAATGATTATTTTTCATATTTTATTTATTTTTCAAAAATCAGTTGTATGAATAAGTAAAAAATTGCCAACATGGCTGAATGAAATCAATATAGTGAAAAAGTTGGACCTGCTCCTCCTAAAAAAGGTTCCTTGCATAAAGAACAAATGAAATTTCTTCCCTATGCCAGTGGCAACCAGATGGAATTCCTAGTTTAATGTGGCCAAATATCACTCATCCTTTGTATAATTTTATGAAGGATACTTTAAACAAAAAAAAAAAGAGCAGTGGCCTTGCAGTAGATAGGATTCTGGAATTAGTAGATGATAAATCATGAATCTGCATTTTATAAATGAGAACTGCACCCGTTTAATAACATTTTTGACAATCTAAGAAGAAATTAAGTCTTTACTTGCATGTGTTGTTTATAACATGATGAGGGGGGGGGTGTAAATGTAATCTCTGATTAAAAAGTTCTACATCAAAGATGGTTATGCACTGTAACATTCCATTGTTTTATTGACTTGTCATGTTACATTTCTAGTTTTACATATACGTTATTTTTATACTTGGATTTTAACATTTCCAGAAAATTTGCTATTTCTTTAAGTATAATAAAACTTTGAATTATTTTTTTTTTTTTTTTTTTTTTTTTTTTTTCCCAGTTTTTTATAATAATTATAACATATTTTATTGCAATTTTCTCATAAAAATACTATGAAAAGGGAAAAAACAGAATTAACTAAATGTGGAAAGGAAAAAAAAAACAGACTTTACCAAAAGTGGAATTTTTGGTTTTGTTTTACGGCATATCAACCTCAGTGGGTCATTTAATGCTGATAAAGTTTTGAAATAAATCAATTCTTAATGGATAATACAATTTTTTTTATAAATACATTTTTCTATTTAACCCATAGATGGGGACCAAAAGTGGAAATATGATTCAGAAAAATTTGAAATGGAACATTGGGCGGCCTACAAACCCCCAGTCTTTTTTTTATCATATATATGCTATAAGGCAGTGGTTGAGCTAAGGGTCTTTGTGTTCCAAATATGACATTAAACTCTATCTGATGGATTCTGGAATCTGGAGAATGTGGAGTATCCTTTCATCACCATTACTTCCGGGGCCTTTCTGACCATAGGGTGCCATCTATGGGTTAAATAGAAAAACATGAGTTTAAAAACAATTGAGTACCCATCAAGAATGAATAAAACAAAATTGTCTTTGGCATAAAATAAAGCAACCCGCCAACTAACCAGACTATATAGTATTATCATTTTTGTGGTCATAATATAAACATCTTTCTTGTACAAAAGTTTTTTGTTATCATTATTCACTTTAAGATGATTTTTCTCAACACCCTTAATGTTTTTTTCTTTGCTTTAAAAATAAAAACAATCTTTGAGTTTAGGCAGAACTTTACAGTTATTTAATCAAAATATTTAAATATTACAACTTTAAAGTATTGAATAATCAGCATAAATAAATCACCTATTTGAAATACTCATGTGGTGTAAATGGTTAGCAAGCTAGATTCACAAATCATTGTTAGTGAGTACGATTCTCACTTGGCGGCTCATACCTCTGGCCTCATGCCACATCTAAGATAAGTAAATAACTATAAAATACATTGTGATTTACATATACATATATATTATATATATATATATATATATATTCTCTTTTTTTTTATAAAAAGAAAATAACTCTTCTGAGAAAAAGAAAAGTTGGTGAATTGCAAAACAAATATTTGCATTTGGCTGGTTTAGAGAACCAAATAATAGAAGTTTATTACCCAGGTTTCACTGAAAAAGGAACTTCAGGAAAACTTTTTTTCGCAAGTCTAACAATGTATTCCTGAAGATCCTTTGTCAATGAAAATTCTACTGTGTGTGTATGTATATCTGTATAACCCCTCCCCCTCTTGTGTCAGGTCACTCAATGCGCTACTGGTAACTATGTAACACAGTACGATCTGTTTCATAGTTTGATCATCGGCGACAAAACCAGTAACCCACAGATTTTGTCTGGTGAGGAGCATGACTAGACACCCTGCAGGATGAAAAACAAGACCTGTAAAAGGATGGGGGATGCTCTTTGCTCAACAATCATCTGGCATATTATTTCTGGGAATGTTGTACCCCTTATTCCTTGTTTTCCTAACAAGGAGAAGGACAACTCTGATATAACACCTGTGATTGAAGTGATTACTGGTTTCAGCTTATCACTGGTGTGAGATTACCCGCCTCTGCAACTTGTGCACCTTCATTGCACAAATAGTGATGACCCATGTTGTAATACTTCTGTGCTGGCCAGTTTCAAAAGGCTTGAGCTAGGGACAGGTACACAAGTAAAAGAAAAACACAACAAAAATCTAATGATAGGACACTAATGGGAGGAGGAAGGTAATAACAGTTCATGCAGTTTATGGTGGAGCAAGAGGGCACTTTATTTGATGTCATCAGCTGGCAAGAAAGTTTTTTTTAACTACAAGTCGACTGCTAGAATAAACTCCAAGTCTGATTTTCATGAATCATGGTTATTGTTTTAAAGGAGTTAATTGTTGAAAACAAATAATAGAAGTTTGATTTCAACTGACAACTCCATAAAACTTAATGATTGAGTCACAAAGTTGATTCTACCATTATGGAAATAATGACATTGAATAACACTAATTTTCTTAAGTTTTGAAAATTAAAAACAAAAAACTGATTAATTTTGTTATTTGTTATGGAAAATTACATTAAAAATCCAGATTCTATTTATGATTAAGGATTCTGCAAATTCAAAAAATTGCCCCCACCTCCTAAATATCTAATCATTAAGGATGTTCAAATGTAGATTTTATTAGTGAAAAATGGAAAAACATTGTCAAATTCATACAGCAAATTCACTACTTAGATTTTTAAAAGAATAAAAATAGATCAATTGAATCAGAGAAAAATATTTTTTTGGATCAATTCAAAAAATATTCTATTTAAAATTATGTCCATAGATACTTCTTGTCAATCAATCTGTTGTATTCCTTAGTAGAAAGACACTGCAATACCAAGGAATACTACAGATTGACTGACAAGAAGTATCTATGGACAAATTCTCTTCTACAGATTGACTGACAAGAAGTATCTATGGACACTGCAAATTTCTCTACAAGGAATACTAACAGATTGACTGACAAGAAGTATCTAATGGACACTGCAAATTCTCTACCAAGGAATACTACAGATTGACTGACAAAGAAGTATCTAGTGGACACTGCAAATTCTCTACCAAGGAATACTACAGATTGACTGACAAGAAGTATCTATGGACACTGCAAATTCTCTACCAAGGAATACTACAGATTGACTGACAAGAAGTATCTATGGACACTGCAAATTCTCTACCAAGAATTACTACAGTATTGACTGACAAGAAGTATCTATGGACACTGCAAATTCTCTACCAAGGAACTGAATCTATGGACACTGCAAATACAAGGAATACTACGATTGACTGACAAGAAGTATCTATGGACACTGCAAATTCTCTACCAAGGAATACTACAGATTGACTGACAAGAAGTATCTATGGACACTGCAAATTCTCTACCAGGAATTACTACAGATTGACTGACAAGAAGTATCTATGGACCACTGCAAATTTCTTACAAGGAATACTACAGATTGACTGACAAGAAGTAATCTATGGAACACTGCAATTCTCTACCAAGGAATACTACAGATTGACTGACAGAAGTATCTATGGACACTGCAAATTCTCTACCAAGGAATACTACAGATTGACTGACAAAAAGTATCATGGACACTGCAAATTCCTCATAACCAAGGAATACTACAGATTGACTGACAAGAAGTATCTAATACTTGTCAGTCAATCTGTAGTATTCCTTAATTAGAAAGATTGTAATATCAGTTACTCCTGTGGACTGTAGCATTCCTTCTGGGAGAGGGAATCAGGTCGGCAACTGATTTTAGGACAATTTATGAATGACTCTAAATACATTTTGTGATTTTTTCCATTGGTCAATCCAGCTAAATAAAATATAATGGTGACTTTTTTTTACAGTTTTATACGCCATTTTTTACCGCATCCATTTCTATCAATTTCCTTCCATCTTTCCTTCTTTATGTTCTATCAATTATTTCCTTCTATTCTACTTTCTTTCATTATCCATTTCTCTTCCTATCTTTTTTCCGCTTATTTCCCTTCTTTCATTTACCTTCCTCCTTCTTTATATTTCCTTTCTGCCTTCCTTTTCGTATTTCCTTTCTCGAACGGAATTTTCTTTTCTTCAATTCCTTTCATCTTTCCTTTCTTTTTCTCTTTTTTATTTTCTACTGTCTCTGTTTCCTTCATTCCTTCTATCTTAAAGTCCTTCTTTTTTGTTAAACCTTCCTTACTTATATAGTCATTGGTACTCTTCTCAATAGGTGAATCTACCGAAATCGTTTCTAATCCTAATATGTGATCTACCCTTAATATTAACAAGGGTTAGGGGGTGCTTCCAATATCTGATCTAACGAAGGTTTGTGATCTAACTATTGATCTACTAGTACTAACCCTAACCCTAACCCTGCCAAACCTAACACTAGCCCTATCCCTGACCCTAAACCTGTTAATATTAATGGGTAGATCACATATTGGAATGTAAACAACTCGGTAGATCACATATTGGATTAGAAGCCATACGGTAGATCACGTATGAGAAGAGTGCCCAGTAATTCCCCTTTAATTTCCTTCTGTTAGGGAGAGTTATCTCCCCCTAACGATTCAAACCGGATACTCTCTAATAAGGAGGGAGACAAAATACGAACAGTCAAGCAGACAAGGACTGGGCTCCATACGTGATCACACGTATGATACATATAGCTGAACTGTATCCCAACCCATCCACTGTATTTCCCTGTCAGTGAGAATAAATGAAACAAATATTGAGTAATTTATGAGGATGTGCGACCCGGTCGCCTGCCTCAAAAATTTCTATCCGGTGACTATCAAAATAACAACCCCAGCTCGTCGTAATTCTTGTTTATTTATCGTAATTTGTCGTAATTCTTGTTTAGATATGAAGATTGATATATAGTTTGGAATAGACTGAGATAGATAGATAGATAAACAAACAAAATAATATAGATAAATATGAACAAATGGAGATAGATAGATATTTTCGACAAGTAAATGTATTTGGGGGATGTCGCTTCTTTTTTTTGTCGTAATTCTTGTTTATCTAAACGAAAAACAAGACATTAAAGCATGAATAAAAAAAATCTTAGTATTTAAAGTAATATAGATACATATGAACAAATTGAGATAGATAGATATGAAGATGGATAGTTTTAAATAGACTGAGCTGGGTCGTTATTTTAATAGTCACCGGATAGCAATCTTTGAGGCAGGAGACCGGGACTCACTTCCTCATAAATTACCAAATATTGTTATATGTTAACATATTTACTGTCTTTATTATCAATGTTGTATATCCTACATCTCGGAATATAACACATTCCATCACTGATTTATATTTTTCTAGTATTTCTTCCTTCAATTCGTCTTTTCCTCCTTTCTTCTTTCCGTCCAACCTACCTTTCTTCCTTATTTCCGTTCTTTCTTCCTTACCTTTCATTATGTAACCTTGTACTAAAATGAGTTGCAAATTAATTCGAAACAGGACAAATTTCATATTATAGAGTGTTGCTAATACTAATCCTAACCCTAACCCTGCCAACCCTAACACTAACCCTATCCCTAATCCCAACTCTATTAATGTTAATGGGTAGATCCCATATTGGAATGTAAACAACTCGGTAGATCACATATTGGATTAGAAACCATTCGGTAAATCACATATTGGAAGAGCACCCAGTCATTCCCCTTAATTTTCCTTCCATCACGGATTTATATTTTTCTAGCATTTCTTCCTTCAATTTCTCTTCATCCTTCCTTCTTTCCGTCCAACCTTTCTTTCTTATTTCCGTTCTTTCTTCCTTACTTCTCATTATGTAACCTTGTATTAAAATGACTTGCAAATCATTTTGAAACAGGACAAATCTCACATTATAGAGTCCTGCTAATACTAATCCTAACCCTAACCCTACCAACCCTAACACTAACCCTATCCCTAATCCTAACCCTGTTAATGTCAATGCGTAGATCCCATATTGGAATGTAAACAACTCGGTAGATCACATATTGGATTATAAACCATTTAGTAGATCACATATTTGAAGAGCACCCGTCATTCTCCTTTATTTTTCTTCCATCACGGATTTATATTTTTTAGCATGTCTTCCTTCAATTCGTCTTTTCGTCCTTTCTTCTTTCCGTCCAACCTTCATTCCTTCCTTCATTCCGTTCTTTCTTCCTTACTTCTCATTATGTAACCTTGTACTAAAATGAGTTACAAATTAATTCGAAACAGGACAAATCTCACATTATAGAGTCCTGCTAATACTAATCCTAACCCTAAGCCTGTCAACCCTAACGCTAACCCTATCCCTAATCCTAACTCTGTTAATGTTAATGGGTAGATCACATATTTCAATGTAAACAACTCGGTAGATCACCATTTGAAGAGCACCCGTCATTCTCCTTTATTTTCCTTCCATTACTGATTTACATTTTTTCAGGCATTTCTTCCTTCAATTCCTATTTTCACCTTTCCTTCTTTCCGTCCAACCTACCTTTCTTCCTTATTTCCGTTCTTTCTTCCTTACTTCACATTATGTAAACTTGTAGTAAAATGACTTGCAAATTAATTCAAAACAGGACAAATCTCACATTATAGAGTCCTGCTAATACCAATCCCAACCCTAACCCTACCAACCCTAACACTAACCCTATCCCTAATCCTAACCCTGTTAATGTCAATGCGTAGATCCCATATTGGAATGTAAACAACTCGGTAGATCACATATTGGATTATAAACCATTTAGTAGATCACATATTTGAAGAGCACCTCTCATTCTCCTTTATTTTTCTCCCATCACGGATTTATATTTTTTAACATGTCTTCCTTCAGTTCCTCTTTTCATTCTTCCTTTTTTCCGTCCAACCTTCATTCCTTCCTTCATTCCGTTCTTTCTTCCTTACTTCTCATTATGTAAACCTTGTACTAAAATGACTAGCAAATTATTTCGAAACACGCCAAATTTCACATTACAGAGTCCTGCGAATATCCAGCGGGTATGCCATCAATCTAATATCGAACTGATGTCACTTCCTGTCTTGCGCGCCCATCAGAATGTCATAAACCGACCCATGTTCACATCTGCGAACCTGACCCTGGCGCTCTCCAATCCCTTCACCCTCTTTGATAGGCATCGATGCATGGTTGGTGTTTCAAATGACAGACATCTTGGTTTGATGGGGACGCATGACAGCTACAGTGGAGAAAGGGAACGGCGGAACAACCGTCCTAACACGACCGGCGGTGCGAAGCTGTCAAACACGTCGACATTTTGCTGAAAATCTCATTTGGTATACATACACGTGAACGTGGCAGATGTGTTTATACGACATCTTTTGATTAACACCTAGCACTGTCTGAGCCTTCTTCCTCGTTCAGATCCTTTAGAAATTTAAATGGACTTTTCGTGTCTGACAAGGAATAAATACCATCACTCAAAATAAGTTCAATAATTTTAGAAAGGTTTGCTTAAAACACACATGTATACAATATATATATATATATATTATATATATATATATATATATATATATATATATTGTATACGTGTGTGTTAGTCAGATCTTAGCCCTGAAGAGCATTAAGCGAAACTAATAGTAGGTTCGTCTGACTCATTAGATTTATCTTTATTATTTTTATCACGTCTGTTTCAAATGGATTATAATTACATATAAGTTCTATTTAATGTAATTTTTTCTGTGTCACTCATATTAAATAACTGTTAACATCAATACATTTTTCCGTCTCTTTACAAACACACATTCATATCCACAAACACACACAGACACGCCGATATATATATATAATATATATATATATATAATATATATATATATTCTATTCAGAGAGAGAGAGAGAGAGAGAGAGAGAGAGAGAGAGAGAGAGAGAGAGAGAGAGAGAGAGATGCATACATAGCAGCAATTAAAAATAAATTAACAAAGTATATTGAAATTAAGAAAAGAGTGAATGAAAATATGAAAACGAACGAAAAAGAGAAATATACAAGATAACACGAAAGATTAATGTTTGAGAGAAAAAAAGAAAAATGAAAGAAAATAAGATAAAAGGAAGCAAGAAGAAAACAACAAGATAACACCAAAGAATGAATGTAAGAAATAACGAAAGAAAGAAAGAAAGGAAACGAAAGAAAAAAGAAAAAAAAAGAAAAGAAAGAAATAACACCAAATAAAATGTAAGACCGAGAAAACAAGAAGCAACCAGGAAACAAAGGAATAACACAAATATATAAGAAAGAATGCAAATAATATAGAAGATGAAAACAGAAAGAATGAAAAAAAAAGATGAGACCAGAAAAATAATTAAGAAAGAAAAAAGAAGATAGAAATAAAAACAAGAAAGAAGAAAAAAAGATGAGAACAAGAAAAAGAATTTAAGAAAGAAAAAAAGAAAAAAAACTAGAAAGAAAGAAAGAAGATAACACAAAGAATGAATGTAAAAAGAAAGAATAAAGAAAATAGAAATTAAGAAAGAATTAATAAAAAAGAAAGAGAGATAAACAAAGAAAGAAAGAAAAAAAGAAGATAGCACCAAAGAATAAGTGTAAAAAAGAAAGAAAGAAAGATAGAAAGATAAAAACATATAAACAAGAAAGAATGGAAAAAAGAAAGGAAAGAAGATCACATCAAACATATAAATAAATAAAAAAGAATGAAACAAAAATAATACAGAAAAAAAACCCAGAGAAGTTAGAAATTAATAAGGAATGAACGAAAAATAAAGAAAGAAAAAAAAGAGAAAGAAAAAGAAAGAAAGAAGATAACATCTAAAATGCATGTTTGAATGAATGAAAGAAAAATGAAAGAAAGAAAAATGAAAGAAAGAAAAATGAAAGAAAAAAGAAAATAAAAACAAGAAAGAAAGAAAAAGATAACACCAAAGAATGAATGTAAGAAAGAAAGAAAAAAAGAAAGAAAGAAAAAATAGAGACAAAAAAACAAAGAATTTAGAAATTAAGAAAAATTGAATGAAAAAAAGAAAGAACGAAAGAAAAAGAGACAGAAATAAGATAGCACCAAAAATGAATGTAATAAAAAAGAAAGAAAGAAGTTAAATTAAGAAAAATAGAAAAAAGAAGATAACATAAAATGAAAAGAATTAAGAAAGAAAGAAAGATAAAATAAATAAATAATAAAGAAGAAAGAAAGAAAGAAAGAAGATAAACGAAAGAAAAAGAAGAAGAAGAAAAGAAAAGAAAGAAAGAAGAAAGAAAAGATAAAAACAAGAAAGAAAGCGAAAACAGAAAGAAAGAAAGAAGATAAAACAAGAAAGAAAGCGCAAAAAAAGAAGAAAGAAGATAAAGAAAAAAAGAAAGAGAAATAACAAGAAAAAGCGAAAAAACAAAGAAAGAAAAGAAGATAAAAACAAGAAAGAAAGCGAAAAAAAAAGAAAGAGAAAGACAAGAAAAAAAGAAAGAAAGGATAGAATCAAGAAAGAAAGAAAGGAAGAAGATAAAACAAGAAAGAAGAAGAAAGAAAGAAGAGAAAAAGATAAGAAAGAAAGAAAGAAAGAAGAGATAAAACAAAGAAATGAAGAGAAGAAAGAAGAAGATAAAGAAAAGAAAGAAGAAAGAAGAAAGAAAAGAAAGAAAGAAATGAAAGAAAAAGAAAGAAAGAATGAAGAAAGAGATAAAACAGAAAGAAGAAGAAAGAAAGAAAGAAAGAAAAAAGAATGAAAGAGAAAAAATGAAAGAAAGAAAGAAGAAGAAGAAAAAAAAGAAGAAAGAAAAGAAAGAAGATAAAAAGAAGAAAAAGAAAGAACGAAGATAATGCTATGATATTTCAGCCTGACGCCTACTTTCTTAACTGCCGAACATAGACATTTAGTTGACATTTCCCTCGCTACCAACATTCCAATTTTGTTTTGGCGATTTCTCTTCGGTTAGCGATAATCAAGATTCATGTTTTGTTTACATTTGTTGTACGAGCAATAGTCACCAGGTGCGCACGCGTTGTTAAGGTCAAACATTGACCTGTCACTTGATTAGTGTCATGAAGGCGCCCGGCTATCATGACCCTCTTCATCCTCGATATAAACTTCCATCTTGTTTCCATGAAATCGCTTCTAGCTTTCCTCTGAGTGTAAAAGGGCGTTCACTTTAAATCCTAATATAAGGTAAAATACACTTAGAGTAATATACATATCCCACCCTTTTTATCTCATGTAAAAAATCCTGGTCATCCATAATGCTACCAAAACCATTTATGTCATGTGGTCAATCATGACATATATATATATATATATATATATATATATATACTTTTTTTTGAAGGCACTTACAACGTTTCGATTTCTGTCGGAGGGAAGTCGTTAGTATATATCGCTGATGAGACTTAATAAAGTCGAACCAGTCTGTACGATATTCTACACACCGAGCGATCCTTTGCTGGGATTACACTTGTCAAGTTCATTTTCTATAAGAAAAAGTATCGAATTTTATGCGATACATGCGTTGTAAGTGCCTTCAAGTAAAAATTTAATATATTCAGCAACGCTTCTAAATGAACAAACATCCAAAAATCTTATATATATATATATATATATTTACCAACTCCTCCACACGAGCATGATACGACACAAGGTCAATTTCTTAAGCGGAGTTTAACAGGTTTGAATTCAGAGTTTTCCTTCTTCTAGACCGGTTGCCTAAACAAGTTTAAAGAGCCCAGTCTGCCCAACTATTTATCCAAAGCTGGAGGAAGAGTAGAATTCATACATTTCACAAGTGTATTAGAGCTAAGTGAAATGCAATTACCACATCCAGGAATCGAACTCGGGGTGATGACCAGGATGTATAAGAATGCATTTACTCAACCTATGTCCCACGGGGAGTATGTCAATTTTCAAGAGATCATTTGTTTTCCTTCTCATAGACTGGTTGCCTTCTCAGTGTTCAAAAGCTATTTTTTGTTTCGTTTCTTTGTTTAATATCACACCGGCCATCGAGGGTTATTTAATACCTTCATCATAGAAAAAAATAGTGGTACTATTTAACCCGTAGCTGGGGGTTTAATACTTTTTAACCGTATCTGGGGGTTTAATACCTTTAAGGGTTTTACCTTTCCCCAGGCTAATAGACCGAAAATGAACAAAATAGAGCTCGAATTCGCTTATTTCGATGTAGCCGTCTAACACGTTAGGCATAGCGCCACCCACCCTGTCGACTCAGGCTGTAGAATACACCGACTACACCAATGGAGAGAGGTAAAATCCCCCCCCCCATGAGGTTACCTGTTGGCCGTGAATGGCGACCCGTGATGCTTAAGAACGGGATTCTGGTGGATGAGTAGTCCATGACACGCAACACCCCACTCTGGTCCTTACTTAGGCTAGACAGGCGGTCGTAAAGGTCACTATCGATGTATCGACTAGTCACGTCAAGCTCTAGTACCTATATGATTGTCCTAACCCTATTGCCCTTATGGCAACACCAACCCTTTTTATCATATATTTGCTAGAAGGCGGTGGCTAAGTCTTAGTGTCCTGTGTATGACGTTAAACTCCATCTTGTGGTGAAGTTCCAATGCTGGGACTCTGGGGGGTGTAGAATGCCCCTTTTATCGCCATAGCTCCCAGGTCCATCCTGGCCCAGAGTGGTAGTACCAGTTAGTGTTCCATCTATGGATTAAATAGATAAAAAATGAGTATTAAAAATGTGTTTTAAAAATTAAGTTTGAAAAAAAAAAATTAAATACCACAAAATAATGAATAAAACAAAATATATTCGGCATAAAATAAACCGGCAAGGGTTGATATGCCGTAAAACTGCCTTGACTGGTTGCCTTGCCAATATTTGTCCAACTATTTACTTAACTGGGATGTATAACTATGGATTTAGCCAAGCCCTCCACCCTACTATGTTCTCATAGTTTGGGAAAGAACAGGTGGATGCATGCCTCTCCCAATCCTGTCTTCAGGCATTACGGGTTGCCACCCACGGCCAACAGGGGGATCCATTCCGAGTGGTCTTACTCCGTTGCAGTGGTGAAGTCAGCATATTCTACCATCCAGGATGACTTGATGATCTGCTGTTGATTTTTTTAAAAAGTTATGACACAGGGAATTTGTTTCAAATATTACTATGTGTATTTTTATAAATTTATCTGAAAGAATGGAGAAGAATCGAATATTTTGATTTTCAATGCCAGTTTGTTTATTCAAAATATTTTGACAATCAAATGGAACCACAAGATTCATGGTTCGATACCGGCCCAAGCAAACTCAGTGTATGAAGCACAGTGATCAGTTGGATCAGAATAAAAGGACAGGATATTTCTTCTAGATGGAAAAGGACATTGCATGCTTTCAAAGACTTGTCCATATTCTGCAAAAGTCAACATTTGGGATAGCATAACAGCATTTCTCATGTGTATATTGAATTGGATATAAAATATAAATTGCTAGTGAAACACAAACAACCTTGTCCAGAATTTGAACTCGTGGTGTACTGGTGAAAGACGTAGGGAATAGAATCTTCGACCCCAATTCAATTGCTAGACAAAGCTCCAGTTCACACTA
>CM042161.1:55420338-55440338 GCA_023376005.1 Doryteuthis pealeii | reverse complement strand
CATCTAAAACATCATGGAGAGACTATTCTACCCCCCATTGACATCGTTCACTGGAAGAATCACCCGGAATCCAATATTGTCAAGTGAGTCCACTGAACTGATTTTGTACCTGTTGGATGCCTTAAATGATTGGCCTTGTGCCAGACTATATCCAAGTTTCATCTCAGTCACTCATCTACATTAACTCTTCCCACGTCTTGCGACATTTACACATTTAAATAGCATGGTTGTCCTGTGAGTTTACATTCAATTGAGTTCATTTCAATAAGAGTTCCATGAAAGAGATCTTGTTGTGGCGAGGTTAAGTGGGGACGGACCATTGGTGACAAGGGTCTCGCCTCTGTAGGGGGGCCTTTTCTAATCATGCTGCAAGCCATAAAAGCTTAATTAAAAGTGTCAGTTGTTGACGCAACGAAGGCGGAGACGGCAAAGAGGGAGGGGAAGGGAGAGAGAGAGAGAGAGAGACGGGTGGATGGAGAGAGTTGTTATTTATTAAAAGTAGTTTAGTACAAGGCCAGTACTATAGGGAATACAATTAGAAGATAGATAGATAGAGATAGAGATAGAGATATATACCGATAGATAGAAATATAGATAGATATATAATGAGAGAGATGGAGAAAGAGAATGTGTGTGTGTGTGTGTGTGTGTGAGAGAGAGAGAGAGAGAGAGAGAGAGAGAGAGAGAGAGAGAGAGAGAAAAGAAAGAAAGAAGGAAAGATTGCAATTTACTAAACTAAGTTTAGCACAAGCTAGGTCTATGAAGAATCCAGGGAGAATATATATATATATACTAGCTAAAGTACCCGGTCCATGACCGGACTAAAATGAAATTTGGATCACCAGGGAGTGAGAGAGAAAGTGGAAGACAGTAGTTAGAGAGGGGGTAAGAGGAAAATAATTCTTGAAACTAAAATCATTGAGAATTTGTATATTTCAGGATTTGTATTTTCTGTTTTATAGTTTAAAATTATTTCATATTATTATACAACAAATTGAAAGTATTCGTTTGTATATTTGTTTGTTATTGTTTTAAATTTTTTGTACATGACAACAATTCACATTTAGTTCTTAATTGCATGTTGAGTTTAAAAAGAAGCTGAGAATTGAAAATTTAAATTCTTCGTATTGCAATATCTATTTTGCTTAAGATAGTATTATAGGGACCACCAATTGATCAGTTTAGGCCATCTTGAATAAAACGGAAATATTTTGTTATTATTTATAATTAATTTTTTTCATTTAAAAAACTCTTATCGTAACTTGTTTTTAGCTACGTTAATTTTCAGTTGATTTAACAGTGCAAAATGAAAAACGTTGTTTTTCAATCATAATTTTCATTATTTCCGTAAGCTGAAAAAAAGTTAAAAAATCATCAGGAGTTTATTTAATGTTTTTTCTTTCAAATGGAAAAAATTTTTCAAGAAAATATTAATTTTTCTGCAAGTTTCATAGTGTTAAATATAGGGGGGGGGGGTAAATTTCACAGGGTAAAATTGGTGGTACCTAGTATTTTAAAACATTGTTTAAAAACGTTTGGTGGACCTGATTATCTGGACTCCCCCCCCATCTATTTTTTTTCCTTCAGTTGATTATTATCGATTACACACCAATCTATCAGATTGAAAAAAAAAATCTTAAAAGTTCTTTATTATTTGAGTATTCACGGGTGCTCATTTCCTCGTATAAGTTTATAGTAAATTGATCCCCCATATCGGAACCGCTTGAACGGAACCCAAATTATTTATTTATTTTCCCATTAAACTAACCCTAACCCCTACCCCCACCCTAGTTAAAATTAAGTTTTATTACAAAATTTGTATTAATTACAAAACATCAATTTTCATAAAAGTTCAAATGTCACCTATGAAATCTCTATTTAAACATGTCAATTTTTCAGAACTGAAAAGTTGCACTATAAACTCAGCGATGTTTATTGACTTCACAATAAAGAGTAAAATCATAAAACTTAAAATTTAATTTGTAAGGCAAATTCTGAGGAATATTTTAAATTGTATTTTGAATAATAATTTAAATGTTGGTTGTTAGTTGTTTTGTTTTATCAACTTTTCGGGTAATTTACTAACGAATCATGTCATTTTGATAAACAAAGCGCTTACAATTTTTCGTACTTACATATAAAAATTTTTTGAAATGTTCCAATAAGTGGATATTGTCGGATAAACTTGAAATAAATTTCGTCTTACAAATAATTGACTACTTATCTCCAGTCGGGCCTTCGACTAAAGATAAAACACCGGATTGTGTTCATATTAGTAACCTTTGTTTTGTTTTTTTTTTATCGTGGTTTGAGAAAATAATTAGTTAACGAACCAAAGGAAAAACAGTTTCTAAGGAAATTCGTCAATCTTATTGTTATTTTTAACCCTTTAAAACTCTAACAATAAAAATTAATAAATACATTAAAGAATTAAAAGTCATTTTATTCGAATGAAAATCTTAGTTTAATTTATACAAATATGTAACCGTACTTACGGCGTAAACTGATTTTCATGATACTGTTATTTACGATTAAAAATTTTTTTTAATAATGTAACCGTAAAGCGTACATTTTGATTTCTACAATTTTTATGCATTACAAAAATTAAAATGAAAATGAGTGTACTGTACAATTTAAGAATATGGACAAACTCGCTGTAAAAATAATTTAATCTATAAAAACACATACAAATTACATATTCAGAAAGACTAAGAGATTCCTAGCTGTCTTATTCGTATTATCGCTTATACGAAGTTTTTTTTTTTTTTTAACTCGCTGTAAAAAAAAAAAATCTATAAAAACACATACAAATTACATATTCAGAAAGACTATTTCATCTTATTACTAAAGATATAAATATTTTAAAGATTAAAATCCTAAATAGGTAAGAGATTCCGATCTGACTGTTATAGACTGCATTGCTTGTATCGCAATAATCATAAGCAGCGTGGCTATCCGAAGCCATTTTTTAATTTTTTATCTCGCTGTAAAAAATGATTCAATTAATAAAAACTCACACAAATTACATATTTTGAAAGAGTATTTTCTTATCTTTCTAACGATATAAAAATTATTAAAGACTGGACCATAAATAGGCCATAAATTCGGAGCTGAACGGCTTAGACTGCAAAATTAATTAATTAAAATCAAAACTTAGCTGCTGTTATCGCTTTAACAATAAGCAGGCAGAGACAATATTTTATTATCAGGAGGGGCTGATATACGGACAGTTCCGCAAATTGGGTGATTTTGGATTAATTAATCGATTAAATCCCTTAATCAGTAAAAATCAATAACCAAATTTGGAATTTTCTTAGTTAGAACGATATCAATGTGTATGCAAGATTTTGAATCTGAGTGACCTCCCGTTTTTTGTTATACGTCGACACGTACATACAAAAATCTCTGTTTTATATATTAGATATATATATAATATATATATATATATATATATATATATATATATATATATATATAAGAATTAATGGAAAAAAGGAATGAATGGAATAAAAATTGAATGAAATTAATGGAATAAATGAAAAAAATTTTTCCAAAGGACCTCTCTTAAAATATTTTTTTTAAGAGAGGAAAAGCCCTCTTCATTTTACTATATATATATATATATATATATATATATATATATATATATATATATATATATATATATATATATATATTGGATCAAAGTTGAATTTCTGGATGAGGCTGTTTGTATTTTCAATTGCACTAGTATACTTATGAAATGTATACACATCCACATACCCTTCAGCTATGGGTAAAATAGCAGGGCATAGTGAGCTCTTTAACCTTGGCTAGTTTACCAGTCTAGGAGAAGGAAAACTCAGAATTCAAACCTATGAAACTCCGCTTAAGGAATTAGCCTTATAAGGTTTCTTAGTTTAATTGCATATCAAACTTCCTGGGTAATTTAACGCCAATGACATCCTTGTAGAAGAACAGTAGAACTACTATCTAACCTATTGCTGTGGTGATGTTTATATCTTTCTCCGGGCCATTGGTTCGAAAATAAACGCAATAGCGCCACTGAAGTTCGAACCCGCTTACTACGATATCTCAGTTCTGTAGATTAACCAGTACTAACTGATCCAATCTTTTTATCAAGGAACTTTTTTGTTTGGGATGGACGCATTTCTAGAGGAAACATCCTTATGATTACATATATTTACTTCTCTATAAGTAAAAAAAAAAAGTAAAGTAGTCGGGGTGGACTAAAGTCAGTATCAGCTAATCAGCGAGGGAGTCTATCCACTTTTCACTACCTCTAGACCAAGGAGATTATTTTCAGTTTCTAAGGTGGGGCGACACACCTACCCTGAGCTGCTTACTTTACCGGACAGATGCCTGTGCTACTCATACGATGAGTCGGCGTGGGACGGTATCGAACTAGGAACCTTGTGGTTTCTAGCCGAACGCTCTACCGACTAAGCTAACCCGCCCCTAGAACTCATACGCTCGTTTGGTGAGGGCCGGTATAGAACTAGGAACCTTGTGGTTTCTAGCCGAATGCTCTACCGACTGAGTTAACCCGGCCCTAGAACTCATACGCTGGTTTGGCGAGGACCGGTATCGAACTAGGAACCTTGTGGTTTCTAGCCGAATGCTCTACCAACTAAGCTAACCCGCCCTAGATCTCATACGCTGGTTTGGTGAGGGCCGGTATAGAACTAGGAACCTTGTGGTTTCTAGCTGAACGCTCTACCGACTGAGCTATGCCTGGTTTTAGTAGAAAGATGTACACAAGTTTCGTACAAATAAGAATAAGACTATGCAGGCTAAACAGTGATTTCTAATATCTTTATACGATTTACTCCGATCATACATTCATCATTGTTCTTTTTCTGCGGCTATATGCAACACCTAGAACATAACAAAAAAGCATAACATGAATGCGTCGTATATAAAAGCTGTTTAATGGTCAAATAAAATCCATCTTCAACCGCAAACTTTGTACCAAACCAAGCTGAAAACCGAAATTGATAGAGAAAAACAAAAACAAAAACACCCGCTAAAACAAAAGAAAAAAAAGCGCCAAATTTACTTTCTCATCTGCTATAACGATGAACAAACAAGTCATCTATAAAATTTTGCTGTAAGCGTCCACCAGGTCAAATATGTCGTACGCTCGTATTTTCTTTTTTAAAACCTCAGATCGAAATGAAAAGAAATTACATTAGTCTAGCAATTTACATAAGGTTTCTGGCATGTTGCATTTTTCTATCTCCATAGACGAATTAGTCAAACATTGTGTTGTAGATTAGAAAACGTCTATTTATATATTCGTTTATTTACTTGTATAAGCAATTTTTTTTCACTCTTTTTCTTTTCTTTTCTTTTTTTTTTCTATTTTTCTTTTAAAAAGAAATCAATAGTTATCAACTCGCTACATTCTCACATTAGACTAAGGAACACGGCATGTAAAAAGGGAATGATATTGACGGAGTTAATTTGGTGTTTACGCTGAATAGTTTAATATACTCGTCTCAGTGTTTGGATTTTCACAGGCGTTTACGAGGAATAATAAAATGCAAAAGTGGGAAAGTATAGGGTAGTTATTTAATGACTCGGCAATGATTTAAAAGGTTCTCTTACTCATGGGTGAGTCATATACACAGACATACATACGCACACACACAACCTCTCTCTCTGTCTTACACACACACACACACACACGCGCGCGCACACACACATATATATATAATATATATATATATATATACATATATATATATATATATAAGTCGGATGGCCTAAAGTCTGTATCAGCCATACATTGATTGAGTCTATCCCCACTCGCTAGTGCTAGACCAAGAAGATTGTTTTTGCCATAATATATATATATTATATATATATATATATATATATATATATATGAAATAAAAGGAAATTAATCCGACAGTGTGAATTTGATATATTGAAAAAACAAATGATGTTTACAAAAGCTTGGGGTCATCAGGAGAGAATGTGCATCGTTTCGGGGCCTTCATCTCAACGGTTCTAACTGCACATCGTCCCCCTCACATCCCGTTTTTACTATTGTTGAAGACCAATCATACGGTCGATACAGATATTCCGAGGGACCTCACATCAGTGAGGGAGGCCGATGTGCAGTTAAAACCGTTGAGAGGAAGGCCCCGAAACGGTTCACATTCTCTTCTGATGATCCGAAGCTTTTGTAAACAGCATTTGTTTTTTCAATATATCAAATTCATATATATATATATATATATGTATATATATATATATATATAAAAGCAGCTGCACGGCAACTCTCCTCCTATCACACGAACCATCCACATAATAGAAACAGAACACACTGTTTTTTACCGGTAAAGTGAAGATGAATTCATAAGTGACGTTCTCCTGTGTATAGTTACATATAGACACATCAGAATGGGCCGACCAGCAAATACATACATTGATCAGCCCTGTTGGGATACTGGATGTCGCGAGAAGGACTTGCCAGGAGCAATGAGGGATAGGGACTGGTGATGAGAGAGACAGAGAGACACATATAGTGTGTGTGTGTGTGTGTGTCATGGGAATCTTTAATGTCAGCGCAAGCTGCTGCTGCTGCTGCTGATGATGATGATGATGATTTTATTAATGTCCCTTACAGACGGCTGAGCGACAAACTTAAAATAAAAATTGAACATTCTGATATATAAGGTGTGCTACAATACACCACAATTTATAGACTAGGCGATGTCACCTGGTTCAAACCTCAGCCAATCAACAGCCCTAATGCGTGGCTGGTTGACTACTTAATCACTGATATTTAGAGACGTTCATTTGCAATCATTGACGAAGGACTTGCAATACTGAGGAGTACTAAGGAACAACCAAAGGATTATTTAGCAAGGATTTCTGCTGGACAAGCGCTCTTACTTGGAGCCTAAAGGATGGCCCATAAAATCGTAGCAAATCTTCCCTAAAATTCAACAATATTATGTTTATTCGATGGGTTTCCCGAAACCATGAGTTCTCAGAACCTCTTTCTTCGTAACCCACTGAAGTTCTAATTGGCTCGTTAATAAGTTTGTTTGTTTGTTTCCTGAACCCCTGAAGATTCCCTTTTATAGTACCAAAAGTACTACGGAAAGTTATGGTAACTTTATGTTAGCCGATGTAATTTAATGACTTGTATAATATTTTACTGCCTCTCCCTGAAAAATAATTCCCTTTTATAGTACCAAAAGTACTAGGGAAAGTTATGGTAACTTTATGCTAGCCGATGTAATTTAATGACTTGTATAACATTTAACTGCCTCTCCCTGAAAAATAATTCCCTTTTATAGTACCAAAAGTACTAGGGAAAGTTATGGTAACTTTATGCTAGCAGATGTAATTTAATGACTTGTATAATATTTAACTGCCTCTCCCTGAAAAATAATTCCCTTTTATAGTACCAAAAGTACTACGGAAAGTTATGGTAACTGTATGTTAGCAGATGTAATTTAATGACTTGTATAATATTTAACTGCCTCTCCCTGAAATATAATTCCCTTTTATAGTACCAAAAGTACTAGGGAAAGTTATGGTAACTTTATGTTAGCAGATGTAATTTAATGACTTGTATAATATTTAACTGCCTCTCCCTGAAAAATAATTCCCTTTTATAGTACCAAAAGTACTAGGGAAAGTTAGGGCCACTTTATGTTAGCAGATGTAATTTAATGACTTGTATAATATTTAACTGCCTCTCCCTGAAAAATGATATCCTTTTATAGTACCAAAAGTACTTGGGAAAGTTATGGTAACTTTATGTTAGCCGATGTAATTTAATGACTTGTATAATATTTAACTGCCTCTCCCTGAAAAATAATTCCCTAATGAAAGGTACTATAGTACCAAAAGTACTAGGGAAAGTTATGGTAACTTTATGTTAGCAGATGTAATTTAATGACTTGTATAATATTTAACTGCTTCTCCCTGAAAGATAATTCTCAGAAAGTTATCATCGCAAATTAGGTTGTCTAGAAGTGCGGTTTTCGCGGCTACAAACCAAAAAAAAGTTTACATAATTTGAATGTAAGTTACCAAAAAGAAAATTGCATCCTTTAGAAACACCTTGTGTACATATATAAAAATCGATATAGACTACGTCGCTTTCTTTTGTTATACACCTTATTCTGTTGTTTTCTTTTTAGTGTTTTTATACCGCCATCTTTCATCACCCTCTTCCACTCAATAGACACCGAATTCAGAGCTGCCATTTAAAACACATGCACCTTTATTATTAGCTAAAACTAAGTAACAACAAACAGCATCAAAATGTGTCCACCAGGATTACAGCCAATCGGTAATGAGTTGCTTGTGTTCGACTAACCGTGAAATTAAAACAGCCAACCAGAAACCAGACGTAGCCGGCGAAGAAAGAAGACAAGCACAATTGATCACGTAGGTTTATTGTGACAAATTCATTCGGTACTTAGACTCTATTTCTCTCTCGTTCTCACTCTCTTTCCATGTCTGTGGCTGAGACTGTAATAGAAGTGTGTAATGGTATATACGGTATTTCTATAGACAATAATGATTGGGTCATTAGGATGACAATCCCAAGGTTAATAAGCAGGAGTGGCGTAAAATAAACAAAAAAAAAAAGAACAAAAACAAACAAAGAAACACACCAAAAACTTCTGTATTGTTTCTTCTTGTGTTTTTATCTATGTCTCAGTTTGGAGTGACAGTGTCGTTTTCTGGATAACGTGAGTAACAATATAACTATAGCACTGTATGTGTTGCTGTCATATTTTAAAAGAAATAAGGGCAGCCTCATCTATGGAAAAATAGACTCAGATTAAGTCGACTACCAGAATTAACAGACAAATTATAGGAAGACACGTAACGAGTATTAAGGACGGGGCAAAAAAAGTTTATTAAGCAAATATACAAGGTGAAAGGGTTATTAGCAATTGCTATGTTGAATTAACGAATTCCGGGAGATCTCATTGTTTCTCTCTTCCAATGTTTCCATTATTCAGGTACTATACGACAGTTTAAAAGCTTCATTTCATTCTCTCTCTTTATATATATATATATATATATATTGTCGTCGGGGCGGCCTAATGTCGGTATTAGCCAATCAGCGAGGGAGTCTATCCCCTTTTCACTTGCGCTAGACCAAGGAGATTGTTTTTGCGTCTGAGGTGGAGCGCCACACCTACCATCAGCTCCTTACTTTACCGCACAGATCCCTGTGCTACTCATACGCTGAGTTGGCGAGGACCGGGATCGAACTAGGAACCTTGTGGTTTCTAGCCGAACGCTCTACCGACTGAGCTAACCCGATAAGTTCTAAAAGCGAATTGTTTAAAATACTCCGACTGCAGTTTCACGCAGTAGCGAATCTTCAGGGAGTTTTTTTTCAGTGAAACTGCAGTCGGAGTATTTTAAACCATTCGTTTTTAAAACGTATATTTAGCTCTTTATATTTATTAAATCGATTTTAATAAATCCAGAAGTAAATATATTTGTTTGCTTCATGGATTGGCAATTAAATGTGATATATATATATATATATATATATATATATATATATATATATATATATATATATATATATAATATTGCTGGCGTTTAAATCTTACTAGTAAAGTTTCAGCTTAGATGGGCTGGACACGTAGTCATAATGAATGAGAACAGGCTTCCAAAGAAAGATATTATACGGACAATTGCCAAATGTTAAGCATTCTATTGGACATCCACATTTACGCTATGAAGATAAATTCCAGGACAATTTGAAATGCCTCAATATTAAACTGAGTGCTTGGGAAAATCTAGCATCAAATCGGAAAGAATGGCGTAAGACAAATTTTGCTAAATTAAAACGCTTTGAAGAAAATAGACTGAAACATCGAGATCAGCTCCGTCTAACTTTAAAACAAAAACATCTTACTACCACTTTAGGAAATCCGATATGTCAGTGTGGCTTCATAGGTCGCAGCAAGACTGGGCTGCTATCATACTCGAGGAAACACAAAATGTCTTCTTGATAGCATGCACAATATGGGAGGAAACAAATCACTTACTGCTGACCCTCAATTATCATTCACGATAGGAGAGTCCACCAAATATATATACACACACACACACAGACACACAGACACACACACACATATATATATATATATATATTATATATATATATATATATATATATGTTGTGATGTTAGTCCCAACAGTAAAAAGAAGTCAAGTCGAGATGTTGTAAAATAAGACAAGTGTATTTACAATCAATGGTACATGTACGACTAGCTTGTCGTTAACGGGAACAGTCCTCCCTTTCCACTCGGTGTCTCACTATTTATAGTGAGAACCGGTGCATGTTCTCCACTGTAGGAACGGCCGGTACAACAATATATGTGTGATTTCCTCCATGATATTACTACCTGTCATACTCGGTAATATCCGGGAAATGTTGGGTTATTCGCAGTTGCCAAAGCACGCCTGAAAATGCTAGCAAACATGTTTCAATAGGAACCTTTCATAGGTGTATTTATGATAAAACATTATTATTTGTGTGGAACTATCAGTAGCTGTTTAAGTCCTTCAATCCAGCTTTGTTCATTCAGAGTGAATGATCCAATCGCAATTATTAAAACATTCATAACCAAGTGAATATATCCAGGTGTCGTTCAAGCAACTTGCATACCAAAAGCCCTTCAAATGACAACCAATTCAATGAAACTCTCAACTTAAACGCATTAAACACGGGTTTTATTGAAAATACGCCGTATGTGGTTAAATCGAACTTAACGGACCTAAATCCCACCATCGTATGTCACCCCGCCGAAAGAAAAAATTACCAAAAATCAGGGAATTGACCGAATTTAATTAAATTTTCAGTGTTTATATATTGATAGATACAATTTATATATAATGCACCAGATTTTTTTATTTAAAAACTTTTACATTTTTTCAGATCAGTTAACTTTGAACCATATATCTTTGAGGCGTAACACAGATTCTTAAATATACGTGCTCCAAAGTTAACTGAAGTGAAAAAATGTAGAAGCTTTTAAATAAAATAAATGGGGTATTATATATTTTATTCATTATATCGAATATATCTGGATAGTAACGATTGGCAGGAGAGATACAGTCATCAGCGCCTCGTGCTGCTGCTGCTGCTGCTGCTAATGATGATGATGATGATAAATTAAATGAGTTACAGCTAATTCTTCTTAAAGTGTTTCTCCAAATAACTTATATATAATTATGTACTCAATCTATCGAAACAATTCAAATCAACACAAATATTTTGACCAATGATTAGTCGTTTATTTCCCCTTAGACCAAACTTAATATTTGCTCCCATCTTAGAGGCTATTCACTTGATACGGCGGGGCTAACGATATGAATCATAAATCTCCTACGGCGTCTTCGCTGAACTAAAATCTGATTAGGCCGTTGTATAAACAAGAGAACATTAGTCAAACGTAATATTTTTTAAAGGATAATGACTTATTGAATGAGATTAGTAAATTTCCATTTACCAATTATGATTTTCACTATTCAATTAACGAAATAGGATTTACATGAATGTGATTAACCTTATAAAAATGAAAAAAAAAACAAAAACAATTGTACCGTAGTGGTATATTTTCACGGTACCAAAATGATATAAGTAAGGTTGTCCTTTTTTTTCGAGCGCTACTCCAATAACGGTAAGGTGGCGGCGGCGTATATATTATATAGCGGGTCTCGTCCACGTGCCTCCAAATTCACAGTGCTAAAATGGTGTTGATAGAAATTACAACTCGAGAAATATGTAGTCATAACTGCTCCTTTATTATCGTGCTCGTCTAGTGGGCTCATACCAGAGAGGAGGAAAGGCAGAGAGAAAGAGAGAGAGAACACTACTTGATTATTGTGACCCCAACTAGCCACTAGAGGCCCGATCCGTACCCTACGACGGCCGAAGGCAAAAAGAGACCGATACATTTCCTCGTCGTTCCACGTCACCACGTGACTTCCGGTCAACACCCCACTTCCGCTTGACACTCAATCCTCCGTTCGGGGTCACGCTACGGTCAAACCATCGTTCATCCCGTATTGGCTTATCACTATTTTTCAAACCCCCATCATCTCTTATTTATTTATTTCTTCCTCCCCCTTCCATTAGTAGTCCTTGCCAAATGAATATTGCTACACAATAACGTTTATCTAAATGGTTTTCGTTTCATTCCCTATGGTTTCTTTGTTTAATGTCATGTCAACTTTTGTGGGTAATTTAATGCCAAAGCTAGCGTTTTAGAAGAACATTAGTGTTACTTTTGAACTCCTAGCTGAGTGGGATGAAGGGGTTTATATATTTGGTAAGTGTACAGTCCGAAAGGGAAGGTGTTTATGCGACTGGAGTTTGAATTGGATTGCTACGATGAAAAGTCTGATGATCTGTTTGTAGAAATAGATGTTTATTTGTTGTTTTTTAGAGTACTGACAAAAAAAGAAGAAAAAAAGAGGAAAAGAATATAAATAAAGAAAAAAAAAGAAAGAAAAGAAAAAAGAGGAGAAAGGAAAGAAAAAATGAGAAAAAAAGAAAAGAAAAGAAAAAAGAAAAGACAAAAGAAAAAGAAAAAGAAAAAGGATGAAAAAAGAAAAAGAGAGGAAAAAAAGAAATAAAAGAAGAAAAAAGAGGGAAAAAAAGAAAGAAAAAAAGAAAAAAGAAAAGAAAAGAAAAAAATGCTAAAGAAAAAAGGAATGGTCAGATCCGAAGAAGATTCTAAAATATAGAATGGCCGTTAGATATTTAGAGAACATGACGGTATTCATTTTGGAAACGAGGTAACAGCTTTCCAGTCCGGCCTTTGTCTTCCATATATATTCAAACACACACACACACACACACACACACATATATCTTATTATAATGGAGATTGTATGTTTTTCTGTCTGTAACCGAAACTAAATCACGACTCAAGTCCTAATTCCCTTAGTAATTGACTTCACATTCACCATGAATTTATCCTTATTTTAACCTCAATTATTAATAAAATTGTTTTATATTATTTATACTGTTAACCATATCTACATACTAATAACATGCAATTATATTTATATATACAACAAAATAGCGGTTTACAGTGTGAATAGAAAGGCTAATTTGCATATTGATATTAAAAATGTAATTTTAATAAATATGTGCTTAGTATTATTGATTTCTAACTGTTTGGCTTTATTTTAATGAATATAAGCAAAAATCTCTTCAATGAATCTTAAATGAAATCGATTAACAAGAAAAAATAACTGTCATTTTATTTTTTACTTCCTCTTTTAACTAAATACTTAAATTAGAAAAAATAACAATGAAAGACGAGAATGATGGAAGAGTAAGTTTCATTTCTATTTTTCTATTATACCCCCACTCTGTTACATATCTTTTTGTCTGCCTCTAATTTAATACGATATTTCATTACATTAAAACTTAAATACTTGCACCCGGAGGGTGCATATATTTGCTAGTATATATAAGATTTTTTGATGTTTGTTTATTTTAGAAGCATTGTTGAATAAAGTATATATTATTGTTTATATTTTTGCTTGAAGGCAATTACAATGCGTATATCGCATAAAATTCGATAATTATAGAAGGTAATAATGACAAGTGAATTTCGGTAAAGAATCATTCTGTGTGTAGAACATCGTACAGACTGTTTCAACTTTATTAAGTCTCATCAGCGATGTATACTAACGTATCAGTATCATTGACAGGTTAATTTCGCACGGATTTTCCCGTGCTGTATCGTGGCCGAAGCAGTATGGATTCTGACTATCCTGCTGAAGTCCCGGTTTCGATTTCCGGCGGAGGGAAATGATTATCGCATTTTATGCGATATACGCATTGTAATTGCCTTCAAACAAAAATATAAATAATAATATATAATATATATATATATATATATATATATATAGTATCCAATTGCCGCTTTAACTTTTGCGTTGAAATGGCATCAGTAAATTATCCAGAAGTGCTCAATATATTAAAACACATAGAGCACGCGAAAATTCAGAGAAAAATAACGTAGCGTTCTTCCGTTATTACCTGAATATATATTTAATTTAACTAAGGGATTATATCGGCTTAAGTAAACGTATGATAGTGTACTGATGAAATCATTTCAATTTGATTGAAACCATGGAAGACACTTTATTCTTCCTCTAATAATAATATTAGTAGTATTATATATATATATATATATATATATATATATATATATAATCCAAGTGTCCAGAGAAGAAATCTTCCTTACGACATAGGAGTTTTTTTAAACAACCCATCGCAGTTTGAGAGCTCAATGTGTGTATCTTATTGTTAGTCACAGAGCAAATTTATAAGTAAAGAAATAACAAAAGACTTATAAATAGGCTATACAAAATCTCTAAGTCTTTTGATATTTCTTTACTTATATATATATAATTAGTATTATATTATATATATATATATATATATATATATATATATATATATATATATATATATAATACTATATATATATATATATATATATATATATATATATATATATGCGTAGGTGGATCAAGTTAGAGATCTGTCGTATTTCAAGTAAGAGAGGATTTGAAAAAGAGATGACAACTTCCTCTTTCTTTAGAATAATCTAAAAACACTTGGAGAGCATCAAAATCCGAGTTACATTTATCTAAATATTTAATAAAATGCCTCGCAAAACGTTTCTTTTCTTATTTTTATGAAAGATTTGCGCTATCTCGGATAAAACCAAGTAATTTACAAAAAGATAATCTATAGAAAAAGACAGATAGGTTTTATCTTTTTAAATTTTAAAGACCTTCAAAACACACCCACTCAAACAATATATATATATATATATATATATATATATATATATATATATATATATATATATATATATATATGTACAACGTGGATTTGCACGTGATGTAACGTTTTTCACCGTAAAGAAACGGGCCTACCGACCCGAGTACAAGTGCTGGACAAAAGTTTTCTAAATAGATAGATACCGTGGGGATTAAATAAAACTAAAATAAAATTAAAATAAAAAAACAACAAACTCCCATGGGCCTTCACCGGAAGAACACTCCGCGCATGTGCTACCCCCAAAAGAATATCTCGGCCATTTCAAGTTCAGGTCGTAACTGGGTGTAGTTGCTCCTACTAGCCAGGGAGATATTTCCTTCCTACAGACGACTATGACCACCTTCGTAAACCACCTTCTGTTTCTGTGTATTTCTTTACCGTTCTTTAAATTCCTTCTTTTCAGCGCGACCACCAAATGAGGTAAAAATCAAAAAAACATAAGAACACGCAACCAGAGTATCCAGCTACCTTTAAATCATATAACACACAAACTTCTACCTACCCCATGATAAATACATACCTGCAGAAAATGCTACATATCATACAAAAATACATACATGTATACAAACATGCGGTTATTTTCGTACAGTTAGGCACTCTCCACCGGCCAACCATGATACCTCCAATAATACAAGCCCAAATCATAATACCCCCTCCTTGTTGGGGTCTAAAGCGGTGATGAGGAACTCGTCCATTTACGACCCAACCGTTGCTCCAGACATCAGGGCCATTAAGTGTTGCACGAGTTTCATCTGTGAACAGTACTTTAGTGAAATCGACATTCATGTTCTCCTTTGCCCATTTCAAACTTATTTGTATGTGTATTTTTGTCAATCGAGGCTTTGTCACTGGTCTCACTGATGCCCCGACCTTTTTCAGAAGACGACAGCGAGTACTTCTGGGCACTGTTGCTTATCCAATGCTTCTGAAAAGTGCTCCACTCGTCAGGCCTATTTACAGCTTCACGTTTCACTCGTGACAAAGAATGTCGGGAAATAAACCTCGAGTGACCCTTATCGGACCTCTTATGTACCTTCGTTGGAGCTGCAACAAATCTTTTCACAGTTTGGTGATATCTTTCAATTATTTTGAATATTTCTGATGTAGAGTTGCCTTTTGGAAGTTCAGATGTTATGATATCTTTCTCAGTAGGGGTCAAGTCACATTTGCGACCCATAATTGCACGAGTATAATGACACTTGTTTAATGTCTGGGACACTTCTATATCGTGCTGATATTGTAAATGACCACTGTTTGTTTCCTGTTGTGCATAACAATACAGTTTTTATACAGCCTACGCATACATCTATTTCCATTATACTATGAAGATTTTGTTAAATTCCAATAGGTATTTTTTGTACAAAATGAAAAAATGTCACCTCGTTAATAATTTGAAACGCAGTATATATATATATATATATATATATATATATATATATATATATATACATATCCTCTGTATTTTTACCTTTCAAGGAATACTTAAGTAGAAATTGTAGAACGCGCGAATTTTGGGAGTAAAAGATCACACACTTAACCTCTAGTGGTAAAGTTCTAATTCTGAATCTCTGTGGAGTGTGGAGTACCACTTCGTCACCATTACCCCCCAGGTTCACTCTGACTCGGAGTGGTAGTAGCTGTTCGGATCCCATCTATGGGTTAATAGAAAAATAATCTAAAGGTGTCTTCAAATTTCGAGTTTAAAAAAATTGAACTATAACAAATAGAACAAAACGTTATCAGCATAAAATAACCCAATAAGGGTTGACATGCTGTAAAATCTAACCAACCAACCCTACTTAACGCCATATATCTCCGCACATGCATGTACCTACCTATCATTTCTTCATTGTATCCATTTTGTAAATATTACACATCACAACACGATTCTTAAAACTATTATTTATGAGATGCCTTTCTATAAATCCAGGATGTCCCATCATAGTATAACGGTTTGTAAGATAGTCTTACAGATTCATCTCTGCCGAATACTGATTCCGATCCTCATTGAGTGTCCAATACTTGCAACCTTGTGTGAAATGCAACAGGTAGCGAATGGGTTGGGTATTGTGGGTATCCCATTGTGGGTGTAATATTTAACAAGTTAGTCTTGCAGATCGATTTCTATTGAATAGGTGTTTATTTTTTTATTTTTATGATCAGGATTTAATTATAGCAGCTAGTTAGCCTTTTTTTCTTTTTTTTCATTGCTCATTTTATCCTGGGATCAATCTGTAGTCAAAGGTAATAAAAAAAAAAACAACCAAAAAAAAAACTACCAAAAAAAAAAACAACCAAAAAAAAAAAAACCCTATTGAAATTCCACATATTGTTAGGCTCAATGTTAACCCTTGTTGTCAGATGTATCGACCATATGACCATAAGGTAACTCATTTTGATCTCAATTCAGAAGGACATGTTTTTCATTTACACCGTCAATATCCGGTTGTTTGTTAACAAACGATTTTTAGTTGTTGTTTTTTTAATTATAAAACTAACCCTAACCCCTAACAAACAACCGGCTATTGACGGTGTAAATGAAAAACATGCCCTTCTGAATTGAGATCAAAAAGGGGTGCCTAAAGGTCATATGGTCCAGATGTATAATACAAAGCACTTTGATCTCTGGACACATAAAGATTCCAAGACCTACAAAAAGGTTAACAGATCTGAATACAATGAAACCTTGATCTTCATGTATTGTACTGGCTTCCTTATATCATTTCATGATAAAATGGCTGGTGGTCATTTAACACTGCAGAAATAGATATACAAAATTGTAGGCTCTTTAATTTTTTGTTTGTTTTGGAGAATGGTTTTGAAGGCTATCACAATGCAGATGTAAAGAAAAAAATAAGGTAACAATGGCGTTGTTTGTTAACCTGTGATTTATTTTTAATATTTATATTTCGAGATAAAATATCTTCAGAAGAAGAACACTGGAACTGAAGTAGTTGTCGTCTTGCTATGGCATTTTTAGTTACATGAATTTTTTTTTTTAAATGTTACAGATGGTATTTTTTTTATAACAAAAATGAGGGGGAGACATCAGTTAACTGAACCATTCAGGCTTTTTTTATGCACTCTCTGTGGACTTAATAAACTTTGACCTCACACGTTATGCCTTGACCTTTGTAATCTAAAATTAGGATGAAAAAGTATGATGTTACTTTATCTGCCACCTGCGACACAATAATATTGCACCCGAACCTGGTTATGAATATTATTGAATAAGACTAAAACAATATCAAACAAATTCGGTAGCAGAGTGGTATATTTTCACTACCAGCTGGGCAGAGAGGGAGTCTACCCCCTTTTTACTTGCGCAAGACCGGGGAGATTATTCTTGCGTTTGAGGTTAAAGCGTCACACATACCATTAGCTCTTCACTTTACCGCACACATCCAAGCTTTGCTATTCATGCGCTTATTTGGTGAAGGTCGGTATCGAACCTGTAATCTTCTAGTTACTAGGCAGATTTTCAACCGACTGACATAATAATAATAATAATAATAATAATAATAATAATAATAATGACAACGGTAGCAAAAAATCATCAGCAATATTATAACCAGTATGCAAATTAACCACATCATATAGTATGTAAACCTTTATATGTGCCCTCCGGGTGTAAGTATTTAAGTTTTAATCTAATGAAATATATTAAATTACAAAGACTAACGAAATTAAATAAGAACATATATAAAAAAATTACTCTTATCTTAATTGGTTTCTATATTCAATCATTTATAGAATTGATTTTAATGTGTTGGAGAACAAAACAATAATATTAGAGATTAATTACACCAAGTAATTATTTATTAAACCCAGTTTTGTTAAAACCAGTATGCAAATTTACAATAACAAAATCAGTCGATAACAAATTATTTAGAGTTGTATGTACCTTTTGTTGAACAAATATTTGTGTCATTTCTTTTCATTTTTGCATTATCCAGGGAAATTGTTCTTGTGTTTGAGGTTAGAGCGTCACACATACCATTAGCTCCTCACTTTACCGCAGACATCCAAGCTTTTCTATTCATGTGCTCACTTGCCGAAGGTCGGTATCGAACCTACAACCTTGTGGTTCCTAGGCGTATTTTCAGCCGACTAAGCTAATAATAATAATAATAATAATAATAATAATAATAATAATAATAATAAACGACAAATAGATGAGGTTGCACATGGAAAGACTTGGACATGGTTAAGAAAGGGAAACCTCAAAAGAGAAACAGAATCACTTATAATTGCTGCACAAAATAATGCCATAAGGACAAACTACATCAAAGCGAAAATTGATAAGACCCAACAAAATAGTAAATGTAGACTTTGCGGTAATAGAGATGAGACTGTTAACCATATACTCTGCGAATGTAGCAAACTAGCACAACGAGAATACAAAACTAGACACGACTGGGTTGGGAAGGTGATCCACTGGGAATTATGCAAAAAATTAAATTTTGACCACACAACAAAATGGTATATGCATAAACCAGAATCTGTTCTTGAGAACGAAACGCACAAAATTCTCTGGGACTTTGAGATAAAAACGGATCACCTTATCCCAGCAAGAAGGCCAGACCTAGTGTTGATTAACAAAAAAAGAAAGAACTTGTCAACTGGTGGATTTGCAGTGCCAGCAGATCACAGAGTGAAGTTAAAGGAAAATGAAAAAATAGACAAATATTTGGACCTTGCCAGAGAACTGAAAAAGTTATGGAATATGAAAGTGAAAGTGATACCAATTGTAGTTGGTGCACTTGGAACAGTCCCAAAAGGATTAGAAAAGGGCTTGGAAAGTTTGGATATCAGAGGAAGAATTGAAACCATTCAGAACACTGCACTGCTGCAATCTGCCAGAATACTCAGAAGAGTCCTGGAGACCTGAAGAGACTTGCTGTCACTCAGACTCCAGTGAAAGACCATCAGCTAATGCTGATGTGAAAACTCAAAAGGAGTAAATAATAATAATAATAATAATAATAATAATAATAATAATAATAATAATAATAATAATAATAATAATAATAAAACAATGACATCGGTAGAAAAAATCATCAGCAAAACACCCACAATAACAAAATCAGTCGACATCAAATTGTTTAGAGTTGAATGTATC
>CM042161.1:55407838-55417838 GCA_023376005.1 Doryteuthis pealeii | reverse complement strand
ATATACACTCACCCGCCCTTACATACTCGCAACTGCCCTTTACGTATGGATAACGACAGGCATAGAACCAAATATATGGATTACAAAACATTAATAGTTGTAGAACAACATTTCCTTATAAACTGCCACGATTTTAGTAAGGATGTATGGTTCACCATCATAGAAAGAATTGAAAAATTCATTAGATGATATTACGGTGGCAATAAAAACACGAACATTAATGAATAAAATAAACAAATTAAGCTCATGAAATTTGCTATTTTAACCTTTAAGTCTTTCTGCTAAAGTTAATAGATATCATAATCATCATGTCGCACAGGCAGCACGGATATCCATGACGATCTCTCGCCAACCTTCCCTATCATTCCTTGCCCCTGGAAGGTTTTCTGTACAGCAACCATCAATCCTCGCATAGTTGATCAATGTAGGTTTTTGCTGGGTGGCTTCCAAAGGAGAAAGTCACTTAAGAGCTCGTCCTTGCTTCTCCAACTGTCATGCATGCCTAGTCCTCTCACTCGGATGGTCTGTGAGATGGGAGACAATTGGCCATACGGCTGATTCTTGTGGGGTGCTATTTCCACGACTTGTTCAAAACTGCGCGTAGCATTCTTGTGCAGCTCCCATCTAGCTATTGGGTAAGCCTCTTAAGCTAGTAGAACAATTCACATACCTAGGTAGTAATATCTCATCCACAGAAAGCGATGTTAATACACGAATAGGAAAGGCATGGTCGGCCACAAACAAATTAGCAGTCATATGGAAATCCGATCTCTGACAAGTTAAAACGACAATTCTTCCAGGCCATGGTTATATCAGTATTACTGTATGGCTGCACCACTTGGACACTAATGAAGCGCTTTGAGAATAGTAGATATAATGACTGGTATATTTTTCTCTACCATACCATTTTTACAGCTTCAACCTCTCAGTAGTATGTTAAATTTCTTGATGGACTAATATATTTCATTATAAAAGTAAAGTGTGTGGTTTGGTTTGGTTTGGTTTTACGGCATATCAACCTCAGTGGGTCATTTAATGCCGATAAAGTTTTGAAATGAATCAATTCTTAATGGATAATACAATTTTGTTTATCAACTCATGTTTTTCTATTTAACCCATAGATGGGACAAAGTATGTGGAATAGCTTATTAGCTGAACAGTGAACGAATATATCCCCTTTTCACTAGCATTAGACCTGGGAGATTGTTTTGCTGAGGTAGAGCGCCAGACCTATTGTTAGCTCCGATATGCTTTACCATATAGATAAAATTACTCAAGCTGTGCTACTCATGTGCTGAGTTAGTGGGGACTCGTATATATGAACCATGTGATTCCCAAGTAAATGTTCTGCAGACTGAGCTAAAATGGCCCCTCATATTTTATTATATTTAATGACTTTTCAGGAGTTATTTGTTATTTTTCTTCAACGATACAACTGTTCCATCAATTGTGCATCAGCTTTATAATTGTTTACTTAGTTTATTATTCCCAAATGGATTGAGCATCAATCTGAAATTGAAATAAGATACACATTTTGTGTGACATATAAACACCTAAATAAACAAATCCAAACAGTCACGGCTAATTTCCAACACGCCCGCGACATGCTTCATATATAATGCATAAGTAAAGACCTCGGGTGTGAGGTATCGAGATGCAAATATATAAATTTCAGTTGAAAACATTTGGTTGGTCGGCTGGTTGGAATTTACGGCACGTGATCCCATGTACCGAACACTTTTTTTTTGTTTTATCCATTCTGTCGGCTTTTCAAATAAACCATTTTATGAAAAATCAATTAATTGTCCTATTTTCACGAAAATTTCCATAACTATTTACTTTTGGATGTAAATATGTCTGAAATAGTTTCTTTCCTAATATATATTAGAAGAAATATTTTTTACGAGGTCTACCAACCCTACATTATTTAATGACATATTAAAAAAAGGAACCGTCAAAGAACGTTTTTACTTTTTTCTATAAAGATAAGAGTCTGAATAACTATATCAAAAATGTGTATGATATTCAAGGCAGTAGTTTTTGTAGAATTAAATGATGAATTCGGAAATAAAAAGTGCAAGTCGTAATTTGTTTTTGGCTACCATTAATTGATTTTTCATAGAATTAAAAAAAAATATCTTGTCGTAACTTGTTTTTTTGGCTACGTCAAATCTCAGTGGATTTAACGATGCAAAAATGAAAACATTGTTTTTCAATCATATTTTCCATTATTTTCATAAGCTGAAAAAAATCTCTGACAGTTATTTTGCTCCATATAGTTCTTATTCAATGGCTGAACGGAAACACTCAAAACATAAAAGTGCCAACTTTTAACTGATGTTGTAACTTCGCTTGTGAGCAAAAACCGAACTCCATTTTTGGTACAAATAGTATTCAATATATATAGATTAATAATTTAAAGTAAAAAATAAATTATATGTAGTGCCACATTGTGGATTTTTCACTTATTGATCTTGCATTGAAAAAATCTGAAATCATTAATAAAAGTAAAAAGGGTTAATGTTATGTCTATTTCTGGATTCCCAGGGCCTGAAAGCTTCTATAAACCAATTTTTAGGAGTAGGGGAGTTCTAGAACACCTTTTAAAGACAAAAATAGATTACAAAATGTCGCCATTTTTCTCGCTCCCCTTCAAATTTTTCCAGTTTAAACTCGTCGAATATTTCGATTTGGAAGCTCAAATTTGGGGGATTGTCTAACTTTAACCTAATCTACACCTGTATAAAATTTCAAAAAATAAATTGAAGGGGGTGGGTGAAAAAAATTTTTTTCTGGATGATTTGACATGAAATTGACCCACTACTGTGTGCAAACAAATGATTATAGACACAAAAATGAATTCAAAAAAGGCAATGGAAAAATTACAATTATATTACATTTTGGCATTCAATACAGACATACATATCATTATCATCGTCATTGTTGGAATTTCTTGATTTGATGGTATGGGCAGCGAGGTAAGACAGGCAGTGCATGTGTGACGGAGATCTGATATAATTATTTCCCCCCCGCTTCTCTCTCTCTCTCTCTCTCTCTCTCTCTCTCTCTCTCTATCTATCTATCTATCTATCTATCTATCTATCTATCTATCTTGCTCCCTGCCCGTCTGTATGTCTGTCTGTTTCTCGCTCTCTGTATGTCTGTATGTCTGACTGTCCCTGTCTCTCTGTCTCTATCTCTATCTATCTCTCTCTCTCTCTCTCTCTCTCTATATATATATATATATATATATATATATATATATATATATATATATAAAGAATATCATAAAGAATGTAGAATCAATGATGACGTCCGAAGATCTTATGAGTGAGAAACCGACAGTTACGGAGTAACTTTGACTCTGTCTTCGCTCTCATTAAAAATAATTATTTTCCTATTTATTATCTCTCTCTCTCTCTCTCTCTCTCTCTCTCTCTCTTTCTTTCTTTCTCCCAGTCGATCATCTCAGTTCCTCTAGACGGGATTCAGTGTCCGTACAGGGATGATGAATATGTATGTCAAGCAACATTGGTGAGTTGATATATAGTTGATATATATATATATATTAGAGAACGTCGCTTATTGGTTCTAAGTTACTTTTCCAGTAGTACCCAGCGTGTCCTAGCTGGATTATTTCTGAGATAGGAGGTAGGTGGTCGTACAGCTGTTGTGTTGTAGGGTGCTGCTTCAAAGTATAGTTCCAATGGTATAGGTATTTATATTAGTCACAAGAATGAAATGGGTCGAAGACTTTTTCCTGTGGATTTTCTAATTGGTAAGATGGTGCATGCCCTGAAAATCAGCATTTGAAATCGTTTTTATGTTGTCTCGAACTGTTGCATATCGTGCAACGGAAGAACAATCTTCCGGTGAAGAAACAAAGAGAAAGAGAAAGAAATATATATATAAAAAAGGAAGTCTGTCCGTTATCAGATCAAAAGATTTTTAAATGCGTGGGCATATTTATCGTATATAAAGGTTAGTGGATTTCGAAGGGCGGTCAGCCGTGAGCATAACCTCGTCGCCTCCCGTCATCAACTACCTCGGGCATTTTCATTGTGAGCACTATGCGCCCCTCACCACCCACAAACCGAAAAAAAATAAAGATGGGTCATATTTTTATATACACATGTCTGTGGTTTCATTGAAGTCCAGCAACAGGCTATACAACAGAACATCCTTCACAAGTGCCGTTGAGAGAAATGCAACTGTTTCATGCACCCAACGACCTTGAATATTTATGTGATATAAGGTAGGTCGTCGTACAGTTCCTAAATTGTACGGTGCTGATTCAAAGATTTGTTAAAAGCAGCATGCATCATTCTGGTATAGTTCCAATGATATAGATATTTATATATGTCACAAGAAAAATAGTTTGGAGGCTTTTTTTTTCATGGAATTTCTAATTAGTAAGATGTTGCATGCCCTAAAAATCAGCTTTCTAAACCGGTCTCTTTTTTAAAAAATCTCGTCTCGAACATGCTTCAATAGTGCCACTGAGAGAATCGCAACTGTTTCATCCACCCAACGACCTTGAATTCCCTGTTGTGCGCATGACAAAAGAATTACGCGACTGTATCGTGTTAATATCATTAAGTATCGTCTATAAATTCTTGACATTACCTTGGTAAAAAGAAAAAAAAGAAGAAAAAATTCGTTATAATACGTTCCAAATGGAACTGGCATATTAACGTTATCGTGAAAATAACCTACAGCCAACATTAAAAGACTGTTTCTAAAAAAAAAAAAAAAAGAAAAGTAAAAAAAACGATATATGCATATATTAAAGAAGTATTTCGAAGGCGACATTTTTATTTCGTTGGTCTATTTTTGTTTCTTTTTACATCGCAAAATTCCATTAGGGGATATTTCTGAGGTATTTGATGTATTTCGAAATGTTAACGAGATTTCAATATTCTGTTATTGCAAGAATCACGTTTTCATGGAATTGGTTTCGTGAAGAGGGACTATTTAGGTACTTCTTCGGACTATCAATGGGTCTGTCTTGGAGCACGCGATAATAATAATAATAATAATAATAATAATAATAATAATAATAATAATAATAATAATAATAATGCGTGAGGAGAAGAAAGAGAGAAGATAGCACTGGAAGAATATGGGGCAGACGATATTTTTAATTTAATTTTTTTAGTTTACGCGTTTATTTATATTTTTTCATAACTTTAAAAAAAGAAAAAGAAAGGCAGATGAGTTTCTTTATATCTTTAAATGTTTTTTCTTTACTTATTCAACTTTATTTTTTTCCTTGCTCCTCTTCATGCTCTTCTTTTATTAATTTCTTTTAATGTTTTTTTCTTTCTCATTCTATTATTTTCTTCTGCCTTTTATTTTCATTCTATTATTTTATTCTCTAGGTATCACCACATTCATTCATTCGTTCGTTCTTTCGTTCTGTCTTTCTTTCTGTCTTACTTCATTTCGTACATCTTAATTCTTTTTCTTTTGTTATTCTCTACACATTGATATGTATGTCTTAAAACAGCTTCATTTCTAGAATTATTTTTTCTTTTATAGAATTATTTTTCAGGTTGATGTCAATATCTATTTTACAGCTAACCATTCATTAATCCCATTGTTTCTTTCTTTCGTTTTCATACATGGACACTTGATGTTACCTTATTTCCTTCTTTCTCTCTTTCTTTCAACAGTTTCGTATATGTACTCTTAGACTTTGCCCTCTTTTTTTCTTTTCTTTTCATATCTAACTTCTTCTAAGTTTGACTCTCCTTCCTTCCATTCTTTCTTTATTTATTTATTTCATTCTTTCTGTCTTTTTTATGTCTACCATTTAAGTTTGCGTGTAGCTTCTTTCTTTCTTTTTCAAATGTGAACTCTTCACTTTACCTTTTTTCTTTCTTTTATGCGTATTTATTACTGCACTCTTCTATGTTTGACATGACGCCCACTCTCTCTCTCTCTGTCTCTCTGTCTCTCTCTCTCCCCCTCTGTCTCTGTCTCTCTCCTCCTCTGTCTCTGTCTCTCTGTCTCTGTCTCTCTCCCCCTCTGTCTCTGTCTGTCTCTGTCTCTGTCCCCCTCTGTCTCTGTCTCTCTGTCTCTCTGTCTCTGTCTCTGTCTGTCTGTCTGTCTCTCTCTCTCATTTTCATATATACACTCTTAGACGTGCCTTTTTCTTTTATGTGTTTCCATTACTGCACCCCTCTATGTTAGACTTGACCCCCTCTTTTCTCCCCCTCTCTCTCTCTGTTTGTCTGTCTTTCTGTCTCACTCTCTCTTTTCATATATGCACTCCTAGACTTGTCTTTTTTTCTTTCTGTCTTGCTTTTTTTATTCGTTTTCATTCCTGCCCTCTTTCTAAGTTTGACTTGGTTTTCGTTCGTTCTTTATTTCTTTCATTTTTCTTTCTTTTTCTTTCGTTATTTCTTTTTTTTTAATTATATCTACCATCTTCTAAGTCCGACTTTACCTTCTTTCTTTCTTTCTTTCTTTCTTTCTTTCTTTCTTTTTTATGTTTTGTTCTCATATATGCATTCTTAGATTTGCCTTCTTTTTTTCTTTCTTTTTTCATCCTGCCTTCTTCTAAATTTGAATTTATCTTCCTCTCTTCATACCCTCCTTTTTCTTGTGTATCTGTGTATGCATTTCTCCCTTTCTATCTGCTTTCTTTCTTTCTTTCTTTCTTTCTTTTCTCTCTTTATTTTTATGTTGTTTCTATTTCATTCATTTACACTTTGTATCTTGTTTCTTTCTTTCTTATATTTTCAAACCTGCGCTCTTCTATGCTTATTCTTTCTTTCTTTCTTTCTTTCTTTCTTTCTTTCTTTCTTTCTTTTCTCTCTTTATTTTTATGTTGTTTCTATTTCATTCATTTTCACTTTGTATCTTGTTTCTTTCTTTCTTATATTTTCATACCAGCGCTCTTCTATGCTTATTCTACCTTTCTTTCTTTCCTTCTTTATTTCTTTCTTTCTCTCTTTATTTTTATGCTGTTTCTATTTTATTCATTTTCACTTTGTATCTTGTTTCTTTCTTTCTTATATTTTCATACCAGCGCTCTTCTATGCTTATTCTACCTTTCTTTCTTTCCTTCTTTATTTCTTTCTTCTCTCTTTATTTTTATGCTGTTTCTATTTTATTCATTTTCACTTTGTATCTTGTTTCTTTCTTTCTTATATTTTCATACCAGCGCTCTTCTATGTTATTCTACCTTTCTTTCTTTCCTTCTATTTCTTTCTTTTCTCTCTTTATTTTTATGCTGTTTCTATTTTATTCATTTTCACTTTGTATCTTGTTTCTTTCTTTCTTATATTTTCATACCAGCGCTCTTCTATGCTTATTCTACCTTTCTTCTTTCCTTCTTTATTTCTTTCTTTCTCTCTTTATTTTTATGCTGTTTCTATTTTATTCATTTTCACTTTGTATCTTGTTTCTTTCTTCTTATATTTTCATACCAGCGCTCTTCTATGCTTATTCTACCTTTCTTCTTTCCTTCTTTATTTCTTTCTTTTTCTCTCTTTATTTTTATGCTGTTTCTATTTATTCATTTCACTTTGTATCTTGTTTCTTTCTTTCTTATATTTTCATACCAGCGCTCTTCTATGCTTATTCTACCTTTCTTTCTTTCCTTCTTTATTTCTTCTTTTCTCTCTTTATTTTATACTGTTTCTATTTCATTCATTTACACTTTGTATCTTGTTTCTTTCTTTCTTATATTTCATACCTGCGCTCTTCTATGCTTATCCTACCTTTCTTCTTTCTTTCTTTCTTTTTCTTTTTTTCTTCTTCTTTCTTTCTTTCTTTATTTCATACTGTTTCTTTTATCCTTTTATACTTTGTATCTTGTTTTCTTTCTTTCTTATATTTTCATACCTGCGCTCTTCTATGCTTATTCTACCTTTCTTTCTTTCTTTCTTTCTTTCTTTCTTTTCTTCTTCTTTCTTCTTTCTTTCTTTCCTTCTATTCTTGCTTTCTTCTCTCCTTAATGTGTGGTTGCTTTTTGTTCTGTTTACTTTTTATTTGATTTCTTTATGATTTACCTTAAATCTCAGCTTTTTCTTTTAACACACATATCAATACTTTCTATCAAACACATTAACAACACACACATTACTTTCTTTCGAGCACGATACACGAAGGATGCCCCGTACTGGTGACCTTAGTCACATCTTATCCATGGAGAACAGCTAGAGTAAATATCCACACATTTTTCCACATCTTTTGTCTATCTATTTTTTCCTTCTTTCATTGTTCTTCTATAATGTTTTTATTTTTTTTGCAATTTTTTCTTTATCCCCTTTTTTCTTATCTCTTTCCACCTTCATACCTTCTTTCTTTCTTTCTTTCTTTCTTTCTTTCTTTCTTTCTTTTCCTTCTAGGCTTCTTACTTTGTTTCTTTGTTTCTTTGTTTCTTTGTTTCTTTCATCTCTGCCTATTGTCTATCCATTTTTCCTTCTTTCATTGTTCTTTTATCTTCTTTTCTCGTACCATTACTTTATTTTGTCTCTTCCTCTCTATCTCTTTCCATCTCTATCCTTTCTTTCTTTCTTTCTTTTTATTCTATTCCTTCTCTGTTGTTTCTTTCTCCCTATCTCTTTCCACCTCCATTCCTTTTTATTTATTTCTCCCTTTCTTTCTTTTTTTTTCTTTTTCCCTTTCTTTCTTTCTTTCTTTCTTTCTTTTTATTCTATTCCTTCTCTGTTGTTTTCTGCTTTCTGTCTATCTTTCTTTCCTTCTTTCTTTCCCCTTTCTTTCTTTCTTTCTTTTTTCTTTTTCTTCTTTCTTACATTTTATTCTATTCCTTCCTGACGTTCTCCTTTCTTTCTTTCTCCCTTCTTTCTTTCTTTCTTTTCCCTTCTTTTCTTACTCCTTTCTGTCTCCCTTTCTTTTTTCTTTTTCTCCCTTTCTTTCTTTTCTCTTTTTATCCTAATCCTTCTCTGTCCTTTCTTTCTTCTTTCTTTTCTTTCTTTCTTTCTTTCTTTCTTTCTTTCTATTCTATTCTATTCCTTCTCTGCCGTTTTCTCCTTTCTGTCTTTCTTTCTTTCCTTCTTTCTTTCTTTCTTTCTTTCTCCCTTTCTTTCTTTCTTTCTTTCTTTCTCCCTTTTTTTTCTTTCTTTCTTACTTTTTATTCCATTCCTTCTCTGACCTTTTCTCCTTTCTTTCTTTCTCCCTTTCTTTCCTTCTTTCTCCCTTTCTTTCTTCTTTCTTTTTCCCTTTTTCTTACCCCTTTCTGTCTCCCTTTCTTTTTTCTTTCTTTCTTTCTAGCTTTCTTTCTTTCTCTCTTTTTATCCCAATCCTTCTCTGTCCTTTCTTTCTTTCTTCTTTCTTTCTTTCTATTCTATCCCTTGTCTGTCGTTTTCTCCCCATCTTTTGTTCTGTCTTGTTTATTTCTTTCTTTCTTTTTCTTTCATTATAATCTTCTATTTTCTCCGTATCCTTTCCCTTTTTCCCTTTTATGTATCATTCTTCTATCTTTCTTTTTTATTTCTTTCTTTTTCCTCTTTTTACTTATCGCTTTCTTCCTTCATCATTTTTTCTTTCTTCTTTCTTTCTTGTCTCTTTCTCGTTTTTATTTCTATCTTAGTTTCTTTTTTCTTTCTTTTTCTCTTCCCTTTTCTCCTTGTCTTTTGTTGGTCCTTTTTCTTCCCTTTATACGTCGTCCCTTTGCCTTTTTTCTCTCTTTTTGCATTTAATACATTTTCCCCATTTTCATAATCTCTTTTCAAGTTCATCCATTTCTTTATTTCTTTATTTTATTTTTTCTCTTCTATCATTCAATATTATTTTCTTTTTCTTCTTCCATGTATTTTTGTGTATTTTGTCTATACCTTTCTTTTTTCATCGTTCTTCTTCATTTTTCTTCTTAGATTTCGTTCTTTTTTAAAATATCCCGTACATCGTTTTGCCTTCCTTTCTTTCTTTCTTTCCTTCTTCCTTTCTTTCTTTCTTTCTTTTTGTCGATCTTTTTTTACCTTTCTTTCTTTCTTTCTTGTATTTCTGTATTTTTCTATCTCTCTCT
>CM042161.1:55358336-55407738 GCA_023376005.1 Doryteuthis pealeii | reverse complement strand
TGGAAATGTTATTTGAAAAAGCAGTTTGAATAAGAATAAATTAGAGGGGTAGAAGAAAGAACAAGAAGAACAAGAACAAGACAAGAACAAGAGGAACAAACACAACAACAACAATAAAACAACGACAACAACGAAAAAAAGAGAACTTGACGTCTAGGAAATGAAATCGGCAACCAGAGTTCAAATCCTTGGGGAAGATATTGAAAGAAAAGTTTAAAATATGAATATAAATCAATAGAAATAAGGAAATTGGAATAATAATAATATAATTAATAATAATAATAAGAAGAAGAAGAAGAAGAAGAAGAAGAAGAAGAAGAAGAGAAGAAAAGAAAGAAAGGAAGGAAAGGAAGAAAGAGGAAGATGAAAGAAGGGTAATGATGAAGTTCGGTTGATGAAGAAGAAGAAGAGAAGAAGAGAAGAAGAAGAAGAAGAAGAAGAAGAAGAAGAAGAAGAAGAAGACCAGAAGAGGGGTGGAGGGGAGTAGGGGGAAGAAGGAATAAGAAGTAAGAAGAAGAAGAGAAGAGAAGAAGAAGAAGAAGAGAAGAAGAAGAAGGATGGGGAGGAAAGAAAGAGGAAGATGAAAGAATGTAATGATGAAGCGGGAAAAAAAGAAGAAGAGAAGAAGAAGAAGGCCAGAAGAGGGTGAGGAGAAGAAGAAGAAGAAGAAGAGAAGAAGAGAAGAAGAAGAAGAAAGAAGAAGAAGAAGAAGAAGAAGGGAGGGGAGAAAGAAAAAGAGGAAGATGAAAGAATGTAATGATGAAGCGGGGGATGAAAGAAGAGAAGAAGAAGAAAAGAGAAGAAGAAGAAGAAGAAGAAGAAGAAGAAGAAGAAAGAAAATCGAACGATAATAAAAATAAAAAGACAGACAAACCAAATTGCTAAATGAGCGAAAAAAAACAAGGAAAACTTTCGAAATGATAGAATGACGAAAGTAGATCACAGCGAATGAAGAGCTGTTTTAGAAGAAAAGGGTGTTGGGTTAACAAGGACGAGAGCCAATTTCTCTATCAAATAATCGCCACGGATTTTAACATTGTATCGCTGAATACATTACGCGCCAAAAAAAAAGTGATGTCACCATCATGTGACTTCCTGAATTCATGTTGTTTTCATCAGAGGCGCTGATTTAACGAAGCACATTCATGTCTCGATAATAAAACTAAGAAGAAGAGTTTTAGAAATTAAAAAAATAAAAGCATAATAATAATAATAATAATAATATAATAATAATTATTATTATTATTATTATTATTATTATTATTATTATTTATTATTATTTGAAGAACAGTCATTTTGTCGAATTTTTTTTTTTTTGTTCGTTTGATACGCGGCACATTCAAATGTTTGCTCCGAGCAAATTAGAAAAAAAGCCCATCTGCACAGGAAATGCTTTTGTTTCTCTTATGTGTTTGATTCTATAGGTTAGGACAGATGCGATTTATCTGTTAACATAAAAGATCATCTGTTACTCGATGAGAGGATTTTAACAACATCAAGACCGAACGTCGAAAACGAATTCGTAACATGAGTGTCAAAAAAAAAAAAGAAAAAAAAAAAGAAAAAAAAAAGAAAAGAAAAGTGGAACAAATTCTATTCCACCAAGTAACATATTACGCAACATTCATACATTCCTTGCTTAGGTTAAATCCTGTTGAAAGCAACGGTATCCGCTTGATCAAGTAAAGAAGCAATGAGCCTGTTTAATACTCGTTTTACCATTAAAATGGTTTGAAAATGATTTTTATTGTAAAATTATATTAAAACTAATTGGATAATGCATTTTTATTGTAAAAATCATTGTATAATTCATTTTCTAGTAAAAATTATTTGCAATGAATTTTTATAGTGAAAATTATTTCCAATGCATTTTTATGGTAAAAATCATTTTCTAGTAAAAATCATTTGCAATGAATTTTTATAGTGAAAATTATATCCAATGCATTTTTATAGTAAAAATGATTTCCAATGAATTTTTATAGTAAAAATCATTTTCAATACATTTTTATAGAAAAATAATTTCCAATGTATTTTTATAGTAAAAATTCATTGGAAATGATTTTTACTATTAAATGAATTATCCAATGATTTTTTACAATAAAATGTATTATCCAATGAGTTTCACTATAAAAATGCATCATCCAATCATTTTTACTATAAAAATTCATTGGCCAATATTTTTTACAACAAAAATGCATTGGAAATGACTTTTACTATAAAAATTCATTGGAAATCATTTTTACTATAAAAATAACATTATCCAATGATTTTCACAATAAAAATGTATTGACCAATATGTTGTAGTTTACGACAGCATAAACTCCTTGTAATAAATCCGCTCTACTTACGTATTGAGCACTTTATATTTGTTATATCACCGGGACGCACTTCCTCATAAATTACCAAATATTGTTATATGTTAACATATTTACTGTCTTTATTATCAATTTTGTATATCCTACATCTCGGAATATAACACATTCCATCACTGATTTATATGTTTTCTAGCATTTATTCCTTCATTCGTTTTTTTATCCTTTCTTCTTTCCGTCCAACCTACCTTTCTTCCTTATTTCCGTTCTTTCTTCCTTACCTTTCATTATGTAACCTTGTACTAAAATGAGTTTCAAATTAATTCGAAACAGGACAAATCTCACATTATAGAGTCCTGCTAATACTAATCCTAACCCTAACCCAGTCAACTCTTACACTAACTCTATCCCTGACCCTAACCCTGTTAATGTCAATGCATAGATCCCATATTGGAATGTAAACAACTCGGTAGATCACATATTGGATTATAAACCATTTAGTAGATCACATATTTGAAGAGCACCAGTCATTCTCTTTTATTTTTCTTCCATCACTGATTTATATTTTTCTAGCATTTTTTCCTTCAATTCGTCTGTTCCTCCTTTCTTCTTTCCGTCCAACCTTCCTTTCTTTCTTATTTCCGTCCTTTCTTCTCATTATGTTACCTTGTAGTAAAATGACTTGCAATTAAGTCGAAACAGGACAAATCTCACATTATAGAGTCCTGCTAATACTAATCCTAACCCTAACCCTGTCAACTCTTACACTAACTCTATCCCTGACCCTAACCCTGTTAATGTCAGTGCGTAGATCCCATATTGGAATGTAAACAACTCGGTAGATCACATATTGGATTATAAACCATTTAGTAGATCACATATTTGAAGAGCACCCGTCATTCTCTTTTATTTTCTTCCATCACTGATTTATATTTTCTTAGCAATTTTTCTTCAATTCTTCTTTCCTCCTCCTTCTTTCCGTCCAACCTTCCTTTCTTACTTCCTACTTCTCATTATGTAACCTTGTTATTAAAATGACTTGAAATTAATTCGAAACAGGAAAAAACTTCACATTTATAGAGGTCCTGCTAATACTAATTCCTAACCCTAACCCTGCCAACCCTAACAATAACCCTATCCCTAATCCTAACCCTGAATATCAATGGGTAGATCCCATATTGGAATGTTAAACAACTCGGGTAGATCACATATGGATTATAAACAGTTTTAGTAGATCACATTATTGGAGCACCCGTCATTCTCCTTTATTTTTCTTCCATTCACCCTATTTATTTTTTCTTAGCATTTTTTCTCAGTTCCTCTTTTCGTTCTTTCTTCTTTCCATCAACCTCATTCCTCCCTTCAATCCTTACTTCTCATTAGTAACCTTGCTTAACTAAAATTTGATTGCAAATCATATTCGAAACAGACAAATTTTCACATTATAGAGTCCTGCTAATACTAACCCTAACCCACCCTGCCAACCCTACACTAACCCTATTCCCTGACCCTAACCCTGTTAATAATTCAATGGTTGATTCCATATTGGAATGATAAACAACTCGGTAGATCACATATTGGATTATAACCATTTTAGTAGATCACAATTTGAAGAGGCAACCGCATTCTCCTACCACACTGTATATTTTTTAGCATGTCTTCTCAGTTCCCTCTTTTCATTCTCTCCCTTTTTTCCGTCCAACCTTCATTCTTCCTCATTCCGTTCTTCTTCCTTACTTCTCATTATGTAAACCTTGCTAAAAGTGACTAAGCAACATTATTCGAAAACACGCCATAAATTCACATTACAGAGTCCTCCGAATATTCCAGCGGATATTGCGCATCAATCTAATATCGAACTGATGCTCACTTCCTTGGCTCTTGCGCGCCATCAGAATGTCATTAACCGACCCATGTTCACATCTGCCGTCCTGACCCGTGGCGCCCTCTTCCAATCCCTTCACCCTCTTTGATAGCCATCGATGCACTGGTTGGTGTTTCACAATGACAGACATCTTGGTTTAGAGGGGACGCATGACAGTTACTAGTGGAGAAAGGGAACGCGCTCAGAACAACCGTCCTAAACACGACCGGCGTGCGCAAGCTGTCAAATACACGTCGACATTTTGCTGAAAATCTCATGGGTATCTACATACACGTGAACGTGGCAGATGTGTTATACTGGACATCTTTTTGATATAACACCTAGCACTGTCTGAGCCTGGTTCTCCTCCGTTCAGATCCTTTAGGAAATTTCAATGGACTTTTCTGGTGTGACAAGGAATATAATACCCATCACTCAAAATAAGTTCAATAATTTTAGAAAGGTTTGCTTAAAACAACATGTATACAATATATATATATATATATATATATATATATATATATATATATATATATATATATTGTATACGTGTGTGTTACTCAGATCTTAGCCCCTGAAGAGCATTAAGCGAAACTAATAGTAGGTTCGTCTGACTCATTAGATTTATCTTATTATTGCTCTAACTTAGGTATTGACCACTTTTTACTTATTAGCTATTCTACTAGCGCGTTATATGAATATTATATGTATCTTATATACATATTATACCAATATAAATTGTTTTTCTTTTGGCCCATAATACTGTACAATAGATTATTTTTTGTTGTACGGACTATCTTGGTCGTTTTTTTTTTTCAATTGTTTTTTCTCCAGGTTGATGTTTTGGTAGTTATTTTTTACAATCAAACTATTTACTGTTTTTTTTCTCACCGCAAGTGGATTTACCAACACGCTTGGATATATATGTAGTTAATATATTATAATATATTATATAGTATATATCTAATAATATATATATATAGTAATTCGTTAGTTCATTGGAATAAATTTTATTCGGCAATTTTACCCTGCTCACGACTGATTTTCAAATGGATTAGTAATTACATAAAGTTCTATTTGATATATATTTTTTTCCTGTGTACAATCATATTAAATAAACTGTTAACATCAATACAAAGTTTCCGTCTCTTTATACAAACACACATTCATATCCACAAAACAACACATAGACACGCTGATATATATATACATATATATAATATAATATATTATATATTATATATATAATATAATATTAATAGTATATATATGTATACATATATAGAAGAGAGAGAGAGAGAGAGAGAGAGAATGCATACATAGCAGAAATTAAATATAAATAACAAAGTATCTATTGAAATTAAGAAAGAGTGAATGAAAACATGGGATGAACGAAAGAAAAAAGAGAGAAAAAATGAAAGAAAAAGAAGATAAAAGCAAGCAAGAAACAAACGAACAAGATAACACAAAGAATGAATCGTAAGAAGAAGATAAGAAGAAAGACAAGATAAGAAAAGAAATAAACGAAGGAAGAGAAAAAAGAAGAAAGAAAAAAAGAGAGAAAATAATACCAAGAAAGAAACGTAAGACCGAGAAAAACAAGAAGCAAACAAAGAAACAAAGGAAATAACACACCAAAAAAACATATGAGAAATAATGCAAATAATATAGAAGATAAGAACAAGGAATAAAAGGGAAAAAAAAGATGAGACCAGGAAAAAAGAATTTAAGAAGAAAAAAAGAAGAAATATAAAAAACAAGAAGAAGAAAGAAAGAAATCTACGATAAAATTCAAAAAGGAAAGAAAGAATCAAGAAAGAAAGAAAGACAAGAAAAAAAGAAAGAATCAAAAAAGAAATGAAAGAAGAAAAGAAAAGAGAAGAGAAAGAGAAGAGAAAGAAAAACAAGGAAAGAAAGGATAAAAACAAGAATGAAAGAAAGAATGAAAGAAAGAAAAGAAAGAAAGAAAGAAGATAGTAAATCAAGAAAGAAAGAAGAAAGAAGATCAACCGAAAGAAAGACATGAAAGAAAGAGTGACATAAAATCCAATGAAGAAAGAAAGAATTCAAGAAGAAAGGAAAGAACTAAATTGAAAGAAGAAAGAAGAATATAAAGATCAAGAAAGAAAGAAAGAAAGAAAAGAAGATAAAACAAAGAAAGAAAGAATGAAAGAAAGAAAGAAAGGAAGAAGATTAAATCAAGGAAGAAAAAAGAAAGAAAGAAAGACCGATAAAATCAAGAAAGAAAGAAAGAAAGAAAGAATCAAGAAGAAAGAACAGAAAGAAAGAAAGGAAAGAAAGAAAGAGATAAAAACAAGAAAGAAAAGAAAGAAAGAAGATAAACAAGAAAAAAAAGAAAGAAGATAAAAAACAAGAAAGGAAAGAAAGGAAAGAAGAAAAACAAGAAAGAAAGAAGAAAAGATAAAAACCAAAATAGAAAGAAGAAGAAAGAAAGAGATCAAACAAGAAAGAAAGAAGAAAGTAAGGAAGAAGTTAAAACAAGAAAGAAGAAAAGAAAGAAAGAAGATAAAAAAGAAGAAAAAAGAAAGAACGAAAGATAATGCTATGATATTTCAGCCTGACGCCTACTTTTTCTTAACTGCCGAACATAAGACATTTAGTTGACATTCCCTAGCTACCAACATTCCAATTTGTTTTGCGATTTCTCTTCGGTTAGCGATAATCAAGATTCAGTTTTGTTTACATTTGTTGTACGGAGCAATAGTCACCAGGTGCGCACGCGTTGTTAAGGTCAAACATTGACCTGTCACTTGATTAGTGTCATGAAGGCGCCCGGCTATCATGACCCTCTTCATTCTCGATATAAACTTCCATCTTGTTTCCATGAAATCGCTTCTAGCTTTCCTCTGAGTGTAAAAGGGCGTTCACTTTAAATCCTAATATAAGGTAAAATACACTTAGAGTAATATACATATCCCGCCCTTTTTATCTCATGTAAAAAAAATCCTGGTCATCTATAATGCTACCAAAACCATTTATGTCATGTGGTCAATCATGACGTATATATATATATATATATATATATATATATATATATAATATATATATATATATAAACAAATTTTTTTGTGATGAAACAAGAAAATACAGTGCTCAATCACAATTGTGAGAGCTAATATTTATTTAATTTGCTGAGGTTGTATAGATCAATGTTTATTATAAACAGTTACCCAGGTTTCTTGCTAGATGATTGCTGATGATTGCGCCCTAGCAAGAAAAACTGGGTAGCTGTTTATAATAAACATTGATCTATAAAAAACTCAGCAAATTAATAAATAAATAAAATATATATATAATATATTATATATATATATATATATATAATTACCAACCTCTCACACGAGCATGATACGACACAAGGTCAATTCTTAAGCGGAGTTTAACAGGTTTGAATTCAGAGTTTTCCTTCTCCTAGACCGGTTGCCTAACCAAGGTTAAGAGGCCCAGTCTGCCCAACTATTTATCAAAGCTGGAGGAGAGATGGAATTCATACATTTCACAGGGTATTAAAGCTAAGTGAAATGCAATTACCACATCCAGGAATCGAACTCGGGCGATGACCACGATATAAGAATGCATTTACTCAACCATGTGTATCACGGGGAGTATGTCAATTTTCAAGAGATCATTAGTTTTCCTTCTCATAGACTGGTTGCCCTTCTCAGCGTTCAAAAGCTATTTTTTTGTGTTGTTTCTTTGTTCAATAACACATCAGCCATCGAGGGTTATTTAATACCTTCATCATAGAATAACAATAGTGGTACTATTTAACCCGTAGCTGGGGGGGTTTAATACCTTTTAACCCGTATCTAGGGGTTTAATACCTTTTAGGATTTTACCTTTCCCCAGGCTAATAGACCGGAAATTAACAAAATAGAGCTCGAATTCGCTTATTTCGATGTAGCCGTCTAACATGCTAGGCATAGCGCCACCCACCCTGTCGACTGCGACTGTAGAATACACCGACTTCACCAATGGAGAGAGGTAAAATCCGCCGTGAATGACGACCCCTGATGCTTAGGAACGGGATTCTGGTGAATTAGTAGTCCATGACACACAACACTCCACTCTGGTCCTTACTTAGGCTTAACAGGCGGTCGTAAAGGTCCCTTTCGATGTATCGACTAGTCACGTCAAGCTCTAGCACCTATATGATTGTCCCAACCCTATTGCCCTCATGGCAACACCAACCCTTTTTATCATATATTTGCTAGAAGGCGGTAGCTGAGTCTTAGTGTCCTGTGTATGACGTTAAACTTCATCTAGTGGTGAAGATCCCATGCTGGGACTCTGGGTTGTGTAGAATACCCCTTTATCGCCATTGCTCGCATGTCCATCTTTGCCTGGAGTGTCCCATCTATGGATTAAATGGATAAAAAATGAGTATTAAAAATGTGTTTTAAAAATTAAGTTTGAAAAAAACACCCATTAAATACCACAAAATAATGAATAAAACAAAATATATTCGGCATAAAATAACCCGGCAAGGGTTGAGATGCCGTAAAACTGCCTTGACTGGTTGCCTTGCCAATGTATGTCCTACTATTTACTTAACTGGGACGTATAACTATGGATTTAGCCAAGCCCTCCACCCTACTATTTTCTCATAGTTGGGGAAAGAACAGGTGGATGCATGCCTCTCCCAATCCTGTCTTCAGGCATTACGGGTTGCCACCCACGGCCAACAGGGGTATCCATTCCGAGTGGTCTTACTCCGTTGCAGTGGTGAAGTCAGCATATTCTACAACCCAGGATGACTTGATGATTTGCAGTTGATTTTTTTAAAAAGGTATGACACTTGGAATTTGTTTCAAATATTACTATGTGTATTTTTATAAATTTATCTGAAAGAATGGAGAAGAATCTAATATTTTGATTTCCACTGCCAGTTTGTTTATTCAAAATATTCTGGTAATCAAATGGAACCACAAGATTCCTGGTTCGATACCGGCCCAAGCAAACTCAGTGTATGAAGCACAGCGATCAGTTAGATCAGAATAAAAGGACAGGATATTTCTTTTAGATGGAAAAAGACATTGCATGCTTACAAAGACTTATCCATATTCTGCAAAATTCAACATTTGGGATAGCACAATAGCATTTCATATTTTATATTGAATTGGAGATAAAATATAAATTGCTAGTGAAACGCAAACAACCTTGTCCAGAATTTGAACTCGTGGTGTACTGGTGAGAGACGTAGGGAATGGACACTTCGACTCCAATTCAATTCCTACACAAAGCTCCAGTTCATATTGCTCTAATACCCTTGGGAAAGGTATGAATCCAACTATTCTCCCTCTAGCTATGTATAAATAGTAGGGCACACTAGGCTCTTTAACATTGGTTAGGCAATCAAGTATAGGAGAAAGAAAACTCTGAATTCAAACCTGGTTACTACTTAGTTATCTTTTTCAATTAAAAAAAAATATTGCCGCCGATTCTATGTAATCTGAGGAATGTATGATAGTCCAGTGAGAAGAGAAGAGAAGAGGAGAGGAGAGGAGAAGATAGAGAGAGATAGACGGGTGTGTGTGTGTGTGTGTGGTGTGTGAGAAAGAGAGAGAGAGAGAGAGAGAGAGAGGGGGGAGGGGTATGTCTGAGCGTATCCAAATGATTACGTGATTGATACATTAGGAGAGAACACAAAATAAATATGTCCTCTTTATGATGTTAAAAACACGAAATTTGTGTCTCACTTGATATGGGAGTATGTTAATCTGAAGATCAGGAGATGTAGTGCTTTGAAGGTGAATTAGTAACTCGTTTTGAGGCATTGGTTCCACCTTGGCACGCGTTTCAACCGATATGAAGCTAGCCATGAAGCGGTGGTTGGCACCCGGACTGAAGGCCGAATGCGTAGCGGACACGGTTGCACTGATAACAGTTAAGGCGTGTTCAAGCTTTGATTCAATCTGATCCTGGCGAACCTGGGCCGTGTTTCGTGGCTGGAGTTTATTTTGGACAGCTGGGTAAACACTTGTAAAACTAGTGCTGGTCAAATTCAATGGCAAACAATTCTGGTCAACAGATGCTTCAAGACTCTTTTATGCATGAATATATATATATATATATATATATATATATATATTTCAAGATAAACCTAATTAGTCAGATAAACCTACTTAAAGTTTCGCTTAGTGCTCTTCAGGGCTAACATCCGACTAAAGAGATTTGTAGCAAACTCATATTTATACAACACCTTCCACCATGACTCAAATAAATTAGCATAGACTAAACTAACCAATAAAAAACAAAGAAAAAAGACAAAAGACAGAACACCGTTAAAATCTATTATTTTATTTATCTATCTATTTATTTTTATTTATGTATTTTTTAATTTTTTAATTTTATCAATTTGAATCCTACTACTTTAGTTCTAATATATATCTTAAATTACATCAATATCTCACTATTCACGAAGAAGCCGTGTTTTTTTTTATATTTACAGCTATTGAGAACCTCCGATCTTTGATTTAGTAATTCCCTACTGGTAATATATATATATATATATATTATATATATATATATATATATATATATATATAGAGAGAGAGAGAGAGAGAGAATAAACTACAGACACGTGTTTCAAGGTATCACCTCTCATCAGTGCAGTTATACCATTTTTAGCAGCTACCTCTTGCCGGGTTCGAGACCCGAACGAACTTAGGCTCGCCAAATCTCTTACCTATACGGCCACAGTCAGCTGCCATGTATAGCAGGCTATTTAATCGCTACATTTCTAAGCGTAAATGAACTTCACCTAGAGGTCTCAAACTTTGTAAACAAAGTGAGTCTTAGCTGAACGCCGAATACGGTGAATTTGCAATTAAATCCCTTCTAAATAAAGTGCTCAACCGAAATTGGGAGCCTATAATAGAGTAAACTACAGACACGTGTTTCGAGGTATCACCTCTCGTCAGTGCAGTTATACCATTTATACAGTTATATATATATATATATATATATATATATATATATATATATACTAGCAAATATATGCACCTTCCGGGTGCAAGTATTTAATTTAATGAAATATCATATTAAATTAGAAAAGCCAATGAAACTAAATAGATAAAAAGATTTGAAACAGAGGGGGCTATAATCGAAAGATAAAATAACTGAAACATACTCTTCCATCATTCCTGTCTTTCATTGCCAAATTTCCTAATTTAACTATTTAGTTAAAATAGGAGGTAAAGAATAAATTCAGTTATTCTTCTTGCTAATGGATTTTTTTAAAAAGATTATTCACAAGATTTTTGCTCATATTCATTAAGATAAAACCAAACAATTAGAAATCATTAATACTAAGCACATATTTATTAAAATCAAATTTTGAAATCAATATGCAAATTAGCCTTCCTGTTCACACTGTAAACTGCTATTTTATTGTATATATAAATACAGTTGCATATTATTAGTATGTAGATATGGTCAAACAGTATTAATAATGTTAAACAATTTTATTAATAATTAAAGTTTAAATAAAAATAAAATCATGAATAATGAAGCGTAAATAACTAAGGGAATTGTGACTTGAGTAGTAATATAGTTTCGGTTACAGACTGAAAAACACACAATCTCCATTATAATTAATATAATAATATATATATATTATATATTATATATATATATATATATATATATAGGAACAGAAGACTAAAATAATTTATTATAACTCTCCAGTTATTTCTACTCTGTGTGCTTTTTGAAATCTGCAGAACACAATATATACACATCTAAAACATCATGGAGAGACTATTCTACCCCCCATTTAAATCGTTCACTGGAAGATTCACCGGAATCCAATATTGTCAAGTGAGTCCACTGAACTGATTTTGTACCTGTTGGATGCCTTAAATGATTGGCCTTGTGCCAGACTATATCCAAGTTTTCATCTCAGTCACTCATCTACATTAACTCTTCCCACGTCTTGCGACATTTACACATTTAAATAGCATGGTTGTCCTGTGAGTTTACATTCAATTGAGTTCATTTCAATAAGAGTTCCATGAAAGAGATCTTGTTGTGGCGAGGTTAAGTGGGGACGGACCATTGGTGACAAGGGTCTCGCCTCTGCAGGGGGGCCTTTTCTAATCATGCTGCAAGCCATAAAAGCTTAATTAAAAGTGTCAGTTGTTGACGCAACGAAGGCGGAGACGGAAAAAGAGGGAGGGAGGGAGGGGGAGAGAGAGGGGGGGATGGAGAGAAGTGTTATTTATTAAATGTAGTTTAGTACAAGGCCAGTACTATAGGGAATACAATTAGAAGATAGATAGAGATATACAGATACAGATAGATAGATAGATAGATAATGAGAGAGAGGGAGAAAGAGAGTGTGTATGTGTGTGTGTGTGTGTGTGTGTGTGTGTGTGTGAGAGAGAGAGAGAGAGAGAGAGAGAGAGAGAGAGAGAGAGAGAGAGAAGAAAAAGGAAAGATTTGCAATTTACTAAACTAAGTTTAGCACAAGCTAGATCTATGAAGAATCCAGGGAGAATATATATATATATATATATATATATATATATATATATATATATAAGAATTAATGGAAAAAGGAATGAATGAATGGAATAAATGAAAAAAAATTTTTCCAAAGGACCCCTCTTAAAATATTTTTTAAAGAGAAGTCCTAATGGAAAAAGTCTTTCTCATTTTTACTGATCTATATATATATATATATATATAATATATATATTTGGATCAAAGTTGAAATTCTGGATGAGGCTGTTTGCATTTTCAATTGCTCTAATACACTTATGAAATGTATGCATCCAATTGCCCTTCAGCTATGGGCAAAATAGCAGGGCATAGTGAGCTCTTTAACCTTGGCTAGTTTACCAGTCTAGGAGAAGGAAAACTCGGAATTCAAACCTGCGAAACTCCGCTTAAGGAATTGATCTTGCGTCACACACTGCTCGTGCTGACAGGTTATATATATATATAATATATATATATATATATTATATATATATATATATATATATTTATACAGAGAGGAAGTTGAATTGATAGAGTTGGATAGATAGTTACACAGAAACAGGGAAATAAATTGAGGGGAAGAAGTTGTAAGAACATTTTGTTATTAAGATTAAAAAAAGGTTTTCTTAGTTTAATTGCATATCAAACTTCCTGGGTAATTTAACGTCAATGACATCCTTGTAGAAGAACAGTAGAACTACTATCTAACCTATAGCTGTGGTGATGGGGATGTTTATATCTTTCCCCGGGCCATTAGTTCGAAAATAAACGCAATAGCGCCACTGAAGTTCGAACCCGCTTACTACGATGTCTCAGTTCTGCAGATTAACCAGTACTAACTGATCCACTCTTTTTAGCAAGGAACTTTTTTGTTTGGGATGGACGCATTTCTAGAGGAAACATCCTCATGATTACATATATTTACTTCTCCATGAGTAAAAAAAAAAAGTAAAGTAGTCGGAGTGGACTAAAGTCGGTATCAGCTAATCAGCAAAGGAGTCTATCCCCTTTTCACTACCTCTAGACCAAGGAGATTATTTTCAGTTTCTAAGGTGGGGCACCACACCTACCATGCGCCGCTTGCTTTACCGCACAGATGCCTGTGCTACTCATACGATGAGTCGGCGTGGGACGGTATCGAACTAGGAACCTTGTGGTTTCTAGCCGAACGCTCTACCGACTAAGCTAACCCGCCCCTGGAACTCATACGCTCGTTTGGTGAGGGCCGGTATAGAACTAGGAACCTTGTGGTTTCTAGCCGAATGCTCTACCGACTGAGTTAACCCGGCCCTAGAACTCATACTCTGGGTTGGTGAGGGCCGGTATCGAACTAGGAACCTTATGGTTTCTAGCCGAACGCTCTACCAACTGAGTTAACCAGGTCCTAGAACTCCTACGCTGAGTTGGCGAGGGCCAGTATCGGACTAGGAACCTTGTGATTTCTAGCCGAACGCTCTACCGACTGAGTTAACCCGGCCCTAGAACTCATACGCTGGGTTGGTGAGGGCTGGTATAGAACTAGGAACCTTGTGGTGTCTAGCCGTATGCTCTAACGACTGAGTTAACCCGGCCCTAGAACTCATACGCTGGGTTGGCGCGGGCCGGTATCGAACTAGGAACCTTGTGGTTTCTAGCTGAACGCTCTACCGACTGAGCTATGCCTGGTTTTAGTAGATAGATGTACACAAGTTTCGTACAAATAAGAATAAGACTATGCAGGCTAAACAGTGATTTCTAATATCTTTATACGATTTACTCCGATCATACATTCATCATTGTTCTTTTTTCTGCGGCTATATGCAACACCTAGAACATAACAAAAAAGCATAACATGAATGCGTTGTATATAAAAGCTGTTTAATGGTCAAATAAAATCCATCTTCAACCGCAAACTTTGTACCAAACCAAGCTGAAAACCGAAATTGATAGAGAAAAACAAAAACAAAAACACCCAATAAAACAAAAGAAAAAAAAGCACCAAATTTACTTTCTCATCTGCTATAACGATGAGCAAACAAGTCATCTATAAAATTTTGCTGTAAGCGTCCACCAGGTCAAATATGTCGTACGCTCGTATTTTCTTTTTTAAAACCTCAGATCGAAATGAAAAGAAATTACATTAGTCTAGCAATTTACATAAGGTTTCTGGCATGTTGCATTTTTCTATCTCCATAGACGAATTAGTCAAACATTGTGTTGTAGATTAGAAAACGTCTATTTATATATTCGTTTATTTACTTGTGTAAGCAATTTTTTTTTCACTCTTTTTCTTTTCTTTTCTTTTCTTTTTCTATTTTTCTTTTAAAAAGAAATCAATAGTTATCAACTCGCTACATTCTCACATTAGACTAAGGAACACGGCATGTAAAAAGGGAATTATATTGACGGAGTTAATTTGGTGTTTACGCTGAATAGTTTAATATACTCGTCTCAGTGTTTGGATTTTCACAGGCGTTTACCAGGAATAAGAAAATGCAAAAGTGGGAAAGTATAGGGTAGTTATTTAATGACCCGGCAATGATTTAAAAGGTTCTCTTTCTCATGGGTGAGTCATATACACAGACATACATACACACACACATAACCTCTCTCTCTGTCTTAAACACACACACGCGCGCGCGCACACACACACACATACATATATAATATATATATACAATATATATAATATATATATATATATATATATATATATATATATATATATAAGTCGGGATGGCCTAAAGTCTGTATCAGCCATACATTGATTGAGTCTATCCCCCACTCTCTAGTGCTAGACCAAGAAGATTGTTTTTGCCATAATATTATATATATATATATATATATATAATATATATATATATATATATATGAAATAAAAGGAAATTAATCCGACAGTGTGAATTTGATATATTGAAAAAACAAATGATGTTTACAAAAGCTTGGGATCATCAGGAGAGAATGTGCACCGTTTCGGGGCCTTCATCTCAACGGTTCTAACTGCACATCGCCCCCCCCCTCACATCCCGTTTTTACTATTGTTGAAGACCAATCATACGGTCGATACAGATATTCCGAGGGACCTCACATCAGTGGGGGAGGCCGATATGTAGTTAAAACCGTTGAGAGGAAGGCCCCGAAACGGTGCACATTCTCTTCTGATGATCCCAAGCTTTTGTAAACAGCATTTGTTTTTTCAATATATCAAATTCATATATATATATTATATATATATATATATTATATATAAACAGCTGCACGGTGAGTCTCCTCCTATCACACGAACCATCCATATAATAGAAACAGAATACACTGGTTTTTTGCCGGTAAAGTGAAGATGAATTCATAAGTGACGTTCTCCTGTGTATAGTTACATATAGACTCATCAGAATGGGACGACCAGCAAATACATACATTGTTGATCAGCTCTGTTGGGATACTGGATGTCGTGAGAAGGACTTGCCAGGAGCAATGAGGGATAGGGACTGGTGATGAGAGAGACAGAGAGACACACAGAGTGTGTGTGTGTGTGTGTGTGTGTGTCATGGGAATCTTTAATGTCAGCGCAAGCTGCTGCTGCTGCTGCTGCTGATGATGATGATGATTTTATTAATGTCCCTTACAGACGGCTGAGCGACAAACTTAAAATAAAAATTGAACATTCTGATATATAAGGTGTGCTACAATACACCACTTAAATTTATAGACTAGGCGATGTCACCTGGTTCAAACCTCGGCCAATCAACAGCCCTAATGCGTGGCTGGTTGACTACTTAATCACTGATATTTAGAGACGTTCATTTGCAATCATTGACGAAGGACTTGCAATACTGAGGAGTACTAAGGAACAACAAAAGGATTATTTACCAAGGATTTCTGCTGGACAAGCGCTCTTGCTTGGAGCCTAAAGGATGGCCCATAAAACCGTAGCAAATCTTCCCTAAAATTCAACAATATTATGTTTATTCGATGGGTTTCCCGAAACCATGAGTTCTCAGAACCTCTTTCTTCGTAACCCACTGAAGTTCTAATTGGCTCGTTAATAAGTTTGTTTGTTTGTTGCCTGAACCCCTGAAGATTCCCTTTTATAGTACCAAAAGTACTAGGGAAAGTTATGGTAACTTTATGCTAGCCGATGTAATTTAATGACTTGTATAACATTTAACTGCCACTCCCTGAAAAATAATTCCCTTTTATAGTACCAAAAGTACAAGGGAAACTTATGGTAACTTTATGTTAGCAGAAGTAATTTAATGACTTGTATAATATTTAACTGCCTCTCCCTGAAAAATAATTCCCTTTTAAATACCAAAAGTACTAGGGAAAGTTATGGTAACTTTATGTTAGCAGATGTAATTTAATGAGTTGTATAATATGTAACTGCCTCTCCCTGAAAAATAATTCCCCTTTATAGTACTAAAAGTACTAGGGAAAGTTATGGTAACTTTATGTTAGCAGAAGTAATTTAATGACTTGTATAATATTTAACTGCCTCTCCCTGAAATATAATTCCCTTTTATAGTACCAAAAGTACTATGGAAAGTTATGGTAACTTTATGTTAGCAGATGTAATTTAATGACTTGTATAATATTTAACTGCCTCTCCCTGAAAAATAATTCCCTTTTATAGTACCAAAAGTACTAGGGAAAATTATGGTAACTTTATGTTAGCAGATGTAATTTAATAACTTGTATAATATTTAACTGCCTCTCCCTGAAAAATAATTTCCTTTTATAGTACCAAAAGTACTAGGGAAAGTTATGGTAACTTTATGATAGCAGATGTAATTTAATGACTTGTATAATATTTAACTGCCTCTCCCTGAAATATAATTCCCTTTTATAGTACCAAAAGTACTAGGGAAAGTTATGGTAACTTTATGTTAGCAGATGTAATTTAATGACTTGTATAAAATTTAACTGCCCTCTCCTGAAAAAATAATTCCCTTTTATAGTACCAAAAGTACTAGGGAAAGTTATGGTAACTTTATGTTAGCAGATGTAATTTAATGACTTGTATAATTTTAACTGCTTTTCCCTGAAATATAATTCCCTTTTATAGTACCAAAAGTACTAGGGGAAAGTTATGGTAACTTTATGCTAGCCGATGTAATTTAATGACTTGTATAACATTTAACTGCCTCTCCTGAAAAATAATTCCTTTTATAGTACCAAAAGTACTAGGAAAGTTATGGTAACTTTGGTTAGCGGATGTAATTTAATGACTTGTATAATATTTAACTGCCTCTCCCTGAAAAATAATTCCTTTTATAGTACCAAAGTACTAGGGAAAATTATGGTAACTTTATGTTAGCCGATGTAATTTAATGACTTGTATAATATTTAACTGCCTCTCCCTGAAAAATAATTCCCTTTTATAGTACCAAAAGTTCTAGGGAAAGCTATGGTAACTTTATGCTAGCAGATGTAATTTAATGACGTGTATAATATTTAAGTGCCTCTCCCTGAAAAATAATTCCCTTTTATAGTACCAAAAGTACTAGGGAAAATTATGGTAACTTTATGTTAGCAGATGTAATTTAATAACTTGTATAATATTTAACTGCCTCTCCCTGAAAAATAATTTCCTTTTATAGTACCAAAAGTACTAGGGAAAGTTATGGTAACTTTATGATAGCAGATGTAATTTAATGACTTGTATAATATTTAACTGCTTCTCCCTGAAATATAATTCCCTTTTATAGTACCAAAAGTACTAGGGAAAGTTATGGTAACTTGTGTTAGCGGATGTAATTTAATGACTTGTATAATATTTAACTGCCTCTCCCTAAAAATAATTCCCTTTTATAGTACCAAAAGTACTAGGGAAAGTTATGGTAACTTTATGTTAGCCGATGTAATTTAATGACTTGTATAATATTTAACTGCCTCTCCCTGAAATATAATTCCTTTTATAGTACCAAAGTTCTAGGGAAAGCTATGGTAACTTTGTGTTAGCGGATGTAATTTAATGACTTGTATAATATTTAACTGCCTCTCCCTGAAAAAATAATTCCCTTTTATAGTACCAAAAGTACTAGGGAAAGTTATGGTAACTTTATGTTAGCCGATGTAATTTAATGACTTGTATAAATATTAACTGCTCTCCCTGAAAAAAATAATTCCCTTTTATAGTACCAAAAGTTCTAGGGAAAGCTATGGTAACTTTATGCTAGCAGATGTAATTTAATGACGTGTATAATATTTAAGTGCCTCTCCCTGAAAAATAATTCCCTTTTATAGTACCAAAAGTACTAGGGAAAGTTATGGTAACTTTATGTTAGCAGATGTAATTTAATGACTTGTATAATATTTAACTGCCTCTCCCTGAAAGATAATTCTCCGAAAGTTATCATCGCAAATTAGGTTGTCTAGAAGTGCGGTTTTCGCGGCTACAAACCAAAAAAAAGTTTACATAATTTGAATGTAAGTTACCAAAAAGAAAATTGCATCCTTCTAGAAACACCTTGTGTACATATATAAAAATCGATATAGACTACGTCGCTTTCTTTTGTTATACACCTTATTCTGTTGTTTTCTTTTTAGTGTTTTTATACCGCCATCTTTCATCACCCTCTTCCACTCAATAGACACCGAATTCAGAGCTGCCATTTAAAACACATGCACCATTTATTATTAGCTAAACTAAGTAACAACAAACAGCATCAAAATGTGTCCACCAGGATTACAGCCAATCGGTAATGAGTTGCTTGTGTTCGACTAACCGTGAAATTAAAACAGCCAACCAGAAACCAGACGTAGCCGGCGAAGAAAGAAGACAAGCACAATTGATCACGTAGGTTTATTGTGACAAATTCATTCGGTACTTAGACTCTATTTCTCTCTCGTTCTCACTCTCTTTCCATGTCTGTGGCTGAGACTGTAATAGAAGTGTGTAATGGTATATACGGTATTTCTATAGACAATAATGATTGGGTCATTAGGATGACAATCCCAAGGTTAATAAGCAGGAGTGGCGTAAAATAAACAAAAAAAAAGAACAAAAACAAACAAACAAAGAAATAAAAACACCAAAAACTTCTGTATTGTTTCTTCTTGTGTTTTTATCTATGTCTCAGTTTGGAGTGACAGTGTAGCTTTCTGGATAACGTGAGTAACAATATAACTATAACACTGTATGTGTTGCTGTCATATTTTAAAAGAAATAAGATGAGGCTTCATCTATGGAAAAATAGGCTCAGATTAAGTCGACTAATAGAATTAACAGACAAATTATAGGAAGACACGCAACGAGTATTAAGGAGGGGGCAAAAAAGTTTATTAAGCAAATATACAAGGTGAAAGGGTTATTAGCAATTGCTATGTTGAATTAACAAGTTCCGGGAGATCTAAAAGCGAATGGTTTAAAATACTCCGACTGCAGTTTCACACAGTAGCGAATCTTCAGAGAGTTCTCTTCCGTGAAACTGCAGTCGGAGTATTTTAAACCATTCGTTTTTAAAACGTATATTTAGCTCTTTTTATTTATTAAATCGATTTTAAAAAATCCAGAAGTAAATATATTTGTTTGTTCGTGGATTGGCAATTAAATGTGATATATATATATATATATATATATATATATATATATATATATATATATATATATATAACATTGCTGGCATTGAAACCTTACTAGCAAATATTCATCTTAGATGGGCTGGACATGTAGTCATAATGAATGTGAACAGGCTTCCAAAAAGATATTATACGGACAATTGCCAAATGTTAAGCGTTCAATTAGACGTCCACTTTTACGCTATAAAGACAAATTCTAGGACAATTTGAAATGCCTCAATATTAATCTGAGTGCTTGGGAAAATCTAACATCAAATCGGAAAGAATGGCGTAAGACATGTTTCGCTATATTAAAAAGCTTTGAAGAAAATAGACTGACACATCGAGATCAGCTCCGTCTAACTTTAAAACAAAAACATCTTACTCCCACTTTAGGAAATCCCATCTGTCAGTGTGACTTCAGAGGTCACAGCAAGACTGGGCTGCTATCATACTCGAGGAAACGGAAACATCAAATGTCTTCTTGATAACATGCACAAAATGGGAGGAAAACGATCACTCTCTGGTGACCCTCAATTATCGTTCACGATAGGAGAGTCCACTATATGTATAATATATATATATATATATATATATATATATATATATATATGGGGTGTGTGTGGGGTGTATGATTATGTACGTGTGGTGTTTAAAAATGTTAACATTTAAATGAGATTTCCTCCATGTTATTACTACCTGCCGTACTCGGTAATATCCGGGAAATGTCGGGTTATTCGCAGTTGCCAAAGCACGCCTGAAAATGCTAGCAAACAGGTTTCAATAGGAACCTTTCATATGTGTATTTATGAAAAACATTATTTTTGTGTGGAACTATCAGTAGCTGTTTAAGTCCTTCAATCCAGCTTTCTTCATTCAGAGTGAATGATCCAATCGCAATTATTAAAACATTCATAACCAAGTGAATATATCCAGGTGTCGTTCAAGCAACTTGCATACCAAAAGCCCTTCAAATGACAACCAATTCAATGAAACTCTCAACTTAAACGCATTAAACACGGGTTTTATTGAAAATACGCCGTATGTGGTTAAATCGAACTTAACGGACCTAAATCCCACCATCGTATGTCACCCCGCCGAAAGAAAAAAAATACCAAAAATCAGGGAATTGACCGAATTTAATTAAATTCTCAGTGTTTATATATTGATAGATACAATTTATATATAATGCACCAGTTTTTTTTATTCAAAAAATTTTACATTTTTTCAGATCAGTTAACTTTGAACCATATATCTTTGAGGCGTAACACAGATTCTTAAATATACGTGCTCCAAAGTTAACTGAAGTGAAAAAATGTAGAAGCTTTTAAATAAAATAAATGGGGTATTATATATTTTATTCATTATATCGAATATATCTGGATAGCAACGATTGGCAGGAGAGATACAGTCATCAGCGCCTCGTGCTGCTGCTGCTGCTGCTAATGATGATGATGATGATAAATTAAATGAGTTATAGCTAATTCTTCTTAAAGTGTTTCTCCAAATAACTTATATATAATTATGTACTCAATCTATCGAAACAATTCAAATCAACACAAATATTTTGACCAATGATTAGTCGTTTATTTCCCTTTAGACCAAACTTAATATTTGCCCCCATCTTAGAGGCCATTCACTTGATACGGCGGGGCTAACGATATGAATCATAAATCTCCTACGGCGTCTTCGCTGAACTAAAATCTGATTAGGCCGTTGTATAAACAAGAGAACATTAGTCAAACGTAATATTTTTTAAAGGATAATGACTTATTGAATGAGATTAGTAAATTTCCATTTACCAATTATGATTTTCACTATTCAATTAACGAAATAGGATTTACATGAATGTGATTAACCTTATAAAAATGAAAAAAAAAAACAAAAACAATTGTACCGTAGTGGTATATTTTCACGGTACCAAAATGATATAAGTAACGTTGTCCTTTTTTTCGAGCGCTACTACGATAACGGTAAGGTGGCGGCGGCGTATATATTATATAGCGGGTCTCGTCCACGTGCCTCCAAATTCACAGTGCTAAAATGGTGTTGATAGAAATTACAACACGAGAAATAAGTAGTCACAACTGCTCCTTTATTATCGTGCTCGTCCAGTGGGGTCGTACCAGAGAGGAGGAAAGGCAGAGAGAAAGAGAGAGAGAACACTACTTGATTATTGTGACCCCAACTAGCCACTAGAGGCCCGATCCGTACCCTACGACGGCCGAAGGCAAAAAGAGACCGATACATTTCCTCGTCGTTCCACGTCACCTTGTGACTTCCGGTCAACACCCCACTTCCGCTTGACACTCAATCCCCCGTTCGGGGTCACGCTACGGTCAAACCATCGTTCATCCCGTATTGGCTTATCACTATTTTTCAAACCCCCATCATCACTTATTTATTTATTTCTTCCTCCCCCTTCCATTAGTAGTCCTTGCCAAATGAATATTGCTACACAATAACGTTTATCTAAATGGTTTTCGTTTAATTCCCTATGGTTTCTTTGTTTAATGTCATGTCAACTTTTGTGGGTAATTTAATGCCAAAGCTATCATTTTAGAAGAACATTAGTGTTACTTTTGAACCCCTAGCTGAGTGGGATGAAGGAGTTCATATATTTGGTAAGTGTACAGTCCGAAAGGGAAGGTGATTATGCGACTGGAGTTTGAATTGGATTGCTACGATGAAAAGTCTGATGATCTGTTTGTAGAAATAGATTTTTATTTGTTGTTTTTTAGAGTACTGACAAAAAAAGAAGAAAAAAAAGGGGAAAAATAATAGAAATAAAGAAAAAAAAAGAAAGAAAAGAAAAAAGAGGAGAAAGGAAAGACAAAATGAGAAAAAAAGAAAGAAAAGAAAAAAGAAAAGACAAAAGAAAAAGAAAAAGAAAAAAGAAGAAAAAAGAAAATAAGAGAGGAAAAAAGAAGTAAAAGAAGAAAAAAAGAAAAAAAGAAAAAAAAAAAAAAAGAAAAAAAAGAAAAAAGAAAAAAGAAAAGAAAAAAAAGAAGAAAAAAGAAAGAAAAAGAAAAAAGAAAAGAAAAACAAAAAAGCAGAAAAAAAGAAAGAAAAAAGGAAAAAAAAAGAAAAGAAAAAACAAAAAAGAAGAAAAAAAGAAAGAAAAAAGGAAAAAAAAACAAAGAAAAACAAAAGAAGAAAAAAGAAAAGAAAAAAGGAAAAAACAAAAGAAAAGAAAAGAAAAAATGGTAAAGAAAAAAGGAATGGTCAAATCTGAAGAATATTCTAAAATATAGAATGGCCGTCAGATATTTGAAGAACGTGACGTTATTCATTTTGGAAACGAGGTAAAGGCTTTCCAGTCCGGCCTTTGTCTTGCATATATATTCAAACACAAACTAACACACAGACACACAGACACACACACACACACACACACATTGATATATATATATATATATATATATATATATATATATATAATATATAAGACTTTTGGATGTTTGTTTATTTTAGAAGCATTGTAGAATAAAGTATATATTATTATTTATATTTTTGCTTGAAGGCAATTACAATGCTTATATCGCATAAAATTCGATAATTATAGAAGATAATAACAAGTGAATTTCGGTAAAGAATCATTCTGTGTGTAGAACATCGTACAGACTGTTTCAACTTTATTAAGTCTCATCAGCGATGTATACTAACGTATCAATATCATTGACAGGTTAATTTCGGAAGGATTTTCCCGTGCTGTATCGTGGTCGAAGCAGTATGGTTTCTGACTATCCTGCTGAAGTCCCGGTTTCGATTTCTGTCGGAGGGAAATCGTTATCAAAAACTTAGAGCACGCGAAAATTCAGAGAAACATAACGTAGCGTTCTACCGTTATTACCTGAATATATCTTTAATTTAACTAAGGGATTATATCGACTTAGGTAAACGTATGCTAGTGTCCTGATGAAATCATTTCAATTTGATTGAAACCATGGAAGACACTTTATTCTTCCTCTAATAATAATATTAGTAGTATTATATATATATATATATATATATATATATATAATACTAATTATACACACACACACACACACATATATATATATATACATATATATATATGTATATATATATATATATATATATATGCGTAGGTGGACCAAGTTAGAGATCTGTCGTATTTCAAGTAAGAGAGGATTTGAAAAAGAGATGACAACTTCCTCTTTCTTTAGAATAATCTAAAAACACTTGGAGAGCATCAAAATCCGAGTTACATTTATCTAAATATTTAATAAAATGCCTCGCAAAACGCTTCTTTTCTTATTTTTATGAAAGATTTGCGCTATCTCGGATAAAACCAAGTAATTTACAAAAAGATAATCTATAGAAAAAGACAGATAGGTTTTATCTTTTTAAATTTTAAAGACCTTCAAAACACACCCACTCAAACAAACAAATATATATATATATATATATATATATATATATATATATATATTATATAACGTGGATTTGCACGTGATGTAACGTTTTTCACCGTAAAGAAACGGGCCTACCGACCCGAGTACAAGTGCTGGACAAAAGTTTTCTAAATAGATAGATACCGTGGGGATTAAATAAAACTAAAATAAAATTAAAATAAAAGAAACAACAAACTCCCATGGGCCTTCACCGGAAGAACACTCCGCGCATGTGCGACCCCCAAAAGAATATCTCGGCCATTTCAAGTTCAGGCCGTAACTGGGTGTAGTTGCTCCTACTAGCCAGGGAGATATTCCCTTCCTACAGACGACTATGACCACCTTCGTAAACCACCTTCTCTTTCTGTGTCTTTCTTTACCGTTCTTTAAATTCCTTCTTTTCAGCGCGACCACCAAATGAGGTAAAAATCAAAAAAACATAAGAACACGCAACCAGAGTATCCAGCTACCTTTAAATCATATAACACACAAACTTCTACCTACCCCATGATAAATACATACTTACCAACAGAAAATACTACATATCAATCAGAGGCATAGATAGATAGATAGGTAGATCGATTGAGAGATAGACAGATAGATTCATACAAAAATACATACATGTATACAAACATGCGGTTATTTTCGTACAGTTAGGCACTCTCCACCGGCCAACCATGATACCTCCAATAATACAAGCCCAAATCATAATACCCCTCCTTGTTGGCGTCTAAAGCGGTGATGAGGAACTCGTCCATTTACGACCCAACCTTTGCTCCAGCCATCAGGGCCATTAAGTGTTGCACGAGTTTCATCTGTGAACAGTACTTTAGTGAAATCGACCTTCATGTTCTCCTTTGCCCATTTCAAACTTATTTGTATGTGTATTTTTGTCAATCGAGGCTTTGTCACTGGTCTCACTGATGCCCCGACCTTTTTCAGAAGACGACAGCGAGTACTTCTGGGCACTGTTGCTTATCCAATGCTTCTGAAAAGTGCTCCACTCGTGAGGCCTATTTACAGCTTCACGTTTCACTCGTGACAAAGAATATCGGGAAATAAACCTCGAGTGACCGTTATCGGCCCTCTTATGTACCTTCGTTGGAGCTGCAACAAATCTTTTCACAGTTTGGTGATATCTTTCAATTATTTTGAATATTTCTGATGTAGAGTTGCCTTTTGAAAGTTCAGATGTTATGATATCTTTCTCAGTAGGGGTCAAGTCACATTTGCGACCCATAATTGCACGAGTATAATGACACTTGTTTAATGTCTGGGACACTTCTATATCGTGTTGATATTGTAAATGACCACTGTTTGTTTCCTGTTGCGCAGAACAATACAGTTTTTATACAGCCTACGCATACATCTATTTCCATTATACTATGAAGATTTCGTTAAATTCCAATAGGTATTTTTTGTACAAAATGAAAAAATGTCACCTCGTTAATAATTTGAAACGCAGTATATATATATATATATATATATATATATATATATATATCCTCTGTATTTTTACCTTTCAAGGAATACTTAAGTAGAAATTGTAGAACGCGCGAATTTTGGGAGTAAAAGATCACACACTTAACCTCTAGTGGTAAAGTTCTAATTCTGAATCTCTGTGGAGTGTGGAGTACCACTTCGTCACCATTACCCCCAGGTTCACTCTGACTCGGAGTGGTAGTAGCTGTTCAGATCCCCTCTATGGGTTAATAGAAAAATAATCTAAAGATGTGTTCAAAAATCAAGTTTTAAAAAATTGAACAAGAATAGATAGAACAAAACGTTATCAGCATAAAATAACCCAATAAGGGTTGACATGCCGTAAAATCTAACCAACCAACCCTACTTAACACCATATATCTCCGCACATGCATGTACCTACCTATCATTTCTTCATTGCATCCATTTTGTAAACATTACACATCACAAAACGATTCTTAAAACTATTATTTATGAGATGCCTTTCTATAAATCCAGAATGTTCCATCTTAGTATAACGGTTTGTAAGATAGTCTTACAGATTCATTACTGCCGAATACTGATTCCGATCCTCATTGAGTGTCCAATACTTGCAACCTTGTGTGAAATGCAACAGGTAGCGAATGGGTTGGGTATTGTGGGTATCCCACTGTGGGTGTAAAATTTAGCAAGTTAGTCTTGCAGATCGATTTCTATTGAATAGGTGTTTATTTTTTTTATTTTTATGATCAGGATTTATTTATAGCAGCTAGTTAGCCTTTTTTTCTTTTTTTTTCTTTGCTCATTTTATCCTGGGATCAATCTGTAGTCAAAGGTAATAAAAAAAATTAAAAAAGCAACAACAACAACAAAAAAACCTATTGAAATTCCACATATTGTTAGGCTCAATGTTAACCCTTGTCAGATGTATCGACCATATGACCATAAGGCAACTCTTTTTCGTCTCAATTCAGAAGGACATATTTTTCATTTACACCGTCAATATCCGGTTGTTTGTTAACAGACAATTTTTAGTTGTTTTTTTAATTATAAAACTAACCCTAACCCCTAACAAACAACCGGCTATTGACGGTGTAAATGAAAAACATGCCCTTCTGAATTGAGATCAAAAAGGGGTGCCTAAAGGTCATATGGTCCAGATGTATAATACAAAGCACTTTGATCTCTGGACACATAAAGATTCCAAGACCTACAAAAAGGTTAACAGATCTGAATACAATAAAATATTGATCTTCATGTAGTGTACTGGCTTCATTATATCATTTCATGATAAAATGGCTGGTGGTCATTTAACACTGCAGAAATAGATATACAAAATTGTAGGCTCTTTAATTTTTTGTTTGTTTTAGAGGTTGGTTTTGAAGGCTGTCACAATGCAGATGTAAAGAAAAAAAATAAGGTAACAATAGCGTTGTTTGTTAACCTGTGATTTATTTTTAATATTTATATTTCGAGATAAAATCTCTTCTTCAGAAGAACACTGGAACTGAAGTAGTTGTCGTCTTGCTATGGCATTTTTAGTTACATGAATTTTTTTTTTTTTAAATGTTACAGATAGTATTTTTTAATAACAAAAATGAGGGGGAGACATCAGTTAACTGAACCATTCAGGCTTTTTTATGCACTCTCTGTGGACTTAATAAACTTTGACCTCACACGTTATGCCTTGACATTTGTAATCCAAAATTAGGATGAAAAGGTATGATGTTACTTTATCTGCCACTTGAGACACAATAATATTGCACCCGAACCTGGTTATGAATATTATTGAATAAGACTAAAACAATATCAAGCAAATTCGGTAGCACAGTGGTATATTTTCACTACCAGCTGGGCAGTGAGGGAGTTTATCCCCTTTTACTTGCACAAGACCAGGGAGATTATTCTTGCATTTGAGCTTAAAGCGTTACACATACCATTAGCTCTTAACTTTACCGCACACATCCAAGCTTTGCTATTCATGCGCTTATCTGCTGAAGGTCGGTATCGAACCTGTAATCTTCTGGTTACTAGGCAGATTTTAAACCGACTGAGCTAATAATAATAATAATAATAATAATAATAATAATAATAATAATAATAATAATAATAATAATGACAACGGTAGCAAAAAATCATCAGCAATATTAAAACCAGTATGCAAATTAACCACATCATATAGTATGTAAACCTTTATATGTGCGCTCCGAGTGTAAGTATCTAAGTTTTAATGTAATGAAATATATTAAATTACAAAGACTAACGAAATTAAATAAGAACGTATATAAAAAATTACTCTTATCTTAATTGGTTTCTATATTCAATCATTTATAGAATTGATTTTAATGTGTTGGAGAACAAAACAATAATATTAGAGATTAATTACACCAAGTAATTATTTATTAAACCCAGTTTTGTTAAAACCAGTATGCAAATTAACAATAACAAAATCAGTCGATAACAAATTGTTTAGAGTTGTATGTACCTTTTGTTGAACACATATTTGTGTCATTTCTTTTCATTTTTGCATTATGCAGGGAAATTGTTCTTGTGTTTGAGGTTAGAGCGTCACACATACCATTAGCTCCTCACTTTACCGCATAGATCCAAGCTTTTCTATTCATGTGCTTACTTGCTGAAGGTCAGTATCGAACGTGCAACTTTGTGGTTCCTAGGCGGATTATCAGCCGACTAAGCTAATAATAATAATAATAATAATAATAATAATAATAATAATAATAATAATAATAATAACTATATCAAAGCGAAAATTGATAAGACCCAACAAAATAGTAAATGTAGACTTTGCGGTAATAGAGATGAGACTGTTAACCATATACTCTGCGAATGTAGCAAACTAGCTCAACGAGAATACAAAACTAGACACGACTGGGTTGGGAAGGTGATCCACTGGGAATTATGCAAAAAATTAAATTTTGACCACACAACAAAATGGTATATGCATAAACCAGAATCTGTTCTTGAGAACGAAACGCACAAAATTCTCTGGGATTTTGAGATAAAAACGGATCACCTTATCCCAGCAAGAAGGCCAGACCTAGTGTTGATTAACAAAAAAGAAAGAACTTTTCAACTGGTGGATTTGCAGTGCCAGCAGATCACAGAGTGAAGTTAAAGGAAAATGAAAAAATAGACAAATATTTGGACCTTGCCTGAGAACTGAAAAAGTTAGGGAATATGAAAGTGAAAGTGATACCAATTGTAGTTGGTGCACTTGGAACAGTCCCAAAAGGATTAGAAAAGGGCTTGGAAAGTTTGGATATCAGAGGAAGAATTGAAACCATTCAGAACACTGCACTGCTGCAATCTTCCAGAATACTCAGAAGAGTCCTGGAGACCTGAAGAGACTTGCTGTCACTCAGACTCCAGTGAAAGACCATCAGCTAATGCTGATGTGAAAACTCAAAAGGAGTAAATAATAATAATCTTATTATAATGGAGATTGTGTGTTTTTCTGTTTGTAACCGAAACTATATTACTACTCAAGTCACAATTCCCTTAGTTATTTACGTAACATTCTCCATTATTCTATTTCTATTTAAACCTCAATTAATAATAAAACTGTTTGACATTATTAATACTATTGGCCTTACCTAAATACTAATAACATGCAATTGTATTTATATATACAACAAAATACCAGTTTTCAGTGTAAACGTTAAGCTAATTTGCATATTGATATTAAAAAAACTGATTTTAATAAAAATGTGCTTGGTATTATTGATTTCTAATAGTTTGGTTTTATCTTAATGAATATGAGTAAAAATCTCTTCAATGAATCTTAAATAAAATTCATTAACAAGAAGAAATAACTGTAATTTTATTCTTTACTTCCTCTTTTAACTAAATAGTTAAATTAGGAAAATTTAGCATTGAAAAACGGAAGTGATGAAAGAGTAAGTTTCAGTTGTTCTATTTTACGATTATACCCCCTCCGTTTCAAATATTTTTATCTGAATTCTTAATTAGTTTCATTAACCTTTCTGATTTAATCTAATATTTTATTACATTTAAACTTAAATACTTGCACCCGGAGGGTGCATATATTTGCTAGTAATAATAATAATAATAATAATAATAATAATAATAATAATAATAATAATAATAATAAAACAATGACATCGGTAGAAAAAATCATCAGCAAAACACCCACAATAACAAAATCAGTCGACATCAAATTGTTTAGAGTTGAATGTATCTTTTGTTGGAAAAATATTTGTGTCATTTCTTTTCATTTTTGCACCATCCGAAAAACATATGAACTAATCTGGACGCGCATGCGCAAACAACAAAAGCAAAGACTTTTACTGAGCGCCATTGCATTTCATTACCGTTTTTTTCTCTCTTTTTTATGACAAAAGTAGGAAAGTGTTTATGTATTTGTCTATTTTGTGTCCGGACGCCTCTGGTAAAAAAAGGGAAACTGGTACATCTGACAAGACATGACCGAAATAGAAAGAAACAAAAAATGCAACACAAAAAGAAACGAGAAATGGCATAACAAAACAGAGTAAAACTCTCTCAATATATATATATATATATATATATATATATATATATATATATATGTATATATATATATAAAATTGTAAATATATATATCACTCAATATATATATATATATATATATATATATATAGTGAGAGAGACAGAGACATATGTATATATATATATATGTATAATATATATATATATATATATAGAGAGAGAGAGAGGATGGAGGGAGACTGACAGACAGACAGACAGGCAGAGACAGAGAGACAGAGAGATAGAAACAGAGACAGACAGAAATAGAGACAGACGGAGCGAGTGACAGAGTTTTACTCTGCCTGTCTGTCACTCGCTCCGTCTCTGTCTCTATTTCTGTCTGTCTCTGTTTCTATCTCTCTGTCTCTCTGTCTCTGCCTGTCTGTCTGTCTGTCTGTCAGTCTCCTCTCTCTCTCTCTCTCTCTCTCTCTATATATATATATATATATATATATATGGGCGAGAGAGACAGAGAGTCAGAGAGAGAGAGAGAGAGAGATAGAGAGAGAGAGAGACACACACACACAGAGACACAGAGAGAGAGAGAGAGAGAGGGGAGAGAGAGAGAGAGGCAGACAGACAGACAGACATACAGACAGAGTAAAAACAATTATATATATATATATATATATATATATTGTAATGAAGGTACTACTCGAGTTACACCATAATGATCTTCAGGGTTAAATCCACTGGATTAAACAAGATATTGATTAATTGCAGTCGATTACACGTGTGTATCTTTCGCGATAAACGGTTCGTTACGGGATAGTATTCGACGAACGATATATATGTATGTGTGAGTGTATACGAGGCAAAGAAGAAATATTTAAATACAAATATCCTGCTGGGTGTTCGAAGTTCCTGATAAAAACAAATGCTAGTTTTCCAGGAGCAGTAATAAATTAGTTTTTGGTTTTATTATGTTTTATGTGAGATAACGTTCCAGACCATGTCCGCAGTTTTAATCCTAACTCAGCTAAAATGCTATGTAATTATTTTACATCGACTGCTCGAATAAATCTAATAAATTTAACTGGTGAATAATCAATTTAGCAAGATGATAATTTGTTAACTGTTATGAATTTGTAATCTTTCAATAAAAATAGTAAAATTAGAATTGTCAGTATCTAATAATGGTTATTGATGTAAATTTTCATAGTTAATTCTAAAAATGAATACTTGAACATTTAAATGCAGTCGTTAATGTCATATCTTGTCAGTGGAGAATACACACACACACACACACACACACACACACACACACACACACACACATATATATATATATATATATATATATATATATATATATGGGAATAAAAGGCCTTAAATGCCATGGGTATCGTGGTTATGGACCATTTCCACTCGCGAGTATGCCCACGAGCTTCTTCAGACCACTGATATATTTTATTTAGACAGGCACATAGCCAAATTCATTTTATATTCATACATTTCACCTCCCTCATTCAGGGGTGGTCATATTGCATTTTTTTTTTCAGGTGTCTTTTTTGTTGGTGGAAATTTTTTTTTCCTTCATCCTTTACCTGGTTGGCGGTGTTTTTATGTGTCTGCCTAGTCTGTTTGGTAAATTCCTAAGTTTAGTTTGACTGACCAACAGGATTTTCATTTATGATCTAGATGCCCTTTTGGTCTAAGTGGGTCAAGTGGGAAGCAGGGAAGGTATGTCTTTTTCTCAGCGGGTGGGGGTATCTGAGTTTACTTTATTATGGTTACAAGCCTTTTATCTTTCTTGGAGTAGCTAGTGTGTATTATTTATTAAAGCATGTTCCTCCATACTTTGCTAGTAGTATTTTTTTATTGGAGGAATTTTTTAATTTTATTTTATTTTATATATATATATATATATATATATATATATATATATATATATATATATATATATATATATATATATATAACCTGAGGTCAACCAACATATTCAATAGTTTTTACAACTATAAGAATTCTTTTAAATTATCAGGAATCTAATTGCAGAAGCAGAAATGTAATTTATTAACTGGGCTGCCAAAAGCAATGGAGTGGAATGTCAAAATTACCATATTACTTTATATTAAACTAGAAGTTCCTACCCAGCGTTGCCTGGGTAGAAAGTGGCTACATTTAGTCTCGTATATCCACTTTTACTAAATGAGTTGGATTCTCGCCGGATGCATCATTAAAATATCTAAAAAGACCATGCGTTGATCCGGCTTGGTAGGACGTAAGAAAAAAAGTATACAGACACTAGATAGAAAAATCAATGTCTCCGATTTTAAATATTAATGAAAAAGAATTCATACTGTTACTAGTTAGATTTTTTTTTTTAGTTATCTTCACGAATATAAATCTTCATTATTTTTGCTCAAAAAGCAAGATCTGGTGATACTGAATCTCTCTCTCTCTCTCTCTCTCTCTCTCTCTATATATATATATATATATATATATATATATATATATGTGTGTGTGTGTGTGTGTGTGTGTGTGTATGCCTGAAGAAGGTTTCCACTGTAAAACCGAAATACACGAGTATCGACAATAAATTTTCCATCCATCACAACATCCTGTATTTGTCTTCTAAATTTTCTCCACATAATGTCACATTAATTCCCTCGTCTTACTTCCATATATATATATATATATATATATATATATATATATATATATATATATATATATACTTTGTCGTTAGTTGTTTCATTTTCATAGTTTCCTATAGATATACACTCACCCGCCCTTACATACTCGCAACTGCCCTTTACGTATGGATAACGACAGGCATAGAACCAAATATATGGATTACAAAACATTAATAGTTGTAGAACAACATTTCCTTTTCAACTGCCACGATTTTAGTAAGGATGCATGGTTCACCATCATAGAAAGAATTGAAAAATTCATTAGATGATATTACGGTGGCAATAAAAACACGAACATAAAATAAACAAATTAAGCTCATGAAATTTGCTATTTTAACCTTTAAGTCGTTCTGCTAAAGTTAATAGATATCATCATCATCATCATCATCATATCGCGCAGGTAGCACGGATATCCATGACACTCTCTCGCCAACCTTCCCTATCATTCCTTGCCCCTTCTGTACAGCAACCATCGTCCTCGCATAGTTGATCAATGTAAGTCATTGCTGGGCGGCCGACATTAGCATTAATGTGTTGGCTTCCAAAGGAGAACGTCACTTCCGAGCTCGTCCTTGCTTCTCCAACTGTGTCCTGCATGCCTAGTCCTCTCACTCGGATGGCCTGTGAGATGGGGGTCGAGTGTCCATACAGCTACTTCTTGTGGGTTGCTATTTCCACGACTTGTTCAAAAGCCTCTTAAGCTAGTAGAACAATTCACATACCTAGGTAGTAATATCTCATCCACAGAAAGCGATGTTAATACACGAATAAAAAAGGCATGGTCGGCCACAAACAAATTACCAGTCATATGAAAATCCGATTTCACTGACAAGTTAAAACGACAATTCTTCCAGGCCGTGGTTATATCAGTATTACTGTATGGCTGCACCACTTGGACACTAACGAAGCGCTTTGAGAATAGTAGATATAATGACTGGTATATTTTTCTTTACCATAACATTTTTACTGCTTAACCCTCTCAGTAGTATGTTAAATTTCTTGATGGACTAATATATTTCATTATAAAAGTAAAGTGTGTGGTTTGGTTTGGTTTGGTTTGGTTTTACGGCATATCAACCTCAGTGGGTCATTTAATGCCGATAAAGTTTTGAAATAAATCAATTCTTAATGGATAATACAATTTTGTTTATCAACTCATGTTTTTCTATTTAACCCATAGATGGGACAAAGTATGTGGAATAGCTTATTAGCTGAACAGTGAACGAATCTATCCCCTTTTCACTAGCATTAGACCTTGGAGATTGTTTTGCTGAGGTAGAGCGCCAGACCTATTGCTAGCTCCGATATGCTTTACCACATAGATAAAAGTACTCAAGATGTGCTACTCATGTGCTGAGTTAGTGGGGACCCGTATCGAACCTGGAACCTTGTGATTCCTAAGTAAATGTTCTACTGACTGAGCTAAACTGGCCCCTTGTATTTTATTATATTTAATGACTTTTCAGGAGTTATTTGTTATTTTTCTTCAACGATACAACTGTTCTATCAATTGTGCATCAGCTTTATAATTGTTTACTTAGTTTATTATTCCCAAATGGATTGAGCATCAATCTGAAATTGAAATAAGATACACATTTTGTGTGACATATAAACACCTAAACAAACAAATCCAAACAGTCACGGCTAATTTCCAACACGCCCGCGACATGCTTCATATATAATGCATAAATAAAGACCTCGGTGTGAGGTGTCGAGATGCAAATATATAAATTTCAGTTGAAAACATTTGGTTGGTCGGCTGGTTGGATTTTACGGCACGTGATCCCTTGTTCCGAACACTTTTTTTTTCTTTTTTTGTTTTATCCATTCTGTCGGCTTTTCAAATAAACCATTTTATAAAAAATCAATTAATTGTCCGATTTTCTCAAAAATTTCCATAACTATTTTGCTCCATATAGTTCTTATACAATGGCTGAACGGAAACATTCAAAACATAAAAGTGCCAACTTTTAACTGATGTTGTAACTTCGCTTGTGAGCAAAAACCAAACTCCATTTTTGGTACAAATAGTATTCAATATATGTAGAATAATAATTTAAAGTAAAAAATAAATTATATGTAGTGACACATTGTGGATTTTTCACTTATTGATCTTGCATTGAAAAAATCAAAAATCATTAATAACGTAAAAAGGGTTAATGTTATGTCTATTTCTGGATTCATAGGGCCTAAAAAGTTCTATAAACCAATTTTTAGGAGTAGGGGAGTTCTAGAACACCTTTTAAAGACAAAAATAGATTACAAAATGTCGCCATTTTTCTCGCCCCCCTTTAAATTTTTCCAGTTTAAACTCGTCGAATATTTCGATTTGGAAGCTCAAATTTGGGGGGATTGTCTAACTTTAACCTAATCTACACCTGTATAAAATTTCAAAAAATAAATTGAAGGGGGTGGGTGAAAAAATTTTTTTCTGGATGATTTGAAATGGAATTGCCCGACTACCGAGTGCAAACAAATGATTATAGACACAAAATGAATTCAAAAAAGGCAATGGAAAAATTACAATTATATTACATTTTTGCATTCAATACACACATACATATATTTATCATCATCATTATCATCAAGTATGGTGAACTAGTGGAGGGCACCCGACCGGCAGGGAGACCACGCCTACTCTTCAAAGATGTCTGCAAGAGAGACCTGAAGACATGCCGCATCGACATAGACACGTGGGAGGCTTGTGCACAAGACCGTGCAACCTGGCGCCTCCTCGTCAAACAAGGAACAAAAAGAAGTGAAGAAGAGAGGAAAAAAGCTGCCACAGAAAAGAGAGCTAAAAGAAAGGAGAAACAGCAGCACGCCCAACACCTACAGAAAGCATCACCTTTTGTTTGCAGCCATTGCACCAGAGACTGCCATTCAAGGATCGGTCTGTTCAGCCACTCACGTAGCTGTAAGTGAGAGAGAGAGAGAGAGAGAAAAAAAAAATCAAAAAACAAAAAAAAAAAAACAAAAAAAAAACTACGCCATCGTCTAAAATACACTGAAGTTTGCCAACAACAACAATCATCAAGTCGAGACGGATTTCCTTGACTCTCTCTCTCTCTCTCTCTCTCTCTCTCTCTCTCTCTCTCTCTCTCTCTCTCTCTCTCTAACTCTCCCAGTCTGTCATCTCAGTTCCTCTAGACGGGATTCAGTGTCCGCACAGGGATGATGAATATGTATGTCCCGCAACATTGGTGAGTTGATATGTAGGAGTCCATTAGAGAACGACGCTTATTGGTTCTAAGTTACTTTTCCAGTAGTACCCAGCATGTCCTAGCTGGATCATTTCTGAGATAGGAGGAAGGTGGTCGTACAGTTATGTTGTAGGGTGCTGCTTCAAAGTATAGTATAGTTCCAATGGTATAGGTATTTATATTACTCACAAGAATGAAATGGGTCGGAGACTTTTTCCGGTGGATTTTCTAACTGGTAAGATGGTGCATGCCCCCAAAATCAGCATTCGAAATCGTTTTTTATGTTGTCTCAAACTGTTGCATATCGTGCAACGGAAGAAAAATCTTCCGGTGAAGAAACAAAGAGAAAGATAAAGAAATATATATCTAAAAAAAAAGGAAGTCTGTCCGTTATCAGATCAAAAGATTAAAAAAATGCGTGGGCATATTTATCGTATATAAAGGTTAGTGGATTTCGAAGGGTGGTCAGTCCGCAGCCAGTCAGCCGTAAGCATAACCTCGTCGCCTCCCGTCATCAACTACCTCGGGCATTTTCATTGTGAACACTATGCGCCCCTCACCATCCACAAACCGAAAAAAAATAAAGACGGGTCATATTTTTATATACACATGTCTGTGGTTTCATTGAAGTCCAGCAGCAGGCTATACAACAGAACATCCTTCACAAGTGCCGTTGAGAGAAATGCAACTGTTTCATGCACCCAACGACCTTGAATATTTATGTGATATAAGGTAGGTCGTCGTACAGTTCCTAAATTGTACGGTGCTGATTCAAAGATTTGTTAAAAGCAGCATGCAGCATTCTTGTATAGTTCCAATGATATAGATATTTATATATGTCACAAGAAAAATAGTTTGGATGCTTTTTTTTCATGAAATTTCTAATTAGTAAGATGTTGCATGCCCTAAAAATCAGCTTTCCAAATCGGTCTCTTTTTTTAAAAAAATCTCGTCTCGAACATGCTTCAGTAGTGCCAATGAGAGAATCGCAACTGTTTCATCCACCCAACGACCTTGAATTCCCTGTTGTGCGCATGACAAAAGAATTACGCGACTGTATCGTGTTAATATCATTAAGTATCGTCTATAAATTCTTGACATTACCTTGGTAAAAAGAAAAAAAGAAGAAAAAAATTCGTTATAATACGTTCCAAATGGAACTGGCATATTAACGTTATCGTGAAATAACCTACAGCCAACATTAAAAGACTGTTCTTAAAAAAAAAAAAAGAAAAAGTAAAAAAAAAACGATATATGCATATATTAAAGAAGTATTTCGAAGGCGACATTTTTATTTCGTTGGTCTATTTTTGTTTCTTTTTACATCGCAAAATTCCATTAGGGGATATTTCTGAGGTATTTGATGTATTTCGAAATGTTAACGAGATTTCAATATTCTGTTATTGCAAGAATCACGTTTTCATGGAATTGGTTTCGTGAAGAGGGACTATTTAGGTACTTCTTCGGACTATCAATGGGTCTGTCTTGGAGCACGCGATAATAATAATAATAATAATAATAATAATAATAATAATAATAATAATAATAATAATAATAATAATAATAATGCGTGAGGAGAAGAAAGAGAAAAGATAGCACTGGAAGAATATGGGGCAGACGATATTTTTAATTTAATTTTTTTAGTTTACGCGTTTATTTATATTTCTTCATAACTTTTTTAAAAAAGAAAGGCAGATGAGTTTCTTTATATTTTTAATGTTTTTTATTTACTTATTCAACTTTATTTTTTTCCTTGCTCCTCTTCATGCTCTTCTTTTATTAATTTCTTTTAACGTTTTTTTTCTTTCTCATTCTATTATTTTCTTCTGCCTTTTTTTCATTCTATTATTTTATTCTCTAGGTATCACCACATTCATTCATTTGTTCGTTCTTTCCTTCTGTCTTACTTCATTTTGTACATCTTAATTCTTTTTCTTTTGTTATTCTCTACACATTGATATGTATGTCTTAAAACAGCTTCATTTCTAGAATTATTTTTCTTTTATAGAATTATTTTTCAGGTTGATGTCAATATCTATTTTACAGCTAACCATTCATTAATCCCATTGTTTCTTTCTTTCGTTTTCATACATGGACACTTGATGTTGCCTTCTTTCTTTCTCTCTTGCTTTCAACAGTTTCGTATATGTACTCTTAGACTTTGCCTTCTTTTCTTTCTTTTTTTTTCTTTTCATATCTAACTTCTTCTAAGTTTGACTCTCCTTCCTTCCATTCTTTCTTTCTTTCTTTCTTTCTTTCTTTCTATCTTTCTGTCTTTTTATACCTGCCATCTAAGTTTGCTTGTAGCTTCTTTTTTCTTTTTCAAATGTGAACTCTTCACTTTACCTTCTTTCTTTCTTTTATGCGTATTTATTACTGCACTCCTCTATGTTTGACATGACGCCCCCCCTCTCTCCTCTCTCTCTCTCTCTCTCTCTCTCTCTCGTTTTCATATATACACTCTTAGACGTGCCTTTTTTCTTTTATGTGTTTTCATTACTGCCCCTTTCTAAGTTAGACTTGACCAACCTCTTTCACCCCCTCTCCCCCCTCTCTCTCCCTGTTTGTCTGTCTGTCTGTCTGTCTCTCTCTCTCTCTGTCTTTTCACATATACACTCCGAGACTTTGTCTTTTTTCTTTCTGTCTTGCTTTTTTTATTCGTTTTCATTCCTGCCCTCTTTCTAATTTTGACTTGGTTTTCGTTCGTTCTTTATTTCTTTCATTTTTCTTTCATTTTCTTTCGTTATTTCTTTTTTTAAAATTATATCTACCATCTTCTAAGTCCGACTTTACCTTATTTCTTTCTTTCTTTCTTTCTTTCTTTCTTTCTTTCTTTTTTATGTTTTGTTCTCATATATGCATTCTTAGATTTGCCTTCTTTTTTTCTTTCTTTTTTCATTCCTGCCTTCTTCTAAATTTGAATTTATCTTCCTCTCTTCATACCCTCCTTTTTCTCATGTATCTGTGTATGCATTTCTCCCTTTCTATCTGCTTTCTTTCTTTCTTTCTTTCTTTCTTTTTTCTTTCTTTCTTTCTTTCTTTTCTTTCTTTATTTTTATACTGTTTCTATTTTATTCATTTACACTTTGTATCTTGTTTCTTTCTTTCTTATATTTTCATACCTGCGCTCTTCTATGCTTATCCTACCTTTCTTTCTTTCTTTTCTTTCTTTCTTTCTTTTCTTTCTTTATTTTCATACTGTTTCTATATCATTCATTTACTCTTGTATCTTGTTTCTTTCTTTCTTATATTTTCATACCTGCGCTCTTCTATGCTTATTCTGTTCTTCTTTCTTTTTCTTTCTTTCTTTCTTTCTCTCTTTATTTTTATACTGTTTCTCTTTCATTCATTTACACTTTGTATCTTGTTTCTTCTTTCTTATATTTTCATACCTGCGCTCTTCTATGCTTATTCTGTCTTTCTTTCTTCTTTCTTTCTTTCTTTTCTCTCTTTATTTTATACTGTTTCTATTTCATTCATTTACACTTTGTATCTTGTTTCTTTCTTTCTTATATTTTCATACCTGCGCTCTTCTATGCTTATTCTACCTTTCTTTCTTTCCTTCTTTTATTTCTCTTTTCTCTCTTTATTTTTATGCTGTTTCTTTTATTCATTTTCACTTTGTATCTTGTTTCTTTCTTTCTTATATTTTCATACCAGCGCTCTTTCTATGCTTATTCTAACCTTTTTTCTTTCCTTCTTTATTTCTTTTTTCTTTCTCTCTTTATTTTTATACTGTTTCTATTCATTTTACACTTTGTATCTTGTTTTCTTTCTTTTTATTTTTCATACTTGCGCTCTTCTATGCTTATTTCTACCTTTTCTTTCTTTTTTTCTTTCTTTCTTCTTTCTTTCTTCTCTTTTTTTCTTTTCTCTCTTTATTTTTTATACTGTTTCTATTTTTATTCATTTACACTTTGTATCTTGTTTCTTTCTTTCTTATATTTCCATACCTGCGCTTCTTAAGCTTATTCTTTTCTTTTCTTTCTTTTCTTTCTTTCTTTTTCTTTCCTTTCTTTTCTCTCTTTATTTTTTATACTGTTTCTATTTTTTTTCATTTACACTTTGTATCTTGTTTTCTTTCTTTCTTATATTTTTCAAACCAGCGCTCTTCTATGCTTATTTACCTCTTTCTTTCTTTCTTTCTTTCTTTCTCTTCTTTCTTTTCTTTCTTCTTTCTTTCTCTCTTATTTCATACTTTTCTATTTTATTCATTTACACTTGTATCTTGTTTCTTTCTTTCCTTATATTTTCATACCTGCGCTCTTCTATGCTTATTCTACCCTTTCTTTCTTCTTTTTTCTTTCTCTCTTTATTTTTATAACTGTTCTATTTTATTCATTTACACTTTGTATCTTCTTTCTTCTTTCATTATATTCATAACCTGCGCTCTTCTATGCTCTATTCTACTCTTTCTTTCTTCTTTCTTCTTTCTTTCTATTCTTGCTTTCTTCTCTCCTTAATGTGTGGTTGCTTTTTTCTGTTTACTTTTTATTTGATTTCTTTATGATTTACCTTTAAATCTCAGCTTTTTCTTTTAAACACATATCAATACTTTTATCAAACACATTAACAACACACACATTACTTTCTTTCGCAGCACGATACACGAAGGATCCCCGTACTGGTGACCTTAGTCACATCTTATCCATGGAGAACGGCTAGAGTAAATATCCACACATTTTTCCACATCTTTTGTCTATCTTTTTTCCTTCTTTCATTGTTCTTCTATAATGTTTTTTCTTTTTGCAATTCTTTCTTTATCTCTTTTCTTCTTATCTCTTTCCACATTCATACCTCTTCTTTCTTTTTCTTTTCTTTCTATCTTCTTACCTTCTTTTCTTCACTATCTTTCTTTCTTTCTTTTTCTTTCTTTCATCTCTGCCTATTGTCTATCCGTTTTTTTCCTTCTTTCATTGTTCTCTTTAATCTTCTTTTCTCATAGCATACTTTATTTTGTCTCTTCCTCTCTACTTTTTCCATCTCTATCTTTCTTTCTTTCTTCTTTCTTTTTTTTTCTATTCCTTCTCTGTTGTTTTTCTTTCTTCCTCCCTATCTCATTCCACTACCATTTTTTTCCTTTCCTTTTCTTCCCTTTCTTTTGTTTTTTTCTTTCTCCTTTCTTTCTTTCTTTCTTTCTTTTTTATTCTATTCCTTCTCTGCCGACCGTTTTCTGCTTTCTTTCTATCTTTCTTTCTTTCCTTCTTTTTCCTTTTTTCTTTCTCCCCTTTTTTTCCTTCTTTCTTTTTTCTTTCTTTCTTTCTTACATTTTCTTTATTCTATTCCTTCCCTGACGTTTTCTCCTTTCTTATTTCTTTCTTTTTCCCTCTGTTTTTACTCCTTTTCTGTCTACCTTCTTTTTCTTTTCTCCTTTTTTCTTTATCTCTATCCCTAATCCTTCCTCTGCCCTTTCTTTCTTCTTTTCTTCTTTTTCTTTCTTTTTTTCTTTTATTCCTGTCTGTCGTTTTCTTTCGTGTCATTATCAATCATTTTCTTTTCTTTTTCTTTTTCTTTTCTTTTTATGTTTCTTTCTTCTATCTATCTTTTATTTTTGCATTTTTATTATTCATCTTTCTCCCCATCTTTTGTCTGTCTTGTTTTATTTCTTTCTTCTTTTTCTTTCATTATAATCTTCTATTTTTCTCCGTTACCCTTCTCTTTTCCCTTTTATGTTATCGTTTCTACTATCCTTTCTTTTCATTTATTTCTTTTTCCTCTTTTCTTACTTATCCCTTCTCCTTTTCATCATTTTTTACTTCCTCTTCTCTTCTTCTCTCTCTTTCGTTTTATTTCTATCTTTGTTTCTTTTTTCTTCTTTATCTCTTCCCTTTCTTCCTTGTCTTTTGTTGGTCCATCTCTCTCTTTTTTTTTAAGAAGAAAAAATCAGTAGAATCAAGTAGTGGAAAAAATAGAAAAAAAGGAAAAAAAAAAGAAAGAAAGAAAGGAAAAGAGAAAAGAAAAGAAAGCAGAGGGGAAGGATTTTAGAAGGATGAAAGAAATGAAAGAGAGGTGTGAAGGAAAAAAGAAAGAAATAGAAAGAATCAAAGTAAGGAAAATTAGAAAAAAAAAAGAAAAGAGAAGGAAAGGAGGAAAGGAAGAATTAAAGAGAATGAAAGAGGTATGAAGAAAGAAAAGAAAAGAAAGAAGAAAGAAGAAGCGAGAAGAGAAAGAAAAAAGAGGGAAGGGGAAAGAGAAAAAAAAAGGAAAGAATCAGTAGAAAATAGAAAATAAAAAGAAGAAAGAAAAAATATAAAAAAAGAAAAAAGGAAAGAAAGAAGAAAGGAGGGAGATAATTAAAGGGAAAATGAGAGGAGGGGTGAAGAAAGAAGAAAGAAGACAAAATAAGAATCAGTAGGAATAGAAAAAGAAAAAAAAAGAAAGGAAATTAGAAAGAATATTAAAAAGAATGAGAAGAGAGGGGTTCAAAGATGAAGAAAAGAAAAGAAAAGAGAAATCATAGGGAAATAGAAAAAAAATAAGAAGGAAAAGAAAGAAAGGAGAAAGAAAAAGGAGGGGAAGTAAAGGGAAATGAAAGAGGAGGGGTGAAGAAAAAAAAAGAGAAGAATCAGTTAGGAAAATTAGAAAAAAAGAAAGAAATAGAAGAGGAATAAATAAAGGAAGGAAGAACGAGTTTGAAGAAAGAAAGAAAAGAAAGAAAGAAAAATCCAGTAGGGAAATAGAAATAAAAAAGGAAAGAAGAAAGAAAGATTAGGAGTGAAATGGTTGGTGTTTAAAGGAATGAAAGGAGAGGGTGAAGAAAAGAAAGAAAAGAAATGAAGGGAGGAGAGAGAGGAGGGGGTCGGAGAGAGAGAGAAAGAAAGAAAAGAAAGGACAGAATGAAGTTTGAAACAAGGTAATAGGGAGGAAGAAGGGAGGGAAAGGGGAGGAAAATATAATTAGAAGAACGAATGGAACAAAAATGAAAAAAAGGAGATAGAAATAAAGACACAGAGGAAAAGACAGAGAAAAATAACTAGAAAGGCAAGAATGAAGAGGATGAAAAAGAAAAGAAAGAAAAGAAGAAAGAAACAAGATCACAGAAAAGATAAGAGGAAAAAAAAAAAAAAAAAAGAAAGAAAAGAAGGTAGAAAGAGGAAAAGCATCCGACAGAGAAAGAAAGAAAGAGGAAAAAGAAAAAAGAAAGAAAGAAAAGAAAAAAAAAGAATTAAAGGCAAAAGATCGACGGGATTGAAGGAAAAAAAAAACAGGTGATAGCCATAAAGGAACAGAAAAGAGAAAAAAGATAGAAAATACAGGAAAAAAGAAAGAGAAAAGAAAAAATAAAAAAGAAAGAAAGGAGGAGGGAAAGGGGGAGAAGAAGAAACAGGAAAAGGGAGAAAGAAAGAGAAGAAAAGGCAATTTGGAAAAGAAAAGGAGGAAGAAATATAAAGAAGAAAGAAAGAAAGAAGGGAGAAGGAAAGGAAAGGAGAATGGAAAAAAACAAAAAAAAAAAGAGATAGAAATAAAGTCGCAGAGAAAAGACAGAGAAGAAAAATACAGAAAGAACTAAGATAAGAAAGGTAAATAAACTAAAAAAAAAATAAAATTAAAAAATAAAAAAAAAAAAAAAAAAAGGATCGACAAAAAAGGAAAGAAAGAAGAAAGAAGAATTAAGAAAGAAAAAGAAAAAGAAAGAAGAAAAAAGAAAAAGAGAAGAGAAGGAAACGCGGAGGAGAGGAAAGGAAGAAAAGAATGAAGATGAAGGCCGAAAACGATATGACGGGAAGGGTATATTTAAAAAAAAGAACCGAAATCTAAGAAGAAAAATGAAGGGAGACGATGAAAAAGAAAAGGTTATAGACAAAAACACCAAAAAATATCATGGAAGAAAGAAAAAAGAAAATAATATTAATGATAAAGAGAAAAAAATTAAAATAAAAGAAAAAGAAAATGGATAACTTGAAAAGAGATTATGGAAATGGGTGAAAATGTATAAAATAAATTGCGCNGTAGGCTTATTAATTTGAAAGGGTTTATTATTGCTGCTGGTTATTAAATATATGTAATATGGTAGTGTCAGTTTTGAATGCTATTTTATTTATGTAGTGATTCGTGATGCTTAAAGATGGAATCCTGGTCGCTGAGCAGTCCATGACACGCAACACTTTGGTCTTTTCTTAGGTTAAACGTGCGGCCAAAGAAGCGGCCTCCGATCAATCATCTTGTCATGTCAAGCCCTAGCACCTATATGATTGTTCCAGCCCTATTGCTCTCTTGGTAAAACCCCACTATTTTCTATCACATATGAGCTAGAGGGCGGTGACTGAGGGTCTTATTGGTCTGGGTATGACGTTAAACTCTATTTGATGGTGAAGTTCATTTATAGAGCTTGGGGAATGTGGAGTACCTCTTCATCACCATTACTCCCAGGTCAACTCTGATCCGGAGTAGTAGTACCTGTTAGGTTCTCATCTATGGGTTACATAGGACAAAATGAGTTCAAAAACATGTTTTTTTTAAAACTGAGTTTTAAAACACATACCCCTCAAGAATGAATAAAACAAAACATCTTCGGTATGAAATGACCCAATAGGTTGATTTGCCGTAAAATCCAACCAACCAACCAACAGAAGAATTTAAAATGTTATTCCCCCTCCCCTTTGGCTAGTCTACTTTGTAGTTTAGTGCTTCATACATAATAAAACAAAAACGTATTTGTCATAAAATAAGCCAAAGTTTAACATGCTGTAAAACCCAATCGACCAGCTAACCAGACATGAAGTGAATTACAATCAACCACATCCAAGATTTGAACCTGAATCCAACAAGAATAAATAACATCTTTTGCATAAAATAACCCAAGGGTTGACACACCGTAAAAAACAACCAACCAAGTATTATGCAAAAATCCCCATGGAAGATTTGAACTTGATTCTCTAAGTCCAACAAGATTGAATAAAACAGAAACGTCTTTTGGCATGAAATAATCCAAGGATTGACATGCCATAAAAAAAACAACCAACCAACCAACTAACCGAGTGAAATGCAAACAACCCCATCCATGATTTGAACCTGACTCACCAAGTCCATTTTTACAACAATAACCATTACACTACACTTGCATCCACTTGATGGAAAACGTATGTGAGTTTAACTTAATGTAGGCTTATTCTTTATTTTCAATCAGTGGCTATAGAATTAGAGTCTGAATAGTTTCAATGAAGATTAACTGAAATTAAACTGAAAGAACTACGAGACTAAAAGTAATCATTAAATCTACATGGACGGTTTGGGCATAAAGATAACTCAAGGGTTGACAAAACCAACCAACCAACCAAACATGAAGTAAAATACAAAAAACCTTATCCAAGATTTGAACTTGACTCACTAAGAACAACGACAATAAATAACGTATTTGGCATAAAATAACCGAGGGTTGACATGCCTTTAAAAAACCAACCAACCAACCAACCAACCAACCAACCAACGGAAATGCAAACAACCTCATCCAAAATTTGAACTTGGCTGGTTGGTTGGATTTTACAGAATGTTAACCCTTGGGTTATTTTAGAAGATGTCTTTGTTTTATTCATTCTTGTGGGACTTAGTGAGTCAAGTTCAAATTTTGGATGAGGTTGTTTGCATTTCCGTTGGTTGGTTGGTTGGTTGGTTGGTTGGTTGGTTTTTTAAAGGCATGTCAACCCTCGGGTTATTTTATGCCAAATACGTTATTTATTGTCGTTGTTCTTAGTGAGTCAAGTTCAAATCTTGGATAAGGTTTTTGTATTTTACTTCATGTTTGGTTGGTTGGTTGGTTTTGTCAACCCTTGAGTTATCTTTATGCCCAAACCGTCCATGTAGATTTAATGATTACTTTTAGTCTCGTAGTTCTTTCAGTTTAATTTCAGTTAATCTTCATTGAAACTATTCAGACTCTAATTCTATAGCCACTGATTGAAAATAAAGAATAAGCCTACATTAAGTTAAACTCACATACGTTTTCCATCAAGTGGATGCAAGTGTAGTGTAATGGTTATTGTTGTAAAAATGGACTTGGTGAGTCAGGTTCAAATCATGGATGGGGTTGTTTGCATTTCACTCGGTTAGTTGGTTGGTTGGTTGTTTTTTTATGGCATGTCAATCCTTGGATTATTTCATGCCAAAGACGTTTCTGTTTTATTCAATCTTGTTGGACTTAGAGAATCAAGTTCAAATCTTCCATGGGGATTTTTGCATAATACTTGGTTGGTTGTTTTTTACGGTGTGTCAACCCTTGGGTTATTTTATGCAAAAGATGTTATTTATTCTTGTTGGATTCAGGTTCAAATCTTGGATGTGGTTGATTGTAATTCACTTCATGTCTGGTTAGCTGGTCGATTGGGTTTTACAGCATGTTAAACTTTGGCTTATTTTATGACAAATACGTTTTTGTTTTATTATGTATGAAGCACTAAACTACAAAGTAGACTAGCCAAAGGGGAGGGGAATAACATTTTAAATTCTTCTGTTGGTTGGTTGGTTGGATTTTACGGCAAATCAACCTATTGGGTCATTTCATACCGAAGATGTTTTGTTTTATTCATTCTTGAGGGGTATGTGTTTAAAACTCAGTTTTAAAAAAAACATGTTTTTGAACTCATTTTGTCCTATGTAACCCATAGATGAGAACCTAACAGGTACTACTACTCCGGATCAGAGTTGACCTGGGAGTAATGGTGATGAAGAGGTACTCCACATTCCCCAAGCTCTATAAATGAACTTCACCATCAAATAGAGTTTAACGTCATACCCAGACCAATAAGACCCTCAGTCACCGCCCTCTAGCTCATATGTGATAGAAAATAGTGGGGTTTTACCAAGAGAGCAATAGGGCTGGAACAATCATATAGGTGCTAGGGCTTGACATGACAAGATGATTGATCGGAGGCCGCTTCTTTGGCCGCACGTTTAACCTAAGAAAAGACCAAAGTGTTGCGTGTCATGGACTGCTCAGCGACCAGGATTCCATCTTTAAGCATCACGAATCACTACATAAATAAAATAGCATTCAAAACTGACACTACCATATTACATATATTTAATAACCAGCAGCAATAATAAACCCTTTCAAATTAATAAGCCTACCGACTACAATAAATAGAATCATGATTGAAAGTTCTTAAGAGCAACATTTGAGCCACCTCCTCTATCAACTGGACCCAGAGAAAAAGAAATTTGTACGAAAGCTAGAAATAATGATTATCATAAAGAAAGAAATGTTCCGTGTTCTTTAAACAAACATGTTTAAACAAAAAAATTCTGCTGATATATATATATATATATATATATAATATATATATATAAGTAAGATGAAAATGGAAACCAATCCGACGATATCTTGAAAGGAAAAATACATAAAGGGAAGAAAATGTTGAATGGATAAAACAGATTTAATATGAATTACTAACACGTGTTTCAGACAGGAGATTGTTCGTGTACACATGTATTCTATTTATTATTATTTTAAATATAAAATAATAATAATAATAATAATAATAATAATAATAATAATAATAATAATAATAATAGAAAATTATGAAATCTTTAAGCATACAAAGAATAACGGTCTTCATCAGATTAAAAGGTTATTCTTTGTATGCTTAAAGATTTTATAATTTACTATCATCATTATTTTTATTTTATTTTATAATTGAAATAATGATAAATAGAATACATGTGTATATGAACAAACTCCTGGCCGAAACACGTGTTCGTAACTTATATTAAATCTATTTTCTCCATTCAACATTTCCATTTATTTATTATTTTTTCCTTTAATATATATATATATATATATATTATATATATATATATATATATATATGATCAGTAATTCTGTCGGCGGAATGCACTGTGCAATAGAGTTCATATAAAAAGACTCAGATGTATGCAGTCTTAATTTTGTATGTTTTACAAATTATAAGTCCATCACTTGGTAAGGTTTAAGTATATTAATAGCCGAGAAATAGATACAATGCTCCAACTTCACAACTTATCACAGCTATCCCCGAAGCGCCCCACCCAATTGATAAAACCCAGCATTAAGTGTTTTGAAATAAAAGTGAACTGTCTCTAAGACAGTAGTCCATTCATTGTTGGTGTCTCTCTTGATAAAGATAGCCTCCATCTCTGTACATTTTGAACCCACCTCATATATATATATAATATATATTATATTATATATATATATATATATAATTTGTGTGTGTTGTGTGTGTGTGTTTGTATGTATATATATATATGTATTTGGGCAGCATTCTTTTCATTTATGCATGTAGAATTATGTTACATAATTATGGATTCCTAATATCTTTTTAAGGTAGTATAGAAATCCTTATGCCGATCAGTACAGCTGATGGCCTTGAGAGTGAGTGACAATGCTTGACCTCACTCTGACCTTGCCTTGCGGGATGATCGTGAGAATCGGAAGCCGATAGATGGCCCTTCCGGTTTAAGCTGTAAGCAACTCAGACAGTTAGGAGTTAGGACTTAGAAGCGAAGCTAGCAAGATGTGAGACTCACTGCGTGATTGTCTGGTCTGGGGTTCTACGAATAAAGTAACATCAAAAGTAAATCGAAGTCTTGTCGTTATTATTAAAAGCTATCAATGACACAAGGCTTCTGATAAGGAACGATCCCCAGCAGGAACCAGACCCGGATTCCCCAATAGAAGACCAGACGAGACCTTAGAAGATATACCAGATCCGGCCAGAAGAATAGACGACAGAGTAAGACGTAAGAAAGTATATAACTATTTAGTGCCCGTCACGGAAAAAGGCACTACGTAACAATTAAACAAAAGACACATCTCCTGTTTAACAATTTTATTTTTGATTTCTTTTCGAGTTTTCTGGCCCAAATTTTTTATATTTGGGTGGAATTCGTGGTAATCTAGGGACTGAATTGTTGGTGGAACCTTAATCCACGAAATTCTACC
>CM042161.1:55345640-55358295 GCA_023376005.1 Doryteuthis pealeii | reverse complement strand
CCTCTCTTCCTCCTACTTCTTCTTCTTCTCTCTCTTCTCTTCTCCTGTAGTCTACTCCGTGCACATTTCCCGAACAATGGCCCTGGGTGGCCAATGGCACGAATCACCTGGAAAAATCCAGAATCTGGGGTCGGGGTTGATGTGCAGCTGTGAAGTGGTACAGGCCAGTTCGAGGTGATCTTTTTTTTCATTTTTATTTTTATATTTTTCAACCGAACCTTTTGAACTTCGCCATTTAGACGTCGGCGGCCTCTCAGATGACAAAACATGTTGAATGACGAAGAGACCGTTACAGAATATTAAAAGTCACGGTATCAGCGACAGGCGAGGGTATGTTAAAGACTTGCAAGATGATTTCTATGATAGATAAATACGGACGGGAAACCAATCACACGTATACACACATATCAGACTTTACTAAGATTAGTCTAGTGAGGCATAAGGCAATGTTTTTTAGAGCATCAGGGAGTATTGAGATCTAGTAAAAGCAACTAATATGGTAAATGTAATTATTGAAAATAGACACAGCATAACATTGCTTAAAAAAACATATTCATTTACAAACAAAAATACTTTGCTCGTTAAAAAACAAAAATAAATAAACTTGCGAAATGTGTAAATATATTTAAACTACTATTGTTGAAATTAAATGAAATAAAATAACTTAATCTAACTTTTATAATTATACTAAAATTTGACAGTTTAAGGAAAATACCAATGTTTACTGAAAATAATTAACTCCAAAAAATAAGAAATATATATATATATATATATTATATGCTCCTAAAACCCGGTAGAGCTCTCTAGGAGTGATTTTAATTCACTTTCACCGCCAGCATAAAGCAATGATTGTCTGTTAACAAATTTGATCTCTCTGGTGATCATAAAATATATACACAGATGTATGTATTTAACAGCTAAAACACTGCTCTTTAATGGCAGTTGTTGACGGCCGAGAGGTTAACGAACCAAGCTGGTGAAAAGTCAATCAGGTCTCACTCCTGGTCGGAGGTAATTGCTGTGTCTTGCCACACTGATGAGATGGGAAAAGTTGATACACGGTGTCTGTGGACTGTGTAAATAGAATCGGTGAAACAAGTTCAAATCTTGGATGGGCGTAAATGCGTTTCATATTGCGCTAATGCCTTGGGGAAAGTAGAATTACAATTCTTTACACTCTACCGAGTGCGGAACTTGTAATCTGAATCTCTATAACTTATGACCTCCATTCTCGTAGACTCATTTTAGAAATATCTCCATTTTATCATTTGTTTTATCATTTATGATCAATTTATAAAACAATATATATATATATATTATATATATATATATATATATATATATAGCATATATGTTATATGTGTGTGTGTGTGTGTGTGTGTGTGTGTGTGTGGTGTGTGTGTGAAGTGAGTTGTGTATTGCTATGTATATTATTCCTAAATTATTGTGCATTGAGCCCCATCTCTGGACATACCAATTATAAGTAAGTCATTCTGGGTGCCTAAAAGTCCGGTATCAACCATGAGGAGTCTATCCCTTTTTCACTAGCGCTAGACCAAGGATATTATTTTAGAGTCTGAGGTGGAGCTCCTTACTGTACCGCCATAGATTCCTTGCTACTCATACGCTGAGTTGGCGAGGGTCGGTATTGAAACTATGGAATATTGTAGCTTCTAGTCCGAACCTCTACCGACTGACATAAACCCAGCCCCTTTTCAATATTTACAAAGAACCTCTTTTAGATATTCACAACAACTATATCCCAAGTAATTTAATCTGATATTATATATATATATAATATATATATATATATATATATGTGTGTGTGTGTGGTGTGTGTGCGTTGTGCGCGCGGCATGTATGTTTGTTATATTTGGACTAACTGATAAAATGTATTGTAATTGTATATATAATTATATATATATATACTATATATAATATATATATATATTACCTCTAAAATGCATCAATAAAAGAGAAGCAAATGATTAAACATATCCTTATTTGCTGGTGGGAAATTTCGTACTTTGATTCAAATGAAAATTGTTCGTTTATTCTATATAGACATGTCCAATATTAAATAAAAATTCCTTAAGACCATATCTAAATGTATCGAAAAAAAGGTTTCTATGAATTTCGTAATAATAACAATGAAATTGATAAGGTTAAAAGAGCATATCTTCAAGAAAAAAATGGCAAAAATTTGCCATTTTGACATACATATTTTTATGTACATAATTCTCCCCGTTTAAAGACTGTAATACAAATGATTTTTAAATGTAAGTTTTAAGAATAATCGATCCTGTTCATATTAGAACAAACATTACATTGTTTACATTCTTTTTTCTGGCCCTTATAAAGTTTTTCTTTAAAAATTATTTTTCGAGTTATCGATAAACAATTTTGATTTTTGACATTTTTTGTAAGATTTTTTCGTATTACGTTTCCTTTTTTGGTTTACTTTTAGAATAATATTTTTCAAATCCCTTGTTTGGAAACGTATTTATAAATAGTTATAATCCTCCAAAAATGAACATTTTTTTACAATAAGTAATAAATTACAAAACAATAATTTAAAAAAAACATGAAATTTAAATTTTGCCTATTATTGATTTTCTTTGTGTGATGACATTTTAAAATTTGTGAATTAATTAATACAAAATTCATCCTTGTAGAAAAACAGTAGCAGTACTGTTTGACCATAGCAGGGTATGAGGGCGTTAATAAACTCCCCATGGATATTATTCTGTAAGTGTAATAGCGGACTTGAGGGATAGAGAGAGAGAGAGAGAGAAAGACAGACAGACAGACAGCGTGAAAGAGACAGGAAATTATATTATGAGAGCATCACTATATACTAACTTTTTCTTCAAGAAAAGTTAATTATAATTAAATTCCCGGATAAGAAAAAATATTTAAATAATAGAATTGAATCAATCTGCAATTGTAGACATAGGTTGGATCGGTCACTAAAATATAATTAGAACTACAACATTAAATTTAACTAAACAAATTATAAGTTTTTCTTAAATATTTATTAATTTTAAATAGGATAAATACAAAAAAGAACAATGACAAACTATAAATTAGTAATATTCAACACCTAAAATATAATTAGAGAACTAAGGGATGAATACACATGTGGAGCGCTACGTTGTTTTTTCTCTCAATTTCTGCGTGCAGATTGAGGTTTGAAAAACAACGTAGCATTCAACCGTTATTGTCCGAAAAATGTTTGAGTTTAACTAAGGAATTACATCAACTTAGTTAAACGTAGGGTAAGGTCCTGATGTAATTGTTATGATTGAAACCATGGTAGACCCTTAATTTTACCTCTACTATTATTGTTTTTATTATTACTGGTCTATATTTTTAACATATTGAACACTTTTGGATTATTTACTGATGCCACTGCAACAAAAACGTTAAAAAAATATATATGTATATGTATAAAGTGAAACTTGTGCGTGAGATATTTTAAGTGGAATGACGCTGCACAGACCCTAGTCCACCATCTTGGGAGTCTCGCAGTTAGTCCAATGGCAGGGGAAAGTCTGAGATGACTGGCTGTCGAGCTGTTGCAGGGTGCAGTCTCAGGTAGTATTGAGTCACTTCACGAGAGGCAAGCCTCCTCAGAGCCACATCACTTGTACCCAAGCGCCAGCTTGTGTTAAGAATCCATATATATATATATATCGAGAGAGAGAAGAGAGAGAGAGAGAGATAGAGAGAGAGAGAGAGAGTAATTTCTTGAGCAATTGTCAGCAGCTAAGTATGCTAACCACTAATCTTCAAGAAGTCGCAGGAGATTTACCAAGTTTTCTTTAAGCATTTTAAACAGTGATATTCTATCTATCATTCACTCAATAGCGTGCCAACGTTGTGATTCAGACGATGTAGGAAACAGTTTGAAGCAACGCCCCACCTCCACTGGCTAAAAAGTAATGATTAAGGTTGTTCAACGTTTCTTCTACCCGCCAACTATCAAATTCTACGCTTTCATAATCCAGGGTACAGTGCACAGTGGGTCCAGAGTGGGAAATATTGGAAATAGTATATATCTAGCGTTAAAATAATCCCCTTGATAATAGTTGAGGGCTCGTTGGAAGCGTATTACTAAGCCAATTTCAGTGAATTAAGTTTTTTTCAAAATTGTCGAATTTTGGGGGATCTGGGCCCAAATTGCCATATTTGGGTTTTGGGCTAAAAGCGCGCCAAAAACACGTTTTCGGACATATCTTCCCTTAAATGTTTGATGGGGGTCTAATTTTGGGAATTTCCATGCTCCAGCCCACTGCGCAGTGGCGATAGTTAGGCAATATATTTCAATGTTATAGAAATGCAAATATTTTTGGGTTAGGGCAATTTTGCGCCCACCAGTTTCTGAACCCCATTGTTTCACCCCTGCATTCACTCGTATAATTGACTGTAACAGAAGCTTCCAATCTATCAGACTACGGTACAATTTCTAAACAATATTTTCTAAGTTTAGTTCTTACACAAGGCTATTGTACAATTTTACTCTGTGAGAATCAAACTCACTGCTTTTACTATGTTCGGCTTAACTTGCTTTCTAGCGAAAAATGTATCTATCGAGAGATTTTTAGTGTGGTCTGAAAGTCTTGTCACTCATAAATAATGTTTTAACTCATTATTTTAATTTTAATAATATAATATATTTTACCTTAAAAATATGTTTAAAAATCAAATTATTTTCTAGAATTTAGGGTTGAATTATGTAATTATTTTCCCTCTAAAAACATCTAGGGACAGACAGGACTTTCGGACGACAATATAGATTGATAGATAGATTCCGCGATGATTTCAGGGCAAACAGTAAGATTTACGAGCGTAGCCCCGGGTTGATAAGAATATGTCACTCACTTAGCCCATCTTACTTATGCATCGCCCTGGGTTGACCTGACCAAATAAATAGTGTTCCCATTCCTTTTTTCTGTCGGTTTTAATTTAGCCTCCCACTTGTAATGTAATGCGTCATCGAGTGCAGAACATGGTAACGGTATTTGACCCCGAGGCCAGATGCCTAGGAGGGTCTGATTGATATCAAAGGTTTTGCACCAACTTGTGAACTGAGGGAAAGAGAAAAAAAAACAATCGACATGGAATTGGAGTCCCATAACTAAAAGGTGGAAAAGGAAAAAAAGCTTTTTTGTCATTTTTTTTTTGAAGTAGTCTTTTTTTTTAGAAAGAACAGACGGATTAATTTTTAGGCTCTTTACATTTAAAAGCCCCTTTAAGGGGTTTCAAATTGAATTAAAATAAGGCAAAGAGTCATCTCCCCAATTAACAGCGCTTGGAAACCAACTGCAAAGGCCGGTTTAATTAAGTTTGGTTTCTTTGTTTAATGGCATATCAAGATTCTTGGTTTATTTAATGCCAAAGCCATCATCGTAAAAGAAGAGTAGGAGTTATGATTAACCCATAAATGGAAGAATGCATGGATTCATCTTTCCCTAAGAGTATTAGTCCGAAAGTGAACGTAATAGCGCGACTGAAGTTCGAACTCGCTTATTAGGGTGTCACGGTCCAGCACGTTAGTCACTACGCCATGGGAATTATTCTTCCTCCAGCTATGGGTAAATAGTTGTACAGACTGTATTCTTTAATCTTTGTATGGCAACCGGTCTAGATGAAGGAACACTTTGAATTAAAACCTGTTAAAATCCTCTAAATACTGACTTTGTATCGTATCCTGCTCGTGCTGAGGGGTTGGGTAAATACATATATTAATTCCCAATCTGTGTCCTAGACTAAAAGTGCATTGTCGGTATTATTGTCAAACATTTCAACCAATCTTTTTCTGGTTAAATCAAACTTAACGGGCCTTAATTCCACCATCAAATATCACCCCGCCGAAAGAAAAAATCAAGGAATGAACCGAATTTATTGAAATTTTCAGTGTTGATAAATTAATGAAGAAAATATATAATGCATCAGTTATTTTATTTAAAAAACTTTAAAATTTTTGCAGGTCAGTTAACTTTGAACCACGTAACTTTGAGTTGTAACACAGATTCACAAAGATACGTGGTTCAAACTTACCTGAAAAATGTTAAAGTTTTTAAATAAAATAACTAGTGCATTTATAGGGAATACGAAATGAGGAGATGAAGAGAAATATCAAGACACAACTTTATCAAGACGTTATTAATTTGCCCGTTAAGTCAGAACGCTAGAGTCCAGACGCTCAGAACTTTTTATTTATTTTAAATCCCCACACATTATATATTTTGTTCATTAATGTATCAACACTGAAAACTTCATTAAATTCTGTTAAATTCCTGATTTTGGGTATTTTTATTCTTTCGGTGGGGTGACATACGATGTTGGAATTTAGGTCCGTTAAGTTCGATTTTTTTCTTATAACTCTAACCGGCGATTTATCTTGGAAATGATTTAACATTTACATTGGTTACTTTGCCACTTCCACTAATGGATATTTATTATTATTATTATTATTATTATTATTATTATTATTATTATTATTATTATTATTATTATTATTATTATTCCTTTTGAGTTTTCACATCAGTGTTAGCTGATGGTCTTTCACTGGAGTCTGAGTGACAGCAAGTCTCCTCAGGTCTCCAGGACTCTTCTGAGTATTCTGGCAGATTGCAGCAGTGCAGTGTTCTGAATGGTTTCAATCCTTCCTCTGATATCCAAACTTTCCAAACCCTTTTCTAATCCTTTTGGGACTGTTCCAAGTGCACCAACTACAATTGGTATAACTTTCACTTTATTATTATTATTATTATTATTATTATTATTATTATTATTATTATTGTTGTTGTTGTTGTTGTTGTTGTTCTATGTGTCTCATTCAGTTTTGCATAATATCAAATTACAAAGCTGTAATTTACCGACATTTTATAATATATACAGCTTGACCAAAAAACAAAAAAAAAACAAAGATCCTTGACTATCGTGATGATAGGACACGTCTCTCATATACTATAGCATAGATTAATTAACACAAAACACGATGCTATGTGAACCACAAGATCAAATGAGTACACATTCGTTGGATTTTTATATGGAATTGAGCAAGTAACATAAATCTAAATTTAAACCATTTCATCAGACATGCACACCGAGAATAATAATAATAATAATAAAAGGTAATAGAGATGAGACTGTTAACCATATACTCTGCGAATGTAGCAAACTAGCACAACGAGAATACAAACCTAGACACGACTGGTTTGGAAAGGTGATCCACTGGAAGTTATGCAAAAAATTTTGACCGTACAACAAAATGGTATATGCATAACCCAGAATCTGTTCTTGAGAACGAAACGCATAAAATTCTCAGGGACTTTGAAATAAAAACGGATCACCTTATCCCAGCAAGAAGACCAGACCTAGTGTTGATAAACAAAAAAGAAAGAACTTGTCAACTGGTGGATTTTGCAGTGCCAGCGGATCACAGGGTGAAGGTAAAGGAAAATGAAAAAAATGGACAAATATCTGGATCTTGCCAGAGAACTGAAAAAGTTATGGAACATGAAAGTGAAAGTGATACCAATTGTAGTTGGTGCACTTGGTACAGTCCCAAAAGGATTAGAAAAGGGTTTGGAAAGTTTGGATATCAGAGGAAGGATTGAAACCATTCAGAACACTGCACTGCTGCAATCTGCCAGAATACTCAGAAGAGTCCTGGAGACCTGAGGAGACTTGCTGTCACTCAGACTCCAGTGAAAGACCATCAGCTAATGCTGATGTGAAAACTCAAGAGGAGCAAATAATAATAATAATAATAATAATAATAATAATAATAATAATAATAATATGACTTTGAAATTAAATTTTCTATGTTACTGCCTCTACTCAGGATTGAACCCAGAATCCAGAGATAACTGTCACTTAGAACTGTCTAAACCTAACTACCTTATCCACTAGGCCATGTGTCCAATTGGACAAGAAGGTTCCCGAGTCCGAAAAGAAGGTTCCCGAGTCAGAGAAGGTTCCCGAGTCCGACAAGAAATACCTGAAGAAGGCTGGCCTGCATACCGGCCGAAACGTTGTACAAATAAAAATAAAGATGGGTACAATAGTCCGAATAACGCAGATAATACTAGACTTCTTGTTTTATTTCTTTAAGCGGTTTATTTTCTAAATACTCTTAAGTTCATGCCCATGCTATCCTAACTTTATATATTATATATATATATATATATATATATATATATATATATATATATATATATATAAAGTTAGGGTAGCAAGGACATGAAGTTAAGAGTATTAAAGTGTGAATTGGGTGGAGTGAATTGAAGTTAGAGGCGCTTGGTTACTGACAGTTTCTTGCCTGTGCGATTCTCAAACAACTTCGTTTAGTCAGTAAGTGTCGTTGATTTTATGTCCTTGCTACCCTACTTGCTCTATCACCAACATTGAGCATTATTTACTTATAAACATGGCACACTACCTCCCTCTCCCTCTCTCTCCCACTCTCTCTCTATATATATATTTATTCATTATAGTTTACAATACATTTAAGGTGCCATTTATTACTAAAATTACTATTAAAATTAATTACCAACAGAAGATACGTGCATATATAAATGATCGGAAATTATTATTAATAGGCGAGTTGTCTTCAAGAAGGGTGGCTAACATGCTGCCTGGAAACCAATGGTAACAATGGCACCTTAAATGTATTGTAAACTATAATAAATAAATTAATACTGCTCTTATACACGTAATCGAGCACTTTATTTTCCATCCTCCAATACTAACAAAGGATGAACACACACACCACACACACACACACACACACACACACATATATATATATATATATATATACTCTCGCTTTATCTGTCTCTCTCACTCACATATACACCCCATCTCTCTATATTATTACACATACACAAACAAACACACACGCGCGCACACACAACACACACACACACACACACATATATATATATATTTATATATATATATTATCATCTCTTCATTGAGGCTTCTTTTTCTTTTATTTTTTAAGCGGTTTATTTTGTAAGGTCTTCTTTATCTTGTCTTCCATGCAATTAGTCTTCCCAGTTTTATCCTCATCTACATTACTGCTACTCTCCCTCTTCCTCTACTTTTGCATATATTATTTTTGTCTGAACCTCCCCACTCTGAACACTATTTTTCCTGACACCCTTTTTCTTCCTCTCCTCCTCCCCACTTTATTCTATGTATACTTCTTACCCATTTCTCTCGTTACATATTCCTTTCCCCTCTCCGACCCTCTCTCCGACCCTCACCTCGAAGAACGAACTTTAAATCAGCGTCACACTGACGCACATCATTACTGTCTATTCTTCTTCGGAAACAACATTTGAAAATCGTTTCCTCTTTATATATATATATATATATATATATATATATATATATATATATATATATATATTAAACTCAATTTTGCATGTGTTCTTTTTCTGTTTATTTCTTATATTTTATATTTTTTGTTCGCCCTCCCCAATTCACTCTTTAAGACTCCTAAGCATCATTTTGTTTAAATTCCCGCCCCGTCTACGCCTATTTTAAAATAATGATTCACGACTGAGATTTATTTTATTCTGAGCATGTTTCTTAGTTGAATATCTAAACATAAAACAGGTCTCATGCCCAGCTACGTAGTTTTTCCCACTACAAAAACGATACCCATGCCGCAAGAGGAAACTGGACAATTTCCACCTCAGATGCCTACGCCGCATCCTACGCATACATTGGCAGGACAAAGTGCCAACCACAGAAGTGCTGGAATTAGCAAATAGGAACAGCATGCCCGTCATCATCTGCGAGAGAGATGCCTTCTTTGGCTTGGTCACATCAGGAGGATGGACAAAGGATGCATCTCCAAAAACCTACTGTACGGCGAATTGGCAGACGGCACCCGACCAACAGGTAGACCACGCTTGCATTTTAAAGATGCATGCAAAAGGAAAATAAAGGCATGCCACATTGGCACCAACACAAGGTAGGCTTGCGCAGACAACGTGCGACCTGGCGACTCCTTGTCAAACAAAGAACGAAAAGGAGTAAAAAAGAGCAACTCCAGCAGGCATCTTTGTTTGCTTGCAGTCACTGCACCAGAGATTGCCATTCAAGAAGTGGACTGTTCAGCCACTCACACAGCTGCAGATAAAAATGTAAATAAACAAATAAATAAATGAAATGGACACTACGCCATCGTCTTTAGTAGACGGAAGGATGCCAATCATGTCATAATAAAAACACGTCTCTACCAAGAAGAACGTTTTGACACTTTTAGTTATTTCTTTTATTTATGTCTTAATTGTTTATTGACCATCGTAGATTTTTTTTATATTCTTACTTTTTGAAGGAACGATGTAGTTTCGGTTGTGCAGTGGCTAACGTGCTGGACATCCTAGAAAGAAAGTTCTAAATCCAGTCGTGGAATAACGTTCACTTTCGGACTAATACACTTAGGAAATATATAAACCTTACATCCTTCTTATAGAAAATATTCATATTTATAAAGGAGGAGTCCTCGTGGCGTAGTGGCTAACATACTGGTCTGCGACATGGTAGGAAACGAGTTCAAAATCCAGTCGCAGTATTTGGTTCCCTTTTGGAATAATACACTTGGATAAGGTATGAACCCCTCACCCCCTAGCTTTTGGTTAAATAGTACTACTGCTCCAAGGGTCACAGATTTATTTACACTCTTAATTTCTTCTGTGGCGAGGGGTAGTCTTTGTGGCGTAGTGGCTTATCCGCTGGACGCCGACATCCTAGTAAGAGATTTCGAAATCCAGTCCCACAATTATTTTCACTTTCGGACTAACACACTTGGGAAAGGTGTGAACGGCCACTCTAAGTTAACTATCAATAAAGGGAGGTTACTCTAACCTACCCACACACTACACACGAAAAGTAAAAGAAGAGTCCCCGTGGAGTATTTGCTAACGTAATAGACTGCGACATAATAGGTATTACCACACGAAAACACGGCTGACCTGGAAGTATTAGCAATGAAGAGAGTCATTAAATTGTCGCAATATCACAAACACAGTTGGATCATCTGTGTTGACCTTAAAATCGCATGCTTCCTTCAGTAATTTTCATCTTTAGTTGGCTAAATTCCTAGCATAAATTTGTGCGTGGACATTATTTGAAATGAACTTAATTGCTATTAAGAACACATTCTATGATATTTTTTGTGGTAAAGCATGCAGTTGTATTGTTTTCAAAAAAGTTTCTAAGATTTGTATATTTTGCACGGAGACGTTCAAAATGGCTACCGGCTTGTTTCAAAGTGAAAGTCAAGGGGGTTTACTCTAATTGCCTTATTTGCTTGGAATTTAGCCAACTAAAGGTGAAAATTACTCCTCCTTCTTGGGTAGCAACACAGACACACCTGCTTTCTGTGCATGTAGGGCAGTAGAGTTTGAGAGAAGTATTGGGTCGAGATGATTTGGCCTATAAGATCTAACCTCAAAGTGGATTTCTGCAGTATTTTCAACTTTTGACATGACATGCATATACTGATTAAACCAACATGTCCGTATTCCCCAGAGCTCCAGAAATGGAACCTCTCCACTAGATAACATATACCGACGTAGCAGAACACTAAGATACTCAGCTATCGCCTTCAAGCACGTGATTAAGAGAGTTAGAGTTTTGCCATAAGAGCAACACGGACTTAAATAAATAGGTGCTAGGGCTTGATATGGTCAGCCGATTGATCAGAGGGGGTCTCTCAGTTTCTGGGAGGGAATAGTCTCACTGGCGTAGTGGCTAATGTGCTGGACACTGACATCGTAATAGGCGGGTTCTAAATACAGTCAGGGCATTACGTGTCCATTTCATATTTGTTATCATTTATTTATATGTGTATATTTTATTCTGTCGGACTCTGTATTTCATAAATATGAAATGAATATATCGATAAGATTAATCTTTAAACTGAATGTTTATTTCAAATTGTTAATACTTTTTATAGTGATATATATATATATATATATATATATATATATATATATATATATATATATATATATATATGAGGAAAAATGAGTAAAGAAAAGAAATGTAGATGGATAAAATTAATTTAATCGATATCACATTAATCTATATCACTTACACATGTGTTTCGGTCAGTTTATGTGTGTGAAATATTTTGCACACATCGATTAATGTGATATCGATTAAAATTCATTTCATCCATCTAAATTTCTTTTCTTAACTCATTTTCGTCAATATTTCGGATAATACATATAGAATATATATATATAATATATATGAGGTAAAATAAGGAATGGAAGAACAAAACTTGACAAAATGTGTAGTTATATTTCGTTGAACGTTAAGTTCCGCTTCCTCAAGCCTTTATTGAATCATTAGGATCATATCAAGTTTTTTATAGAAAGGGGAAGTGGGTTGGGTAAGTCTTGTGGTGAGGGAAATAATTTGATTGGTTTATAGGAGACATCTTTGGGAGGATAATTAAAGAGATAGAGGGGAGAGGAGAAGGTAGAAAAAATAAATGGTGATGACATGAGATAGGGGAGGGAAAGTAGCCATTTCTTGGAAAGAGATTTACCCTACCTACTTCCTCCTTCTATAAAACACTTGTATGATCCTAATGATTCAATAAGGGCTTGAGGAAGGG
>CM042161.1:55273140-55340640 GCA_023376005.1 Doryteuthis pealeii | reverse complement strand
AAACACCTAAAATAACCCAAGGGTTAACATTCTGTAAAATCCAACCAGCCAGCCAACCAAGCATCCATAAAAATAAAATAAAAACAAATATTAATGTTAGGGCAATTTTGAATCAGTGTGTTTTCTGGAAAATATCCCAAATATTTAGAAAGTTTGAAACAAACGGCAACAATAAAAAAAATTATTATAGTTCGTTTACTAACGTAATTTTGAACAAGATTTGTTTATTTAATTTGTTTTGTTTGAAAGGGAATTTGAAAAACAGAATTCATTCCAACGATTGATAATTGTTTAAAAACATAAATTAAACCTAATGAATTCACTTAATTAATTTATCCTCTTTATTTTGCATAACTGTATCAGTTTTTTTTTTTTTCAAAAAAAGAATTATATTAATTTATGTAATTCATTTTTTTGAATTATTGACAATGAGAAAACTAATTATAAACGCACTTTTCTTGCTGGTTAGAATGAGCGAGAAATACCAGAGATAAAGGAATGGATGTTGAAGGACATTCCAGACAAAACTCGCAGGCGCGGTGATGTTTTAACCCTTTCACTGACACGTGCAACTCCTGGTTAAATTATCCCATTCGTCCGGAGCTGAAGAATACGCCTCTGTAGAATACGTCAATGTGGAGGCGTAAGATCCCATCCCAAAATGGGGTCTGCTTCAGAGTGCTTAGGTCTCTCGCGCGGCTAAGTTAAAATTAACAGCGTTGATCTTAGGGGCTATCCCCCCAGGCAATACCTGCCCCCTACAACCCATAAGCTTTGGGTTGTGGGTGGGCCCAGATGAAAATGTCCTTGTGTCACAACCTCATAAGTGGGATGACAGGCAAATATATACCAAAATTGGGCATGTTGTTGGTCAAGGGTGGCGATCTACGATACTTAAGGACGGAATCCCAGTAGCTGAGCGGTCCCTGAAATGCAACACTCTACTTTTGCCCTTACTTAATCCTGTGATTCAATGGATCCGCAACAATGTTTTCCCCGGCAATCCTTTCCCCCACCCCTAAAAGCGGTAAAAGCTGGATATGTTGCCCGGCACGTGAGGAGTACCTGAAAGTGAATGCTAACCGGACCACCTAATTTTCCGCTCATTCTACCATACTGGTCAGACAAACAGGTCAATTTAATGTGAGGGCCACCCACGAACCGAAGCTCATAAGATGTCAGAACAAAAAATGTGTGGATTCCCATAGCATTCCCCTATTGGGGCGCCTCATACACTGGATAATAAACCCAGCCCTTCCCCTTTATATCAAGGGTGCAGTTGGACGGCCCTCTGGAGTCACACCGTTAATTTAATACATCCCCGGATCAGTGGTCGACGCCACCAGACATAGAGTGCACTGGACGTGGATGAGCTTTGTTTTTTGCGTGACTGTCCACACACACACACACACACAAAAAAAAAAAAAAAAAAAAAAAACATGTCAACCCGGCCTGGTGGGATGACTAGAAAAGAGATATTACGGACACAGATTAGAGGTTGTCAACGAAAGTAGTTTTTACGGCAGGCTAACCCTTGTTGGGTTCATTAATGTCGGAGTCAGTTATTTTTCCAAAGAAATAATTTGCTTTCAAGTAACTAAAGTTACGAATCTTTTTTAAACGATTATCGATACAATTAACCATTCTTCATATGGATTGTAGCAAACTCAGTAAAGAACGAAGCTGGTTTTGAATTTCAAGTGATGATTCTATTATTGTATATTGATAAACAGTTGTTTTTTGCACACTTTGTACATAATTTGTTTATTAATTGAAATCGTTGATATTCAAAATCCGTGGGGTTATATGAGGGATAGGAAATAACCTTTAAGTAACCTTCCTTCCAGTTACACACTGACTGAACGAAGGCGCAGAGCTTAGTCAGTCAGTTAGGCCGGATACGACTGTGGTTGCGAAAGTCTGGATCTGAATAAAAAATGTGATCACTAAAAAATAATTCTTTAAGTAATGGTAACCTTGACGACACGAAGTCAGACCAGCATCTTAGTCAGTCTACTGACTACAGAACCAGACCAGTTAGAAGAAATGAAATAACATACTACAGAAATAAGCTACTCGCGCCACTCCGAAATACAAATAATTAGGAAGAGACTTGGATATATGTGAGACATATACGAATGCCTCTCATCTCCTCATAAGAAGAATAGAACTCCCTCATCATATTATATACTCAGTAATTGGGCATACTGTTATATACTGGTCTTTTCACGTTACCAAATCTATATAACGTTATATACCTTTCTTACTTCTTACTCTGGTCGTCTATTCTTCTGGCCGGCTTTGCTTCTGATCGTCTATCATCTATCTTGGTCTGGTATATCTTCTAAGGTCTCGTCTGGTCTTCTATTGAGGTTTTCGGGTCTGGTTTCTGTGGGGATTTCTTCTTATCAGAAGCTTTGTGTCATTGTTAGTTTTTAGTAATAAACACAAGACTTCGATTTATGTTGATGTTACTTTATTCCAAATCCCCACCCAGACAATGTGCGCAGATGAGGCTTACATGTTGCTAGCTCGGCTTCTAAGTTCTAACTGACTCTTACTTACTTAGTATCGTTAAACCGGAAGAGGGCTTTCTATGGGGGTTCCGGTTCTCACGGTCTATCTCCAGAAAGCAAGGTCAGAGTGAGGTCAAACGCTGTCACTCACTCTCAAGGCCATCAGCTGTACTGATCGCCATAATGATTTCTACAATACCTTAAAAATGTATTAGGTATCCAATAATTATGTAACAATACAACACATGGTCTTCTGTGCCCTTGTGCTTAATATCTTTACTTCGACAGCGTTGAAAATATTCCCCTAAACTAAAAGAATACAACAATGACACCACAATAGAATTAATGCATAAAACATATTAATCACAAAGAAAAGAAATCCTAGTTAGAATCTATTGAAAAAAGTGAATGGAAGTGAATCCGACAGAATGAAATTAATATTTAGAAAAAAACAAACACATGATGCTAAACTTCGCTGACAGAAATCTGTTTCGACCCTTTATTGAAGTGGTCTTCATCAAGAGCGATGTGTGTATATGAGTGGACCGTTATAAGACGAAGGTGGTACAGATGAAACGTTCTAGTTCATAGCTGGAATTTTTTTTTTTTTATTTTTAAATTTTTAAATTTTGAAAATGCTTCGTCTTATAACGGTCCACTCATATACGCACATCGCTCTTGATGAAGAACACTTCAATAAAGGGTCGAAACAGATTTCTGTCAGCGAATTAGAATCTAATATACCAAACTTTTACATTTCTTCCTGTGCTGATGGCATATATGTTATTGTTTATGGAATCTTGGAACTTGTGTCATTTGTTACTTAAGAGGTAGCATTTGTACCAAAATTATGTAAGGTGGATAATTTCTCGTGCGGTTATACGAATAATTTATGCACAGTTGAATAACTTCAAGTATTATTATGTAATGCTACCAATTTGTTTACAGTTGTATGATTTCAAGTATTTCAAGTATTTATATAGTTCGGAGTAAATAATCTTTATATCTATACGCTAGTACCTACCTACGTGTGTCACATTTTAACCCCACATCGATCCGGTGTAGCTTCGTATTTGGAAAGTTAGCAGAGTGTTGGGTAGGGAGAGGGAAGGTTAAAGTATGATTCACGCAAGTATAAAAGAAATGGGGCGAGAGCTCGAGTGGAAGTGATAACTATGGACTGGAATGGAAATATAGGAGGAAGTAGAGAGAGAGAGAGAGAGAGAGAGAGGGAGAGAGAGGGGGAGAGAGAGAGGGAGAGAGGGGGAGAGAGAGAAAAGAGAGAGAATATGCGTGCGTATGTTAGTGTGTGTGTGTGTCTGTGTGAGAGAGTGTGTGTTCAGTCGGTAGAGTGTTCGGCTAGAAACCACAAGGTTCCTAGTTCGATACCGACCCTCGCCAACCCATCGTATGAGTAGCACAAGGATATGTGTGGTAATGTAAGGAGCTGATTGTAGGTATCTGACGCTAAAACAATCTCCTTGGTCTAGTGCTAGTGAAAAGAGGATAGACTCCCTCGCTGATTGGCTGATACCGACTGAGGGCCACCCCGACGACTTTACTTACTATATTTTACATATTGAACATACTTAGTAATAGATTTTAAATTATACATATCAGACGTTGTAATAATTGAAATATCATACCGCTGTAAATCCACAAGTTCCCGCTAATAATAATAAGAAACACTCGAAGAATACACAAAATAGAGCAAAGAAAGATTACTTATGGTAGCCAATAACCGCAGCTGCAACATATGGACAAACAGAAGAAAAAAAGAAAAAAAAACACAAAAAAAACAGAAACAAGTAAACAGAAATTAGAAGAAAAACAATTATATGGATACTTCAAATTGAGGAGGTTGCATATGAAAAGAGATGGACATGATTAAGAAGGGGAAACCTCAAGAGAGAAATCGAGTCAATTATAATTGCTGCTCAAAACATTGCCACCAGAACAAATTATATCAAAGCAAAAATTGATAAAACACGACATAACAGCAAATATAAAGTGTGTGGGGACAGAGATGAGACCATAAACCAAGTCCTAAGCGAACGCAGCAAACTAGCACAATGAGAATACAAACTTAGGCGCGACTAGGTTGGAAAGTTGATCCACTGAGAATTATGCAAAACCTAAATTTTGACCATACAAAATGGTATATGCATAAATCAGAATCAGTTCTTGAGAAACGCATAAAATTCTCTGGGACTTCGAGATAAAAACTGATCACCTTATCCCAGCCTGGAGACCAGACCTAGTATTGATTAACAAAAAAAAAAAAACATGTCAACAGGTAGACTTTGTAGTTCCAGAAAGTCACAGGGTGAAGATGAAGAAAAACGAAAATACAAACAAATACCTGGACTTTGCGATAGAGATGAAAGAAGCTATTAAATATGAGGGTGAAATGGTACCTATTGTAGTTGGTGCGCTTGGAACGGTCCCCAAAAAACTTGGAGAAAAGACTAGAGGAACTGGAAAGCAGAGGAAATTGAGACCACTGCATTACTACAATCGGCTAAAATACTCAGAAGTCGTGGAAACTTGTTGTCACTTGGAAATATCATCAGCTAATGCTGGTGTGAAAAACTAATAATAATAATAATAATAATAATAATAATAATAATAATAATAATAATTGGAACTGTCCCCAATTGTTTGGAACAGAGCCTAGATGAGTTGGAAAGCAGAGTTAGAATCGTGACTGCCCAGAAAAAAATCATTGCTAAAATTGGCTAGAATACTCAGTCCTGGAGACTTGAAGAGACCTGCTATCACTCAGCCTCCAGTGAACCACCAGAAAATGCTGGTGTGAAAAACTCGCAAGAAGTGAAATAATAATAATAATAATAATAATAATAATAATAATAATAATACTAATAATAAATTTATTTTTGCCTTTCTTCCTGCTATGTTATGATGATGTCCAACTGTTTATTGAGAGATAAGTGAAAACTGCGAAAAGAATATTAGATAATTATCTAAATTAATTTTCTTCTATTTCAATTATTCTTCCTGTTAATAAAATACACATTTTCTCTATAATCTTCTTCAAATGTAATAAGTTTTATTTTATCAATTTGCGTTTGCACGTAATTATTCATATTCTTTTCAAAAATTATATATTGAATCATGATTTATTATGAGGGGAATAAAGAGAGAGAGAAAAGAGAGAGAAAGAGAGGGAGAGAGAGAGTGTGGAGGGGTGACACAGAGAGAGAGAGAGAGAGGGAGGGAGAGAGAGAGAGTGAGACACAGAAAGGCAATTGGTAAGTGTTAAAAAAGGACAAGAGGAGGAAGTAAAGAGATGTTTATTCAGGAGGCGTGGAAATAGAAAGGAATTACAGATTGATTGAAGTTAGGAATAAAGAGGAGAGTAAGATTGTTTATTGAGGAAGTAAGAAAATGAATATAGAAAGAAAGAGAGAGAAAGAGAGAGAGAGAGAGAGGGGGGAGAGAGAAAGGAGGAGGAGGAGAAGAAAATTGGTTTATATAGAGAGGACGGTATAAGTTTAGCTCATTGAGAGAGTAAGTATAGGTATAGAGAAGGTAGTTTATATTCAGGATTTGAAGAAGAGACGGAGAAAGGAAAGTTTATTGAGAGAGTTGTTTAATCCAATTGTAGGAAGAGGGGGGAGCAAAAAGGAGATTATACAAGAGAGAAGAGAGAAAAAAAAGAAAAAGTTAGTATATTGAGGGAGTTGATAATACGTGGGAAAATAAATGTAGTTGATCGAGGGAGTAAAAAGACAAGGACGAATAGGAGTATTAAAAAAATTAGGAATAGAGACGAGAGAGAAGAAAATAGGTTTATCAAGGGCATAAGTAGTGAACTGAGAGAGAAATAATACGTGAATTTTTGATGTCGTAAGAGGAGAGGTTTCATTCATATTTCAAACAGAGCGTGGACTTAAAAGTTCGCGTTCATAATTGAGAATGGCAAGCCGTATATTTCACTGTCCACTTAAAGGGAAGCCTTTATCATGACTGTTAATCGAATGTTCTAAAATGATAAATATACACAAATATCTGGAGTCGTTTTCGTCATAGAGAGGACTCCCCAATTAAGGTAAAATCAACATTTTTAGAAAGACCATTAATTGTCTACTATTCTGCCGCCTTGGCCATGGTTATTTAATCGTGGATACAACACCCCACAAGAAGGCAACTGTACGGCCACTTGCTTCCTATCACACAAACCATCCGGGTTAGTTGAAATAGACATGCTGGAGACGATTAGAAAATAAAGGACGAATAAGTGACGTTCTCAAGTGGAAACTTGCAGATGGGTACGTCAGTGTGGGTCGTACTCGGAAGACCTGCATTGACCAGCTTTGTGCCGATGCTGTATGCTGCGCAAAGGACCCATCGAAAGCGATACATATAGGGATGGTTGGCCAGAAATTGCCAAGGATATCCGTATTACAAGCGCGAGCTGATGATGATGATGATGATGATTTACTAAGTTTATCTCCGTTGTGACACGAGGCCAGACTTATGGAGTACTCCGTGAGAATCGATGCTGCCTTTGTCATAATAAATTCTGAAGGTGTAAATATTCTTCTAAGCCCAAATATATTATTTCTAGTGGACAATTGTATAATCAAAAGGGATACTATTAGTTATTATTTTATGCCAAATTCTACAGGACTGGAACAATATGACGAAAATAATGTATCACGTCTGTAATAGAAATAAATTTGCATGAATATATATAATGACAGCTCTTAAATTTGGACTGCTACATATTGTTGGTTGGATTTATGGCACGTTAACCCTTGATGGATTATTTCATGCCGACATATTTTTTCTTTTGTAAATAATAATAATAATCCTATTATAATGGAGATTGTGTGTTTTTCTGTCTGTAACCGAAACTATATCACTACTCAAGTCACAATTCCCTAAGTTATTGACGTCACATTCACCATGAATTTATTTTAATTTTAACCTCAATTATTAATAAAATTGTTTTACATTATTAATACTGTTAACCATATCTACATATTAATACCATGCTATTATATTTATATATACAACAAAATAGCGGTTTACAGTGAACGGGGAGGCTAATTTGCATATTGATATTTAAAATGTGATTTTAATAAATATGTGCTTAGTATTATTGATTTCTAACTGTTTTGTTTTATTTTAATGAATATAAACAAAAATCTCTTCAATTAATCTTAAAAGAAATCCATTAAAAAAAATGTCATTTTATTCTTTACTTCCTCTTTTAACTAAATACTTAAATTAGAAAAAATAACAATGAAAGATGGGAGTGATGGAAGAGTAAGTTTCAGTTGTTCTATTTTTCGATTATACTCCCTCTGTTTCAAATCTTTTTATCTGCATTCTTATTTAGTTTCATTAGCCTTTCTAATTTAATACGATATTCTATTACATTAAAACTTAAATACTTGCACCCTACGGAGGATGCATATATTTGCTAGTAATAATAATAATAATAATAATTATTATTATTATCATTATTATTATTATTGGATCCACTGGGTATTTTGCAGGCAATTAAATGCTAACCAATAGTATATACCACAATCTGTTCTACAGAAAGGAACGCATAAAATTCTCTAGGATATTGAGATAAAGCCGGATCTCTTAATTAACAAGAAAAAGAGAAGTCCTCTAGTAGATTTTGAGGCCAAGGTAAACCACAGAGTAAAAAGGAAAGAAAAAAAGATAAACGAATACGTGGACCTTGCCAGAGATCTAAAGAAAAGACTGTCGACTATGAGGGTGAACGTGATACCAATTGTAGTTGGTACCCATAGAATGGTCTTAAAAACAAAAGAAGACAACAAAGATAGGACTGAAGAGACAATATGTCGAAATAAAATTATACCCTAAACAAAGTATATATATACATTTATATACATATATATGTGTGTGTGTGTCACCAGTTAAAACTAATATGAAAAACTTGCTTAGAGTGAAAATAAGAAATGTCTTGAAAACATTGCCTAGAGCTAAATTGCAATAACGGTTCTCGGGACTTGCTGTCACTCAGGGAAAGCCATCAACGAATATAAGTAGAAAAAAACCTTTAGAGTAAATGAAATCGTTGAGTCGTTTCTATTAAGGGGAGGAGCCCAAAAAGAAAGGCGAGTGGGGGAAAAGAAGGAGGAATAAAATAAAGAGAGAAAGACTGAAAAAGGGTAGGGGGCGTTTGAGAGAGTGGCAGTCGTAGGAATTCAGGTGGAAGCCGGTTTATCAAAAATAGACCCAATGTGGGGGAGAGAATAGATAGAGACAGAATGAAATTATAGAGTGAGGAGGAGAAAGATAACTTGGATGTTACGATAGAGACAGAAAATAAGGACAGAGATTGGGGAAAAAGGAAGTTAGTTGGGTGTGATCGAATAGGAAAGATAGACAGAGGGGCAGAGTAAGAGGGGTATGGGTAATAGTGATAGGTATCTTATTATAATGGAGATTGTGTGTTTTTCTGTCTGTAACCGAAACTATATTACTAATCGAGTCACAATTAGCATAGTTATTTACATCACATTCTCCATGATTTTATTTATATTTAAACCTCAATTATTAATAAAATTGCTTCACCTTTTTATTAGTGTTGTCCATATCTACATACAAATAACATGCAATTGTATTTATATATATACAAAAAATAGCGGTTTGCAGTGTGAATGGGAAGGATAACTTGCATATTGATATTAAAAATGTGATTTTATTAAATATGTGCTTAGTATTATTGATTTCTAATTGTTTGGTTTTATTTTAATGAATATAAACAAAAATCTCTTCAATGAATCTTAAATGAAATCCATTAACAAGAAAAAATAACTGTCATTTTATTCTTTATTTCCTAATCTAACTAAATAGTTAAATAAGTAAAATTCAGCAATGAAAGACGGGAGTGGTAGAAGAGTAAGTTTAATTTCTATTTTTCTATTATACCCCCACTCTGTTACATATCTTTTTGTCTGCCTCTAATTTAATACGATATTTCATTACATGAAAACTTAAATACTTGCACCCGGAGGGTGCATATATTTGCTAGTATGAATAAAAGAAGGAGAAATAGGTATCGTGACAGGTTGAAGGTTAGTAGAGAGGGTGAAGGTTGAGTTAATAGAAAGCAAAGGATTTGATAGAGAGAGAATGAGTAGTGGTAAAAGTAGATGTTTTTGTGAGGTGGTAGCATCAGAAGCAAATACAGGTTTAACTTTTACATTTCTGTTAAAAACGGAAACATTTTGATATGCTTCGTTAAATTGCGCAACAAATCTAGAGAGAGAATGAGTAGTGGTAAAAGTAGATGTTTTTGTGAGTGGTAGCATCAGAAGCAAATACAGGTTTAACTTTTACATTTCTGTTAAAAACGGTAAGATTTTATATACTTCGTTAAATTGCACAATAAATCTAGAGAGAGAATGAGTAGTGGTAAAAGTAGATGTTTTTGTGAGGTGGTAGCATAGAAGCAAATACAGGTTTAACTTTTACATTTCTGTTAAAAACGGTAAGATTTTATATACTTCGTTAAATTGCACAACAAATCTAGAGAGAGAATGAGTATGGTAAAAGTAGATTTTGTGAGGTGTAGCATCAGAAGCAAATACAGTTTAACTTTTACATTTCTGTTAAAAACGGTAAGATTTTTATATACTTCGTTAAATTGCACAATAAATCTAGAGAGAGAATGAGTAGTGGTAAAAGTAGATGTTTTGTGAGGTGTAGCATAGAAGCAAATACAGGTTTAACTTTTACATTTCTGTTAAAAACGGTAAGATTTTTATATACTTCGTTAAATTGCACAATAAAATCTAGAGAGAGAATGAGTAGTGGTAAAAGTAGATGTTTTTGTGAGGTGTAGCATAGAAGCAAATACAGGTTTAACTTTTACATTTCTGTTAAAAACGGAAGATTTTTATATACTTCGTTAAATTGCACAATAAATCTAGAGAGAGAATGAGAGTGGTAAAAGTAGATGTTTTTGTGAGGGTGGTAGCATCAGAACAAATACAGGTTTAACTTTTACATTTCTGTTTAAAAACAGAAACATTTTGATATGCTTCGTTAAATTGCGCAACAAATCTAGAATGAAACGTGGTGAATCACAAAGGCCGACATAAATGAATAACGCAGTAAGGTGTCATAAGGTGGAGGCCGCCGTTTTAACTGGCTCGTATTTAACGTCACGTCAAGCATTGTCACACTTTGGTGGTAAGAAGGAAGCTGCGTAAAACACGAAGTATGGTATTAACGTCATCTATCGTCAAAAGTGAGAAACATAACCGTCGAGTTAGGAAGAATCGGGTCGAGTTTCTTCGAATGCGAATGTCATAGAATGTGTCAACTCGCTAAGAAAAGGTCAAAGAATCACAGGGATCTTAAAAAAAAAAAGAATATATGTATTTCTTTTTCTCTGCTTTATTTAATACACACACATACATACACATACATACAGACACACACACACACATAAATGTCTATCTATCTGTCTCTATACACACACACACACACACACACACACACACACACATATATATATCTTTTAGGATATGTGCTTAATTGAAGTCATACCTAATTTTGAAAATTAATTAGTAAATAATTAATGAATTTAGGCGGGCATATATGTTCAAATGTAAAGCTAAACAAATCGAGAAAATGTCAATCTCTGTATGTACATTTCGACCTATTAGGTCTCATCAGCAAGGTTATAGACATGGGAGACTGCTCAAGGTTTCGAGTCACACACGGAGCAGTCTCCCATGTCTATAACCTTGCTGATGAGACCTAATAGGTCGAAATGTACATACAGGGATTGACATTTTCTCGATTTGTTTAGACTTACATTTGAACATATATGCCCGCCTAAATTCATTAATTATTAACTAGTTAATTTTCAAAATTAGGTATGATTTCAATTAAGCACATATCCTCCAAAAATTGTCGGCTAAAAAGGCCATGTCAAAAATACACACATTGTTTATTTACTTTCATATGAATATATATAAATATATAAAGAGAGAGAGCGAGAGAGAGAGAGAGAGAGAGAGAGAAGAGAGAGAGAGAGAGAGAGAGAGAAAATCTTTTGGTTTCCTTAGTTAAAGTCATGTGAAATTAAACTCGTCTCCCCGAGTTCAATTCATGGACGTGGTAATTGCATTTGACTTAACGCTAATACCCTTGGGAAAGTGTGAATCCTACTCTCCCTCCAGCTATGGATAAATAGTAGGTCAGGCCTGGTTCTTTAACCTTGGTTAGGCAACTGGTCAATGAGAAGGAAAACTTGGAATTCACACCTGTTGAAATCCGCTAAAGAAAGTGGCCTTGTGTTGCATCCTGCTTTTTTTAATAGCTGGAATATATCATGAACAATTTTCATACTTATTATACACTTTTATATAATTTTACATCAAACTCTTTTGAGTTTTATTATGAACTATAATGTTTCTGATTTTTTAAAATAAAATTTATTTTATTTTTAACACAGAACATGCGTTTTTTTTTTAAATTCCAGCATTGAATAATAACGTTTTGTTTGTACCTTTTCTTCTAACGGTTGTTTATCCCGTCTTTCTCTTATATCTTGCTCTTGATGATGACCGATCTATTAAAGCGGTCGAAACAGATTTCTGTCAGCAATTATAAACATCCTTTGTTTTTCAAAAATGTTAAATTCATACTGTCGGATTAATTTCCATCTATTTTCATATTATATATATATATATTATATATATATATATATATATAGAGAGAGAGAGAGAGAGAGAGAGAGATAGATAGAGAAGAGAAGAGAGAGAGAGAGAGGGAGAGTACGCAAACAGTTTGTTTGAGAATGGCGCTAGCACAATTTTTGGGAGAATATGTGCTTAATTGAAGTCATACCTAATTTGAAAATGAATTAGTTGATAATTAAGGAATTAGGCGAATATATCTGTTCAAATGTAAGGCGTAAACAAATCGAGAAAAAGTCAATCTCTCTATGTACATTTCGGCCTATTATGCCTCTTCAGCAGAGTTATAGACAGGAACCCGTTTTGGGTGTGATTCGAACCCTATCTGCCAGGCTGAGAGGCGGGGATTCTAACCATTACACTAGTCGTTTTATTTCAGATTTCTCGTTTGTTTTTAAACTGATATATCCTACATTTTTGAAGACTTACTGCATGAGAGTACGCAAAAGGTTTGTTTGAGATGGCGAGAGCCGACAAATATATATATATATATATATATATATATATATATATATATATACGTGTGTGTGTGTGTTGATGAAGAATAGGCTTGTTCTGTATAGAATCTACAAGAAATGAACTTGACAAATGAAATGTCTAAGAATGGCAACTAAAAAAAAAATAAAAATAAAACCATGACTGTTCACATATTTATAATCTTCCAAAATATTTAATAACAGTAAAAACAACAGTAATGAAAACTATAGAAACAACCTAAGTTCTGACTCATACATTTTTATGTTTATTTTCATATATATATATATATATATATATATATATATATATATAATATATATATATTTGAGTGAGGCGTTCCAGACAAAATTTGAATTTATTTCAACGGAAACATAAAAAGATACAGAGAGCATATTAACGCAATAAAATTGAGACTTTAGTGCGTGTACATGTTCGTACAAGGCTCCTAGTTCGATACCGGTCCTCGCCAACTCAGCGTATGAGTAGCACGGAGATCTGTGCAGTAAAGTAAGGAGCAGATGGCAGGTGTGGCGCTCCACCTCAGACGCTAAAATAATCTCCTTGGTCTAGCGCAAGTGAAAAAGTGATAGACTCCCTCGCTGATTGGCTGATACCGACTTTAGGCCGCTCCGACGACTTTACTTTTTACTTACGTGTTCATATATATATATATATATATACGATTACAGAAATGATTTCGGCAGTATATTTTAATCAAGTACACGCTAATATATATATATATATATATATATAATATATATATATATATATATAATTCCATATCATGTAAATTTTAAAAAATACACTCATTTGGCCTATGATTTATTTCAACCGGCTTCTTTTAAAAAGGAATCGGTTGAAATAATTCTCCTACGTATTATATATATATATATATATATATATAATATATAATATGAATAAGATATAATGAAAAAACAAACGATGTTTACAACTGAAATAGGCTCATCAGAAGAGAAAGTGTGCAAACCGTTTCGGGGCCCGAAACGGTTTGCACACTTTCTCTTCTAATGAGCCTATTTCAGTTGTAAACATCGTTTGTTTTTGATTATATTTATCATACTGTCGGATTAATTTCCATTTTATTTCACATATATATATATATATATATATATATATATATATATATATTATACATTCATTTCATTTCATTTACCCATGTAGGTGTGTACGTGACCCAAGCTTTAACCATTCTCCTCCAAAAACAATGTGCCTCTTATCACAACTAACTCTTTCAGCCGAGATTTCTGCTGATAATAGAAGAATAAACGCCTTCTCTTGAGAGGAAAACAATATCTACGAGTTTAGAATTTTTAGACAACTCCTGTCTTACACCAAAATCCAAGTCACTCCTGCTACCAAGTATAATTACCTTGTAATTTTTAACATACATATCCCTAACTTACCTGGATTGACACATCATGGACAAGGCTGTTTTCATCTTGCTTTACGCCAATACTCTTGGGAAATCCATCTCCTCCAACGTATCCCCATATTATCAACCAAAGCCTGAAGAAGATACCAGAAGATCTGAAACACGTGTTGCACATGTAAAACAAAAAGAATAAAAAAAATTTTTTTTCTGAGAACAAAATACATTTTGCGGACCTTCCTTTTTTATAAAATATATATATATATATATATATATATATATATATATGTTGTGTGTGTGTGTGTATGTGTGTGTGTGTGTGTTGTGTGTGTGTGTGTGTGTGTAGGTATTTTGTAAAATCCGTCTGATGAGGCTAAAACTCAAGGTTTTTTAGTTTCTGGTTGAAATAATATATAACAGGATGACGGTTTGTAAAGTTTTTCTTGCTTTGAAAGTTAAATATTGCTCTGTATATAATCTAATTTATTGATTATTATACATTAAGCATTTTAAGAGATGAATAAAAATCCTTGTATGAGTATATATGATTAGACCTACAAGAGCTTACAGTGGTTGTACAGTGAGATTTTGAAGATCCCAATAAAAACATATTTTTTCTTACTATCATTTGGATATATATATATATATATATAATATATATATATATATATATATATATATAATTGCATCCCATCGCGTGAAAAACGCTGCATATAAACGCACAAAATTGATTTTTACCATTTCACGACTGGTTTTTACATCTCAACCACTTCTCATCTGATGATTGGACTACCAAGAAAACTTTGAAGTATGAGTAAATCATAATATCAACATTAATTATAAAACTGCTCTGCTTTATTAGCATTGAGCACCTTTCCATCAAATACTTTTCTCATTTTTTCATTCACTATTCATTATATATTATATATATATATATATATATATATATGGATGTTTTTATATATCACATCGGATCGGGTATATAGTGGGGAGAGTGTAGAGAGGAGAAGCGAGGTGTGAGCAGAGAGGCTCTTACTTTTTCTTCTTGTCCTTACTCGTCTAGGTTTATTTCTTTATTAATAAACAAGCAAAACGTATTTGTTTTTTCAGATTCTTCATTAAAAACCACACAAAAGGGTTTTCTAACCGTGCGGTGAGAAGGCAGCAATTCAGGAGCGAATGGCCCCTACGTCTGCTCCCGCTGAATAACGGTCGAAATTTAATTAGTTCTTATTTCCGTTCTCACACCTTCCTTTAGCCTATCAGCATTCTGATCAGAGACAATTAACTGCCTTGTTAATCAATTATATAACGGTTAATGTTAATTTCCATTTACCACCCCGTTATTTGAATTTTAACTATACTTACATACTATAGTTACTAATATACTCGAATGTCCAAATATATGATATTTCGGCATTAAATAACCCATAATTGGTTCATATACCGCTAAATAAAATAAACGTAACCAAATCCAGATTGTCAACTAAAGATATTGAGAACTCTGACTCATCTAGACCAATGGTTCTCAACCTTTTTTACCCATTTTCTGATTTTAATCCTAATTTACTCTGGTGGACCCTCCCATAGCCATTCAACGTTTAAAAATCCCATTGTACCCACAAATTATGTAACATATCCTTACTTACTAAGAACGATGACCACTAGGGACGGATGGAGAAAGATGTGGAGAGAAGTTCGAAGGAATCCATGCTGTCGACACGCCATGATCAGGATCATGATGATCATGATCATGATGATAGATTTACTATGAGTATTAAATTCTTCTCTTGGGATACCCTTTATTAAATGCACGACCATTATTAGCCTCTAAATACATAATCTTGTATCATTTCATATTGCTTCTTTCTGTCTGAGTCATCATCCAATTTAGAGATATTTCCTTACATCAGGAATTCTTGCCATAGCTGAGTGTGCCTTTCCTTACAAATGTAAATATTTTAAACACGAATCCGCGGATTCTAGTGCAGTTAATCGCTTCGCAGTTCGCAATTGTAGGCAAATTTATTCGCAAACAGATAAATCTATTTCTATGTTACGTTATATCTTCCTGTCCATACATCTCAATTTTCAGGAAGGACAACCATATTGCTTTATATTATATTACGGCTTGCATTCCCAAAACCTGAAGAGGTAGTTTTAGCATGAGTGCGATTTTCAAGGACATCTTACCATTGCCTTGCAAAAAAACAATAACAATAGAAGCAACTCGTGAAGTCTGAAATATATGAAGGTAATCAAAACTTATATTTTGGACTAGAAGCGGCTACCCGGCAGTGACTGGGTAGAGGTGGGTATTAAAAAAAAGTTAGTCCAGCAGATCCATTGATTAATTTTGGTCTTATATAATTGATTTGTTTATGTTTTAATCCCGAATGCTACCATTGACATTTACCCTTTTTACTATTCAGATCCCAATTGTTAAATATCTTCCTAGATATAGATAAGCTCATCATTATTCTTATATTATAGTGAATATATATATATATATATATATATATATATATATATATATATATATATAATCCAAAAGTCCAGAGAAGAAATCTTCCTTGCGACACAAGAGTTTTATTTAATGTTAGTCAGAGAGCAAATATATAAGTAAAGAAATAACAAAAGACTTAGAGATTTAGCATTATAGTCTATTTCAGGGAGCTTGGACAAAGTGTCTAACTCTCCCGACTTATCAGAGTCGGGAGAGTTAGACACTTTGTCCAAGCTCCCTGAAATAGACTATAATGCTAAATCTCTAAGTCTAAACTCCCTGAAATAGACTATAATGCTAAATCTTTAAGTCTTGTGTTATTTCTTTACTTATATATATATATATATATAAGAGAGAGAGAGAGAGAAATGAAAAAAAACCAGGTTTAAATGGGTTAAGTGGTGAGTTTATTGGCCGACGCTGCAGTGTTTCGATCTATTAATTAGATCATCTTCAGGGCATTTGTTGGTATGTTGAAGGTGATAATAAATTATTTATCACAGAATAGTGAGAAAAGCGACTGGTAGTCCTTGTTATTCAGTCCGTTTAAAAAATTTTGAGGTCTGAAAAAGGAGACGGTTTTAAAATATGACGTCAAATATTCTATTTTATGGCGTGAGTATGGGACGCTGTATTCTGATGACAATAACCATTTAAACCTGTGTTTTTTTCATTTTTCTCAATATACTTACATACCGTCGGATTCACTTCCTTTCTTCATATATATATATATATATATATATATATATATATATATATATATATATATATATATATATATACTTTGTCATTGTTTTATTTTTGTAGTTTCCTCCTCCTGACATATATGAATAATCACCAAGTGTATTTATATGTATATATACTAGAAGCAGCTACCAGGCGTCGCATGGGTAGAGTTGGGGATGACAAAAGGTTAATCTTACTTTTCCATGGATTGTTTTGCTCTTACATAATTTATTTATGTTTAATCCCTTCTCTTTCTATTGAAATACCAATTTTTAGATATCTTCCTATGTTGTTGCAATGGAACGTTGAAAATATAGTTAGTAATATACTCGAATGTACAAATATATGATATTTCTGCTTTAGATAACCCATAATTGGTTCATATACCGCTAAATAAACTAAACGTAACCAAATCCAGATAGTCAACTAAAGATATTGAGAACTCTGACTCATCTAAGCCAATGGTTCTCAACCTTTTTTACCCATTGTCTGATTTTAATCCTATTTTACTCTGGTGGACACTCCCATAGCTATTCGATGTTTAAAAATCCCATTGTATTTTTATAGTTAAATATATCTTGCTTGCCAGGGTCCCAAAAATGTTATATGGTCCCCGGGGTCCATATGGACCCCGGTTAAGAACCACTGATCTAGACGAAGTCTAGGAGGTCTAAAAATTACTCTAGACATCAACGTTTTATTATATAAATTGTTCAGTTAGACAGACGCCTTCGTTTAAACTTTCAATTTTAAAATCTAAATTTATACAATGTAAAAGATTAAGTCTGGATAATTTATGGTTACACATAGTATTTCTGTTATTTCTTACAATTTATGTGTGCTTGTGTATTTATATTATATATGCAATTTCTTCTATGTGTATTTTTGTGTTTTATATTTATACGTATTCCGTTGTCTCTATGATTGTATGCTCTGTCCTGTGTGTGTATACATCTCTGTTTTATTTACTCTTACTTATGTATGTGTGTGTATTATGTAAATGTGTGTGTTTAAAAATAAGCCCAATCTTAAAATCAGACGAGACGGAACTAAATTATTAATATTTTTAACGAAATCGAATTAGGGAGATGTCTGTCCCAACAGCATCAGTGCAGTCTGTCCATCAAAACCCTTGCAATAAGAGATACTGGAAGAGAAGACGTGATGTTTTTAAAAATACAGCAACAAAAAAAATGGATGCCGGTTTTATAAGAGAAAATAACATCGGAAGAGCAGAAGGAAGAAAGGAGTGGGAGATTTGACAAAATATGCTAAAGAGAGATGGAAAATTAAATGAGAGTGTTGAGAAAACAGGAAAAAAAATCGAAATAAAAAAAAGAGATAAGTGGAAAAGAAAACATAATTTTAACTAAAAAAAAATACGGCAAATAATGGATGCTGGTATTATAAGCGAAAATGACAGGAAGAGAGAAGCAATGAAAGGATTGTGGGATAGAGTGGAGTGAAGAGAGAGAGAGAGAGAAGAAAAATTCACAAGAGAGAGAGAGAGAGGGGAGAATGACAGGAAGAGAGAAGTAATAAAAGGGTTGTGGGATAGAGTGAGAGAGAGAGAGAGAGAGAGAGAGAGAGAGAGAGAGAGAAGGGGAGAATGACAGGAAGAGAGAAGTAATGAAAGGATTGTGGGATAGAATGGAGAGAAGAGAGAGAGAGAAGAAAAATTCACAGAGAGAGAGAGAGAGAGAGAGAGAGAGAGAGGGGGGGGGAGAATGACAGGAAGAGAGAAGTAATGAAAGGAATGTGGGATAGAGTGGAGTGAAGAGAGAGAGAGAGAGAAGAAAATTCACAGAGAGAGGAGGGAGAGAGAGAGGTAGGGAGGGAGAGAGGGGTGTGACAGAGTAGAAAAAGCAGAAGAAAGCTGGCTAAAGACGTTGAAGGAGGAAGAGAATATTAAAAAGCGAGAACAGATTGGGAGTAGGGTGGAGATAATGAAATAAGAGAGAAAACTGATACGGATATATATATATATATATATATATATATATATATATATATATATATATATATAAAGAGAGAGAGAGAGGGGGGAGAGAGGGGGAAAACAAAATGAAAATAAAAAGAGGTAAGTGGCAAAGAAAACATAATTTTAACAAAAAAATACAGCAACAAAAAGAAAGAAATAGATGCCGGTATTATAGCGAAAATGACATGGGAAGGAGGAAAACATGAAATGTACATGAGGTAGGGTGGAGATAAGAAAGGAAGAGAGAAGAAAAATTCGCAGAGAGATACAGAGAGAGAGATAGAGAGAGAAATAGAGGGGGTGAGAGCGAGAGAGAGAGAGAGGGGGATTAGAAAGAGAGAGAGAGAGGATTAGTAGAGAAAAAGCACAAGAAAGTGGGAAAAGATGTTGACAAAGAATTAAAAAGCGAGAAGAAACTGGGAGAAGAGGGGAGATAATGAAAAGAGAGAGAGACATTGAGAGTGAGAGAGAGGAAGAAATAAAGAAAGAAAGAAAGAGAAAGAGAGAGTGTGTGTGTGTGAGAGAGAGAGAGAGAGAGAGAGAGAGAGAGGAAAAGATGAAAATGAAAATAAAAAGAGCTAAGTGGAAAAGTAAAATATAATTTTAACCAAAAAAAAAATAATAAAAATACAGCAAAAAATTTTTATAAGCGAAAATGACATGGGAAGAAGGAAAGAATAAAACATATGTGAGATAGAGTGGTGATAAGAAAGAGAGAAGGAATTGAGAGAGAGAGAGAGAGAGAGAGAGAGAGAGAGAGAGAGAGAGAGAGAGAGAGAGAAAAAACAGAAGGAGGGGTGGTAAAAAGACATAGAAAGAAGAAGAGAACATTTTTTAAAATGGAGAAAGCAAGTGAGTGAATAAGGTAAATTTACAAATGACGCCAGGAATGCGTTGCATTTGGTTTGTTAAATTTCTCGATGAACACTAAATCATTTTGTCAGTGATGCATAGGGATTGTGCAGACGAGCGAAGTTGAAGTCTTTAAAATCCGGTCGTCGTTCGTCTGAAATGCAAAATGCAGGCGAACTACTCAATGAGATTATCCTGGTCAAATTGTTAGTCGTTTGCTTAAACTTTTACTTTTGCTCTTTTAACATCAGCAATCAGGATTTTTTTTTTTATAAATTAATGTCAAGAGAATTAAGAGTAACAAAAAAAAAGACAGGTTCAAAATGGCGGGTCGAGGAAGAAGACGAAAATAAATTATTTTGAATAACTATTCATTTTATCTTATTTTTTTTTTTAACTCTTACGTTCTTCTTTTTTTTCCTTGTATTCAAAAAAAGAAAAAGAAAAAAGAAAGAAAAGAAAAGAAATATTCAATGATTTTCATTAGTACTTTATTTACTTTTTTGTTTTTAGGTTTTTCGGGGGGGGGGATCACTATTTTTTTTCAACTATTTTTTTCAGTTTGGGTTTTACAAATGCGTTATTACATATTTTATTTTGCTTCTCTTTCTTCTTTCGTATCCGACATTTTAACACGGTATTATCTGATTGTTTTTTTCTTTCCGTCTATATCAATATTTCATTCACTAAATGTTTCTTTTTTTATTTCTCTTTCCTCCCTTTTATATGCTATTTTTCCTATATCTTTAATTTCTTTACATCCATATTATAGTTGCTTTTTCTTACTCTTTTTTCCCTATTTTTCTTTCTTTTTTAAAAATCATTCTTTCTTTCATTTTCTTTCTCTTTCATTCACTTTATGTTTTTTTCTCTATTTCCTATTTAATTCGTCATATTTTCATTTTTTTTTTACTTACTTTTTCTTTTCATTTATTTTTATTTTTTTCTCTTTTTGTATTTTCATTCTTCTTTCATTCCTCCTTTCTTTCATTTTATTTCTCTTTTATTTTTTCTCTTTTTGTATTTTCATTCCTTCTTTCTTTCATTTTCTTTCTCTTTCATTCACTTTGTTTTTTTCTCTATTTCCTATTTAATTCGTTCATATTTTCATTTTTTTTTCTTTTACTTACTTTTCTTTTCATTTTCTTTCATTTATTTTTTTTTCTCTTTTGTATTTTCATTCTTCTTTCATTCCTTCTTTCTTTCATTTTATTTCTCTTTTATTTTTTCTCTTTTTGTATTTTCATTCTTCTTTCTTTCTTCTTTCTTTCATTCACTTTCCCTTTTATTAACTTTCTGATCTTTTCATCCATTTCCAAATTTATTTAGTTCATTATTGTTCAGTTCTTCTTTCCATTCATTTTTTCACTTTTTGGTTTTCATTCTTCTTTCTTTGATTCATTTTATTTCTCTTTCATTCATTTTCTGTTCTTTTAATCCATTCCCCATTTAACTCGTTCACTTATTTCATTCATTCATTTCATTAATTTTTTCCTTCACATTTTTATTAATTTATTTTCCCTTTTTTTTTTTATTCGTTTCTCTTTCTTTCTTTTTCGTTCGTTCATTCTTTATGTCTTCTTTCTTAACTTTTTGTTCTTTTTATGTTTCCCACTATATTTTTCTGGGGAATCTCCATAGTGTGGTGGCTAACGTCCTGGACTGAGACATCATAGCATGCAAGTTCAAACTTGAGACCCTCTATTACGTTCACTTCCGAACTAATTAATACACTTGCGAAAGGTATTTCTTGTTCGTCTATTTTATTTATCTTTTTGTCTCAGTTTATTTATTTTCTGTTTTTTTTTTTTAATTTCTCATTCAATTCCTTCATTGATTTTTTTTCTCACTTTTTTTTTTTCATTTTTTTAAAATTTATTTTTCCGGCCTTTTTCTATATTCTTTATTCCTTCTTTCTTTTATTTGCAACTAGAAACGACCACCCGGCATCGCAAGGGTAGAGAGGGATTTTTTTAAGTTAGTCTCGCAGATCCATTATTACTGAATTGTGATTTGGATCCTCGCTGGATGCTCCATTAAAATCCCTACGTAACAAAGAACCTTGCGTTGATCCAGTCACTCTGAAAATAGAAATTTATGTCTACAATATTAAATGGTAAAAAATTCCATGTTGTTATCATTCAAATTTTATTCTTTAGATATCTTTATGAATTTAAATCAAATATTCATGATTCTGGCTCAAAAACCAAGCCCTAATGATATCTAATGTGTATATATATTTACTTTGACGTTAATTGTTTTATTTTCGAAGTTTCCTCCGGGCATACAGATTCACACAACTGCCCTTTATATATGTATAGATAGATAACCTATTCTTTTTTCTTCTTTTACGTTTTTTCTTCAATTTATTTATTTCATTTATTCTTCTCACTTTTTTGTTGCTTCATTCCTTCTTTCAATCTTTCTTTCTCTTTTCTTTCCTTCTTTCCTTCTTTCAATCTTTCTTTCTTTTTTCTTTCCTTCTCTCCTTCTTTCAATCTTTCTTTTTTCTTTCCTTCTTTCAATCTTTCTTTTTTCTTTCCTTCTTTCAATCTTTCTTTTTTCTTTCCTTCTTTCAATCTTTCTTTTTTCTTTCCTTCTTTCTTTCTTTTTTTCTTTCCTTCTTTCCTTCTTTCTTTCTTTTCTTCTTTCCTTCTTTCAATCTTTCTTTCTTTTTTCTTTCTTTCTTTGGAATGACCCATTTTATTCTCTTGTATTTTTATGTTTTAATTTTTTTCAATTTATTTATTTTTCAATTATTTTTTAATCATTTCTAACAAGGAAAATTATCTAGAATGATTCATTCATTTTTATTTTTATTTTACGTTTCACAGTTGTCCAAATTTTTTTCATTTATTTTTCTCTGTTTCTTTTTATTCTGATTGTCACCCTGTTTTCTCTTCTTTCTTTTGCATTCTAGTATGACTTTTCATAGAAATTCACTTCGACTCTTTCTCTCTTTCTTTCATTCTTTGTTCTTTCTTCTTTTTCTCTTGCTTCGAATGTTTATTTCATTCTTTTGTTCTCTTCTTTATTTCTTTATAGAGATATATTTTTCTTATTTCCTTTTTTTAATCCTATTTATCCTTCACCCTCCGCCCCCCCCCCATTTTTATTCTGTTTACCTTTATTCTTTACTTGATTTTTTCATTTGTATCTTTTCTTTATTTCCGATGCTCAGCTACCCACCTTCTCCACTCCTTTGTAAAATCCTCCGTCAATTCCTCAGTAAATGTCTTTGTTTGTTTTCTTTTCCTAATTGTTCAAATGGCATTTTAACAAATCTTAAACTTTTTACAGTTGTCTGTTCGTTAAAGACGTGATTTCTGTTTTCCCTTTATTTTCTTGCACACGTTAGCTTCGGTTAATTTCTTTGAAAACTTTTCTCGTAATAAATAATTTGGTTTAATTCTTCGTAACCATCGACTTCTTCATTTCTTGCATCCTTTGCTCTTTTGTTCAAAGAGTTATTGAAAGAACCTCAGTATTCGTAGTGGCTAACGTGCAGTAACGCCATATAGTAGTAAGTGGGTTCGAACTCCAGTCATGTTATTACTTTCACCTTTGGACTTATACTCTTCGGTAAATATTAAACCCATACCCCAGATGTGTGTTAAATAATAACACTACTGTTCTTGTACAAGAATGGCTTTGGTATTAAATAACACACGAAAGTTGATATGCCATTTAATAATGGAACTAAATTAAACCAAACCAAAGAACTTTATTAACACTCAAGGCTTCAAAACAGTTCTGGATTATTTAACAACGTGTACATATAATTGAACCACGTATCTTTGAGAATCTGTGTTACGCCTCAAAGATGCGTGGTTCAAGGTTAACTGACCTGAAAAATAAAATAACTGGTGCATTATATCTTCTATTCATTCATATATCAACACTGAAAATTTTATTAAATTCGGTTAATTCCCTAATTTTTTTTCTTTCGTCAGGGTGTCATACAATGGTGGAATTTAGGTCCATTTTCGATTTAACCTGCCCATGCTTAACCTAGCAGGATCAATCCTATTTACGAATTGATGGAAAGCCTCTAAAATTAGTAGATCAGTTAACATACCATGGTAGTAATATCTCATCAATAAACGCTTAGGAAGGACACGGACTATGGATAGTTTATTGATCCTATAGAAATCTGATCTCTCTGATAAGATAACATGAAAGTGCTTCTAAGCTGTAACCGTGTCAGTGCTACGTTACGGCTGCACTACTGGGATTCAGACGAAACTCTTAGAGACAAAGATAAATGTGAGCTACACAATGATGCTTTTTTAAACAAATCTTGGTACCAGCTCACTATAAGAAAGCAACTGTGCAGCCACTTGCATCCTATCACACTAATCATCCGAGACGAATAAGACATGCTGGAGAGGCAAGGACGAACTCATAAGTGACGTCCTCCTGTAGACACATGAACGCACCACTGTAGACCGACCAGGAAAAAATCTCCATCAATCAGCTCTGCAAATTCTGGATGATGATCAATTACGATGGTTGAAGAGAGAGAGAGAGAGATAGATAGAGAGAGAGAGAGAGAGAGAGAGAGAGAGAGAGAGAGAGAGAGAGAGAGAGAGAGAGATGGATATCCGAGTATCCTGCGCGACCTGATGATGGTAATTACTATGATATAGATACATTGTTGCGAATGTAATTTTTTTAATGATAGCAAACAGAGAAAAACATGTCGTTTAAAAAATATGTCGTTTTAGAAAGAACCTCCATATCTATTGAGCCGTGTCGGCTGGACCAGTAAAATTCGCCGAATGCACATCTGCGGGTGCGTAAACCTGTAGGGGTTAATTTCGCATTTGCCTGAGGAGTTGTCTGCCCGCTTGAAGTCGCTGGTTCCCGCTAGGGGCCTCTTGTATTTAAGCGGCTGATTTGAACTTCTCTTCCTCTTTCCTCGCTACGAGACCACATGGGTTAGACAATTGTCATTCCCTTCAAGTTGGGGCTTCGGCCCTCAACGCCGGCTACTGGTCACTGTAAGTGATCTATACAGCATGGATTATTCTTAGTCTCATGTCTGTACCTTTATATTATGTGAACTTTTATTTAATCTTGTCAGTGACTTTTATGTATGTGTGTTTATGTACACTATTCTATCTTCTATTGTTCATGTATCTTGTTTATTCATGTACTGTATTATATAAAATGTATTGTCCCTCAACCCTTGTCGGAGTTGTATGTTCTTCAAATATTCACTTTGAATCATACAGACCTAACAATGGGTCCACTTGTCCGCTCTGACTGGTAACCCGCGTTGCTTAAGGACGGGATCCTGTTATATGGGTAGTCCATGACATTTCAAAACTCCACTTTGGCCCTTACTTCGGCTGGATCCATCAGTTAGTTACGTCAAGCCCTAGCACTTATATGATTGTCCCAACTCTATTACTCTTATGGCAACCGCTCAACCATCTTTTATCATATATTTGCTAGAAAGCGGTGGCTGAGGGTTTTAGTGTCCTGGGTAGAACGCCAAATTTAATATTGTGGTGAGTAGCCAGGTCTTGAGCTCTGGGGAATGTGGAGTACCCCTTTTATCCCTATTACTCCCAGGCCCACTCTGACCGGGATGGTAGTATCAAATAACATCCCACCTATGGGTTAAATAGATTAAAAAAAATGAGTTTTAAAAATCTATTTAAGTAGATAAGTTTAGAAAACACTGAATATTCAACAAGAATGAATAAAACAAAATGTCTTTAAAAAAAAATAACCCAAGGGGTTGACATGCCGTAAAATCCAACCAACCAACCAATACATCGTATCTATTATGGTTAAATGTTGCATTTTTTTAACGTCAATCCTCATTCTATAGGAGGATTCATTTGGTTCATGTCTCTTTATACATTTCTGTCTTAAATTCTTGAAACTTTGCGCCTTATTAAACACCAGCGTTTAATTTTACTAAACTGAATTACGCAGACTTTCACATTTCACTACGCTTAAATTAGCCAGAACCTCAAAATAAAATCAATCTTAGTTAATTTCAGTTTAACCCTAAAATACTTCTATAATTCAGTTATAAAGCAGACTGCTGTTAAATATCAGTGCAGGTGCAATATTGCCTCCTATGTTCTGGTAGTTTGTTAACTAAATTTAGTACAAGTGATTACTGAGTTCCGCTTTTGGGGGATATCAGATGTACTAAAATAAATCATTATATATATTATATATATATATATATATATATATATATATATATATATGGTGGACTCTCCTATCGTGAACGATAGATGAGAGTCAGAAGTGAGTGATTTGTTTCCTCCCTTGTTGTGCATGCTATCAAGAAAACATTTTGTGTTTCCTCGAGTGTGATAGCAGCCCATATATATATATATATATATATATATATATATATATATATATAGAAAGGAAGGAAAAAATAAAATAATTTTTTTAATACATTGTAAGAGATAAAAGATAAAAAAAAAAATATAAAATTCTTTTATTTTTTATTTATTTTTTAATTTTTACTTTTTTATTTTTTATTTTATTTTTTGAAAAGTAAACAGATTTTGCAATTCAGATAACTTGATTCTCCCATCTGATGAGACTGGATTTTGGAGAACTATATAAAATCAACTTAGATTTATATAGGCCCCTTTTTTGGTAAAAATAAATTTATTATGAAATTACGGTGTTGAGTTTTTCCTTCCTTTCTATGATAAATATTGCTCTGTATATAATCTAAAAGGTTATTTTACATTGAGCTCTCTTTAGTGATTTAAAGATTCACTGTATTTATACATACTGGATCATACAATAATAATACAGTGTATCTTAGAAGTCACATATAGAATCATCCCTTACTACCAAGTTTTGGATACCTCTCATCTCTCTCTCTCTCTCTCTCTCTCTCTCTCTCTCTCTCTCTCTCTATCTATATATATATATATATATATATATATATATATATATATAATCTGACAGTATGATTGAAAATAGATAGAAAAACAAACGATTATAGTAGTACGATGACAAATATCTGTTTCGAACTTTTATAAAACTTTTAGTTTTAAAAATAAATTAATTTTATCTTTAATCCAAAGTACGCATTTTTATGCAAATTTTAAAAGACATTCAGGCCCAGAAAGTGAGCGATATTTCAACCTCTCGTGCCAAACCTTTAACTATTCCCCCTTCTTTCTTTCATCAGTAGAGTTGCTCTTGAGGAAGACCGTTTTTATAAAATATATCTGTACGACTATTATTATTTGTTTATCTATCTATCTTCAATCATATATTATATATATATATATATATATATATATATATATATACTAATAATTTGAAGGCAATTACAATGCATATGAAAATAAAAACAAAAAGATGTTATTTTTGTCTTATCGATTTCGAGGTATAAACTTCACCATCAGAGGTGCATAACAGAAATGACATTTCTGATATGCACCTATGATGATGAACTTTATACTTCGAAATCGATAAGACAAAAATAACATCTTTTTGTTTTTTATTGTTTATACGCATCGTAATTGCCTTCAAATTATTAATATATTATAACATACTTAACAATGCTTCAAGCAAATTACCAATTACTTTTATATATATATATATATATATTATATATATATATATATATATATATGATGAGACTATTTAAAGTATATATATATATATATATATATATATATATATATATATATGATTTAAAGTATATATATATATATATATATATATATATATAATATATATTATATCTGTTATATATATACAAAGTAAAATTAGCTATATTCATTGATAGATGTAAATGTAAGTTCGAGTAGAGAAGACATAAATCAACGGCGTCTGGTAACAGTTGCCATATGTCGTTGACTTCAGGACTCCGCTCCAGTAAATACATATAGATACAAGATAATATGACACTATAAATTAGGCTCATCAAATATACCAACAAAGAAGTATACGCGGACTCCACAACGACATCTATCATCTATCTATCTATATATATATATATATATATATATATATATATATATATATGTTGGATGTATGTGGCGAAAATGGGAAATATACAGAAATATTATATACACTGAAGATTAGATTAATCAGATATACCAACAGAGAAATATACATGGATTCCACAACTTGTATATATATATATATATATATATATATATATATATATATATATATATATGCAAATACGGTGAGGAAATTAATCCGACAATATGAGCAGAAAATATTTTTAAAATATAACAAACACAGGAAGTTATGATTAGGGGAAACAATTTTATGTGTCAATAATTAAGCATTTCGGTATATTGTACCATCTTCAGGACACTGTTAAGTAATGTTTATGTGAGGGACAAAATGAAAGATGTTAAGTGTACAGTGAATCTTTCATTTTGTCCCTCACATAAACATTACTTAACAGTGTCCTGAAGATGGTACAATATACCGAAATGCTTAATTATTGACACATAAAATTGTTTCCCCTAATCATAACATCCTGTGTTTGTTATATTTTAAAAATATTTTCTTCTCATATATCTATCTATCTATCTATATCTATATATATATATATATATATATATATATATATATATGTATTTTAGGTGGTCTCCGTATGCTTCTCTCGGTATATATATTTAAAAAAAATGTTTTTTTTAATTGGGCGTTATTATGAAGCATTAAAAATGTATAAATGTATGAACTCGATATTATGGAATATTGAATTCGCTTATTTTTAATTATTTTTTGTCATAAATTTTCAGGTTCGTTAGATACCCTTTGTCAAATGTTATTACTGTTTAACGGCTTGTAGAAATACTGGATATGCGGGAGAAACATCAACACCCTTTAGACTAAGACTAAATAACCACACATCCACAATAAATCTCAAATCCCCGCATGGTACAATAGCACTTCATTTTAACACCTTATCACACAGCCTTACACACCTCAAATGCATCTTATTAGAACACGCATTTCCAACAACGCAATCTAGAAAACAATCAGAAACTAAATGGATTTAAAATTACAGACGCACGTGAAGGGATTAAACGCAGATATCGGAATTCTCCGTTATTATAAATATTTCAGAGACGCTGCCACTGTCGATAACAACAGAGACAAAGAAGCCGTTAAACAGTAATAACATTTGACAAAGGGTATCTAACGAACCTGAAAATTTATGAGAAAAAAATAATTAAAAAATAAGTGAATCAAATACTCCATAATATCGAGTTCATTCATTTATACATTTTTAATGCTTCATACTAACGCCCAATTTAAAAAAAAATAATTAATATATATATATATATATATATATATATATATATATATATAAATATTAGTTAAAATCATTGATAGAATGTATATGTAAGTTTGGGTAGCGGAGATATACAGCTAACGGCGCTCAGTGACAGTTGACATACATTGTTTGCTTCATGTCTCTGCTCCATTATATATATATATATATATATATATATATATATATATATATATATTATTTTTTTTTTATTTTTATATATATTATATATATATATATTATATATATTCAAATATTGATTTTTTAACTTCAAATTTTTAACTTTAAATCTAAAGAATATTGCTTTCGTTTTTAACTTAATTTTTTCACCTTCAATTTGTTTTGTTTTTTTATTGTTGTTTTTTGTCTTTAAATTATTTTTCATCTTTCAATTTCTTTTTTCGCTTTATTTATGTTTTTTTTCCTTTAGATTTTTTTATATTCAAATAAAAAAAAATCTTTATCTTTAAATTTTTTGCTGCAACTTTTTTCTTTTAATTTTATTTTAGCTTTCATTTTTTGTTTTTCGCGCAAAATTTTTTTCTTCAGGATTTTTAGATTTAAAAAAATCTTTAGCTTTAATTTTTTTCTCGAAAAAAAAAAAACTATCTTCAGTCATTTATTCTTTCATTTATTTGGTATTTCAATATTTTTAAAGGACGGAAGAACATAAAGCGATCTGCTGGGCGATCAGAGCGAAGAAGAGATGATATAACATACCGATAGATAGACAGATATACAGAGAGACATTCAATTTTATCTAAGTTGATTATTATTCATAAAGTACTATATAATCAATAAAGTGAACTATTAGGAATAATGGAAAGTATATAACTTTCCATCTGTGACCCAAACTGCGTCACCACCGGCGTCACAAGTTCCTTAGTCATATAAGTTACATTCTCAACAATTATGAAATAATCATTATTTCATCTTAATTGTCATCATATTTATTAACGTCTAGCTGAGTTGGATTTGCCGAAAACAAACACAGACAAACACACACACACGTATATATATACAGGGTCAGGCAAAATGATCTGACACATTTGTAGGTTGTTTTCTTCCAGTTGCTGCCATGAATTGGACTGGTGAGCAACTGAAAAAGAAACGAAAAACAATGGCTTTATAAAGAAACAAAACAAAATGGCATTATATGAAAAAAAAATGGCAATATATGTGCTTTTCGAAAATAAAAACACTTATTTGTTTCTTTACTGTATTTGCCTTTTATTTAACCTACAAATGTGTCAGATCATACTATTTGCATTGCCTGACCCTGTATATATATATATATATATATATATATATATATAGATAATCTACTGAGTCAGACGAACCTACTATTAGTTTCGCATAAAGCTCTTCAGGGCTAAAATCTGAGTCAGATTTTAGCCCTGAAGAGCTTTATGCGAAACTAATAGTAGGTTCGTCTGACTCAGTAGATTATCTTTATTACTTGGCTCTACTTAGGTATCGAGCACTTTTTAAAAATTAGCTTCTCCTAGCGGTTATATGAATATATATATATATCTTATATACATATATATACATATAAATTGTTTTTTCTTTTGGCCAAATACTATACCAATAGATTATTTTTTGTTGGTACGAATATCTTGGTCTTTTCTTTTTTTCAAAAATTTTTTTCTTCCTGGTTGATGTTTGGTAGTATATTTTTACAATCAAACTCTCTGCCGGGTTTTTTCTCTCCGCAAGGATCTACCAACACGCTTGGTATATTAAATATATATATATATATATATATATATATATATAAGAGACTTTTCTTTATAATATTAAATGATTTATCTAAAAGGGTATGCATTTACCCAACTATTTTTCCACAGGTAGAATGTGACACAAGGACACAAGTGAGACTTGAACTTACATTAGGACTGAATAGTTCTACTAGGATCAGAAAGTATTATATATGCCCAAGTAAATACAATTAGTTTAATAAGTATAAATTATAAACCCTGCAAATGAACTGCTATTAACTGAAAGAGTGGAGCAATGCTTTAATTAGTAATGTTTTATTACAAAATTGTGTCAATTTCAAACATTGCCTTTTTTTTTTAAACTGCTCATTTTTTATTTTGATTATAACAATTATAATCATTTGTTGGCACACAGTTTTAAGTTTTCTTATAATTTCCAAGTGATTGCACACACACACACACACACACACACACACATATATATATATATATATATATCTATATATATATATATAAAGGGTGGCTTACCGGTGAATATGGGCACGATCGTTAGAGGTGCACAGGATTCAGGGGTTAAGTCCGTGATAAAAACAAATACAAAGTGCTCAATACAAAGTAAAGCAAATTTATTGAAGAAATGGATACAATAGAAACCTACTCGTATTTCATCGCTAGAATCATCAGGGTTAAATCCTCTGAATTAATCGAGTTACGTAAAATGTTATACAATGAACATACGTGTAATCAGCTGCAATTAATCAGTAACTCGATTAATTTAGTGGATTTAACCCTGATGATTCTAGCGATGAAACTCGAGTAGGTTTCTATTGTATCCATTTCTTCAATATATATATATATATATATATATATATAAACGTAAACAAATATAGCTATTTTCAGCCGACAATATTTGGGAGAATATGTGCTTAATTGAAGTCAAACCTAATTTTTTTTAAGTTAATTCATTTAATGATTAATTAGGCGGGATTTAACTACTTAAATGTAAGGCTAAACAAATCGAGAAAAATCAATCTCTGAATGTACATTTCGACCTATTAGGTCTCATCAGCAGAGCTATAGATACGAAGATCGCCTCGTGTGTGATTCGAAACCCGTATGTCGAAACGACGCGCAAGCCTCTTACCCTTACACCAAACGGACTTCGCAATTTTTCATCGCTTTGTTTAGGTATTAGTAGTACTCATATTCCCCTTGTGAGACTTTCTGCTGATGAGACCTAATAGGTCGAAATATACATTCAGAGATTGATTTTTCTCGATTTGTTTAGCCTTACATTTAAGTAGTTAAATCCGCCTAATTAATCATTAATGAATTAACTTAAAAAAAAAAATTAGGTTTGACTTCAATTAAGCACATATTCTCCCAAATATATATATATATATATATATATATATATATATATATATATATATATATATATAAAGTTAGGATAACTTAGATATGGAGTCAACGGCGTTTGATGAGTATCAGTTTATCGCCTATGTGATCTTCGGATAAATGGGGATCTTATATGCAAGAAACATGGAGGCATGTGGTGTAATGTTTAGTGTTGTAGGAAATGGACTCGTCGACAGGAGTTCAATACCTGGACGAAGCTGTTTGCATTTCACATAGCACTTGTACCCTTGAGAAAGGTACGAATAGAATTTTCCCTCCAGCTATGTGTAAATAGCAGGGCAGACTGGGCTTTTTAACCATGGCTAGGTAACCAGTCTAGAAGAAGGAAAACTCCGAATTCAAACCTGTTAAACTCCGCGTAAGAAATTGACCTTGGATCGCATCCTACTCGAGCGAAGGGGTTGGTAAATACATATAGGCGAGAAACTGAGAATGACCAAGCACCGTAGACTGTAAATCCTAACTTGGCGTTCAGATTGTCAGCTCTGCTTTTACCGTTTTTTTTTCTAATCACCCCGCCTTCTTTCCCTCAGCCTGGTCTGCTTATGTTTACATTCTGTTTGGCGTATATATGTTGTGTTTGCATAAGAAGATTCAACTGGTGTATGTATATGTGTGTTGTAATATATATCTTATTATAATGGAGATTGTGGGTTTGTATGTCTGTAACCGAAACTATATTACTATTCAATTCACAATTCCCTTTGTTATTTACATCACATTCTCCATGATTTTATTTTTATTTAAACCTCAATTATGAGTAAAATTGTTTTACATCATTAAGACTGTTAACAATATCTACATACTAATAACATGCAATTATATTTATATATTCAACGAAATAGCGGTTTACAGTGTGAATGGGAAGGCTAATTTGCATATTGATCTTAAAAAATTTGATTTTAATAAATATATGCTTAGTATTATTGATTTCTAATTGTTTGGTTTTATCTTAATAAATATGAGCAAAAATCTCGGGGATAAATCTATTAAAATAAAGAAATAACTGTAATTTTATTATTTTCTTCCTATTTTAACTAAATAGTTAAATTAGGGAAATTTACCACTGAAAGACGGGAGTAAGGGAAAATGGTGGAACAGTTAGTTTCAAAGTTGTTCTATTTTCCGATTATACCCCCTCTGTTCCAAATATTTTTATCTGAATTCATATTCAGTTTCATTAACCTTTCTAATTTAACATGATATTTTATTATATTAAAACTTAAATACTAAATTATATATTTGCTAGTATATATATATATATATATATATATATATATATATATATGTATGTGTGTGTGTGTGTGTGTGTGTAAATATATATACTTCATCAGCATTGCAGTTTCAAAAGACTATATTTTTCTCGAGCCCCTGAAGTTAAAGTGCCTTCTATGACTGTGAAGGCCAATGTTCGAAAAAAGACCAACCACAGATGTCGCATGTGAAGTTCTCCCTGATGATGTTGTTGTGCCGGTGCTCTGTTGTAGCTGCTTGCTTCCGGACCTCTTGGCTTCATGGCGTTGTGCCAATGTGATTTCAGATACTAATAGCCCGCTACGGAGGGCGGCTCTGAGCCAAATTTTCATATACGGAAGGTGGTAATACCAAAATCATCTGAGATCATATAGGAGACATCTTTAGATCACAGCTGGGAACGACAAATTTGTCTCTTGCCAGACGAAAACTCTGCATAGAAGTGGCCCCTCTGGATTCATCCATCATCCATCCGGCGGACATGATCCAGTCAACGGAGAAGATGCTGCCTCAGTAGAGAGCACAAGCTTGGAAGTTGAGCTCTCGATAGAACCGCTGTTTAGTGATCCTGTCCCTCCAGATGATGACCAGAATACGTACATTTCCTCACAACCTTTCAGGTTATCGTGGTTGCGAAATGTCGACAAAAACACGAACTATAAAATAGACTGGAAAATCTGTAGGTTTTTCCTAGACGAAGAATAACATTATTTGTTTAAATTACAACTATCAAAAAATATTGTATAACAAAAAGACAGAAGTAAATAAGTTACATTTTTTATCGCAGTTTCAGTTATGGTCTTAGAGGAAATCTTGAATTTTTTATTTGTAAACACAGACAATCATTCCGAACACCTGTTCAGTTGATGACAATATCTCGGCAACAATAAGTCAGTACAGGTGTGTCTAAAAAGATGTGTATATCTGTTTCCACCATCAGATATTTGAAAGGTGTCACAAATATAATAACACTTTGGTTTGGTTTGATTAATTTACGGCGTATCAACCTCAGTGGGTTATTTAATGTTGAAAAAGGTTGGAAATAATTTCATACTTAATGGATACTCATTTTTTTTATTTACACATTTTTCTATTTAACCATAGATGGGACCCTAATAGGTACAACCACTCCAGGTCAGAGTAGACCTAGGAGCAATGGTGATGAAGGGGTGCTCCACATTCCCCAGACCCCAGAAATGGAACCTTACCATCAGGTAGGGTTTAACATCATCCTAGCACCTATATGATAAAACAGGTTGGGGTTGCCATAAGGGCAATAGATTGGTTCAATCAAAGAGGTGCTAGGGCTTAATGGGATCAGCCGATTGGTCGGAGGTGGGCCTCCCTGACTGCCCGTCTAGTCAAAGTAAGAGCCAATGTGGAGTGTTGAATACCATGGACTGCTCAACACCTGGGTTGTATCCTTAAGCATCACGGGTCACCACCCACGCCAACATGTGACCCATTAGGGTGAGGGTCTTACCTCTCTGCAGAGGTGCAGTCGGTGTATTCTAACGCCCCAGCCGACAGGGGATAAACACTTAGGATAAATACAACGCAAACATCTTGAAGTGTTCTGTTCATGATAATAATGGAAAATGTAGATACAATATAAATTTATAATTCTAAAAACATTTTGTGTTGTTATGACATTAAGAAGCAAACAACTAGTGAAATGGCAGAGAAGTGCACCATGGTCTTCTGTTGAGGAGTGACACCAGATCCATTCAGATCATTAGGATTAACATTCACAAAATGTGAATGGCATAATCTTTTTTTTTTTTAATAAGGATAGCCTCATGATGCGGTGATGCGCTAAGTCAACTCGCTCACACCTATATTATATAATTTTTTTTCTCTTTTTCGTCATACAACGTGTGATAGCACGTGTGATACCCTGCCCTCATCAGCAGCCAACTAGGAGTGATAACACCGTTTCGGTAGCAAAGGCAGGACTGCCACTTCCTAGCGCTACCAAGCAGCTTTTGCCACCGGACAGGGTATTAAAAAAATAAAATAATGCAGAGAAGAGATTATATGATCCGTTCATCGGAGAAGTTTTGTTATCAATTTAATGCCGCTATCATTAAAGATTATCGTTGGATCTTGGAGTTTTGGTAAATCTCTTAAGGGAGGTATTGGGATACCGCTGAATTCATCCGAATATGTTATTCTCAGGTGATTTTCGAGTTCCTCCTTCTGGTACATCGAGCTTGCCGCTTTTTGATTCCACGAAAAGTTTTTTTGGCGAAAGCATAGGGATTCGTATAGAATGATATCCGAGCCTGACGTTTTTTCTTTCGGTGTTTTCTCTGATTTTCAGCTCTGGAGATCACCAAAATCTTTTTTTGAATATCATTTAGGATATTCTGAAACCCAATATTTCGTTACTTGGGGCTTCTTTTAATCGGCGCTTTACCATTCTCTGTTTCGATCTTAACTTTCCTTTTTAGATCTGTCGTCTATTCGGCCGTTTTTCTTCTTTTTCGTCTTTTTTATGCGTTACTACACCAAACACACCAGACAAACGTCATGTATAATTCTACAGAAGGATGTTATTTTTGGTTAATAGAACCCTTAAATGGGTGGTGAGCAAAAAAGAAAGCTCCTCGTCCAAATTAGTCCAAGTAGCTTTCTGATTGCCCTTGGGCCACTGAATTCTTGACTTGCTAGGAATGTTGTTACGTAGTGCCTTTTCTTTGACGGTACCAAATATCTATGTTATATACTTCTCTTACTTCTTACTCTGCCGTCTATTCTTCTGGCCGGATCTGGTATAACTTCTAAGGTCTCGTCTGGTCTTCTATTGAGGGTTCCGTGTCTGGTCTCTGTTGGGGATCACTGCTTATCAGAAGCCCTGTGCTATTGTTAGCTTTTAGTAATAACAACAAGACTTCGATTTACGATGATGTTACTTTATTCCATAAACCCCCAGACCAGACAATGCGCGCGGATCCTTCCATCTTGCTAGCTTCGCTTCTAAGTCCTAACTGACTGAGTTGCTTACACCTTAAACCGGAAGGGGGTACTATTGCCTTCCGTTCTCACGTTCCATCCCCAGAACGCAAGGTGAGAGTGAGGTCAAACGCTGTCACTCACTCTCAATGCCATCAGCTGCACAATATGATTTCTACACTATTGTCATAATCATTAGGTACTAATGATTATGTAACAATGTCCCAGGTTGCTGCCGCTCAGCAATGGGCTCCTGGACACTGTGAGTGTGTTCCTGGTTCATAAGCCCATCATTCGATTTACATTCTATAGGAGAATTACGTCGTTCGCACCAGCGTGCCTTGTGGATTCGTAACCCTCGCAAGCTGTTAAATTCTCTGCTACAATCACACGTTGTAGCCGGGTACAGGTCCAAGTCATTTTCGTTTGTGCAAGTATGACGGGTGATATATCCTCCCTCCCCGCTACAGACACCCAGATGGCATTTTCCTTTTGTAGAACTGTACATATTTTAAAAAGAGTCCTGTCTTTCCAGGATGCCACTCCAACTTTCTGGAGAGTTACATTGTCTTTCCAATGGGTCATCTTGCTTTCCAGAGAGTCTTAGCATTCGAATTTTCGTCATACAACGTGTGATAGCACGTGCGATACCCTGCCTTCATCAGCTGCCAACTAGGAGTGATAACACAGATTCGGTAGCTAAGGCAGGACTGCCACTTCCTACCGCTACCAAGCAGCTTTCGCCACCGGAGAGGGTATTAAAAAATGAATAATATATATATATATATATATATATATATATATATATATGTATATGTGTGTGTGTGTATTCTTATTTAAAAACGTAACAAAATCTTTTATTAGTGCTGGAACGGATTAACGGCAGTTCCGTTTATTCCAATGGGGAAAATTGATATAAGAAGAAATTGAGTTACAAGTGCAACGAATTAAACTCGTAAATCAAGGTCCATTCTATTACAACTCCAATCAGAGAAAACAATTATATATATATATATATATATATATATATATATATATATATATATATATTCACGTTAAAGCAAGCGTCATTATATGTTCTTCGCCTTCCATTATTGCACATACATTGATCACGTCATTTGCTTTTCGTAAACAAATGTGCATATAAAAAATTAACGGTTAATAGCATCGGATTCACACAACCGCTATACACTTAACATTTTTCATTTTGTTCCTCACATAAACATCACCTAACAGTGTCCTGAAGATGGTATAAAATACCGAAATGCTTAAGTATTGACACTAAAAATTGTTTCCTGATCGTAACATACTGTGTTTGTTATATTTTTAAAATATTTTCTTTTCATATTGTCGGATTAATTTCCTCATCGTATTTCCATATATATATATATATATATATATATATATATATATATATATATATATATATATATATATATATATATATATATATATATATATATATATATATATATATATATATATATATATATATATATATATATATATATATATATATATATATATATATATATCAACCCCACCGCTTAAGCAGCACGTGACACAAGATCAATCCCTTAAGCAGAGATTGAGACTTTTGAATTCTGAGTTTTCCTTCTCCTAGATTGGCAATCCTAAACACGGTTAAATTCTCCAGTTTTGTCCTACATTTATATTTGGATTCATACCTTTCCCAAGTGTATCAGTGCTAAGTGAAATGATAAAAGCCTGTTCCAGGATTTTAAACACCAGTCACCGTGTCTATTTCCTACGACGATAACCATTACACTGCGCGCCTCTGCTAATAAGACTGTTCGCGATTCTTCATTATTTTTAGCAACTCAGCATAACGGAAACAACCCTAGCGATTTTGCTAATCGAGTATCAAGACATTTCTGTTAATTCCCGCATTTTTGCAAACATTTCCCGTGTTTAGCGCGAAAATCCTTTCCGGCTTCTACCAGATAAATCATTAGTAATTACTGCTCGTTTAGCATTCACCCGGACCCGGATTACAGAAGCAGAACGGAAATATGCGAATATTTAATGTATTGATTATTTTCGACCATTTTGGTCTGGGCAGCAGAGGGGGGGGGGCATTATTTTGTTCACGTTTTTTTTAAATTTTTATTGTTAATACATTTATTTTTATTTGGAAATTATCATTATGATGATTATAAAAATAAAATAAAGTTTTGGTAAAGGCAAATATTTTTATTTTAACCATTCCGATTTCCTTAAAAATTATTTTAATTTTTTTTTCTGTTTTATTTTCCCCAATTATGTTATTTCAAATTAAAAGAGTTAAAGGCGATCCCAAATAGAATTAAATCATCTTTAAGATGTTTAAGCTGAAGTTATCAAGATTTCTTTTTTTTACATTTTTTTAACGCTTTCATTATTGAATAGTGTTACTATTCTTTATTGAGAAATTCGTAATTAACTTTAATTACTTAAATCATAACTCATTCTCATTTTTGAAATTTTCGGAATTTCTATTTTTGTAATTATAAAGATGATTTTTTTTTCTTTTCTTTTCTTTTTAGCTGTCATTTAGTTCCTTTTTTTAATATTTAAAAATTTCCTTTATTCTAATCTTTTGTAATTTTGAAGAAATTCAAAACAAATTTTTAGTTTTATTTATTTTATATTAAAAGAAAGAAATTGCTCCCTGTTCATTTTTAACCCATTTTAATTTTCACTAAACCGCTTTTTCTTTTCTCTCTGAAAATATTTTGAAGTAACATTAAATATATTTTTAAAACTTTATATTTTTCTACCCCAACAATTTTTTGTTTTATTTTGAGTTTTTTATTATTTCATCATTCCAAGAATTAAACAGTAACAAGATATACAAGTTTGTCAAAAAAGTATCGAGAATTTTGGTACTTTTTGACACACCTTGTATTCTGAAAAAATTAACGTTCCATTCATTCTTCATTTCTTTCTTGGTAAATACAGCTTCAAACTTGTCACTTTTATGACACACCTTGTATTCTGAAAAAACTAACATTCCATTCATTGTTCATTTCTATCTTGATAAATACAGCTTTAAGATGTGTACTTTTTGACAGACCTTGCACTTTGAAAAAATTAACGTTACATTTATTGTATAGATCATAGACTATATGGCACAAGCACTATATAGTTTTCCGAGACTGCAATTCCAATGATAAATACCCTCGCTAAAGGTACTAATCCAATTATTCTTCCCCGTCCCAGTTAAGTAGTACGATAAGTAGTAGGGAATACTGATCTTGATATGGTAACAGGTCTTGGAGAAGGAAACTCTAAATTCATCCTACCCATGGGGAACTGGTTGTGTAAATATCAGTCTTCCTTACTACTCATCCTCCTAAACTGAGGAAGAATAGTCGGATTAGTACCTTTAGCAAGGGTATTAGCTCTATGTGAAATGCAAACAGCCTCGTTCAGGATTTGAACTATGTGTCATTTAGTATGATAAGATTGGAATATTTCAGAGTATATAACTATGGGCAAATTATCTACATTAAGAATAGATTATTGAAGCTATAATTGTTTATAGAGGATTATTATATCACCATTAGTTTTCTGGTTTGATTTCTTTGTTTAAATGACATATCATCCTCGTGGGTTATTTAATGCCAAACCCTCTTTGAAGTATCACATCCTTAAACTGTATATAAAAATAAATGAACACAAAAAAATCATGACCAGTTATTTTGTCTGAATTTTGGACACATGGTGCAGCAGATATAAGGGTGACTTAAAACAGTTCTAAGTGACATTCAACTGCAGGTTTCAGGTTCAATCCTGACTTCAGGCGAAAATAACATAGAATACTTAACATAACTTAGCACTTGTACTCGGTCATGGTTAAATGAATAACAATCTACCCCAATAGATTAAATAAAAGGTTCGGTTCGAAGTTCCGTGAAAGGTTCCTGATTATGACATATAGACTCCCGAGCTCGACAAAAAGGTTCCCAAGTTCTACAAGAAACACCTGAATAAGACCGGAGGACGCATCGTTCGAAATTTTGTATATGACAATAAAGATGAAGACAGCTGTTCGAAAAATCTAGATAAAAATAAGCCCTACTATTTATCTATGTATATATACCCAAGCCAACCGTCACAAGCAGGATACGACACAAGGTCTATTTTAATATTGGTTTGATATTACAGTTATCTTTAAGGGGGTTAAATCCGATCTCACTGACAAGTTAAAGCTGTGATTATATCAGTACTGCTGTATGGCTGCACTACTTGGACCCAAACGAGGCGCCTTGAGAATAAGCTAGATGGGAGCTGCACAAGAATGCTGCGGGTGGTCTTGAACAAATCGTGGAAACAGCACCCCAAAAGAAGCAGCTGTATGGACAGCTGCCCCCCCCATCTTACAAACCACCCGAGTCAGACGGACAAGGCATGCTGGACACTGCCGGAGAAGCAAGGACGAACTCATAAGCGACGTTCTTCTTTGGAAGCCAACACATGCTAACCAGGGCCGACCACCAAGGACCTACATTGACCAACTATGTGAGGATGCTGGATGCTGCGCAGAGACTCCCCAGGGACAATGAACAATAGGGAAGGTTGGCGAGAGATTGTCATGGATATCCATGCTAATTGTGCGACATGATTGTCGTACTATTTATCCCACGCTGGGAAAACACATGGATCCAATCCTTTCCCAAGGGTACTGGCGTGAAGTTAAACAAACAGCTTCAGACAGGATTTGAACTCGGTCGCCGATTTCATTTGCTACGGCAATAACGTTACACAATAACCGCCTGCTTTATAGTAATGGTTAATTGTGAATTGCTTATATAGAATATTTACCTCCCATCCCGCTTACGCGGGTATGACGCAAGGTCTTTTAATGTGGGACTACCCACGAGCTGAAGACCATGGGATGGCAGGTGCAAAAAATCGTCGATCCCGTCGGCATTCCCCCTCAAGGAGGGCATCTTAGGCACTGGGTAATAATTCCAGCCTTGCCCCTTTAAATCAAGTGGAAAGGTGCTGTCTGTGGTGATGCCCCTTGGGATCACACCGTTAATTTTCACTAATAGTCCAGTGACCAAATTAAACATTTAAACAAAATATTTAATAAAACATTGAAACATTCTAGAGACACTGACGAATGATGTTTTGTTTAGTTATTTCTCAATTTACATGTTGTCTTTATTGGTTAAATAGATGTTACTTTGTGTCGGTCACCGGAGGAGACTTCGAAAATAAAACAATTAACGAAAAGTAAATATATATACACATTAAATATCACCAGGGTTTGGTTTTTGATAGATATTTAGTTTATATTCGTGAAGATAATTAAAAAAATAACAGCATGGCTTTTTTTTTCATTTACTATTTTAGATAGTAGACATTAACATTTTTTCAAAGAATCTGGTTCAATTCAAGCTCTATTTTTTGTATATAGGTATTTAAAAAGGGCATCACACGAGGATTCAACTCACGATTCAGCGGGACTAACTTTAAAAAATACCCCTCTTCCCAAGTGAGGCCGGGTAGCCGCTGCTCGTAAATTAATAAAGGATAAAACTTAACAAAAAGCAAATAAAAACAAATGCAAGAAAAATATACAAAAATAATACAACTAAACTTCAAGACAGGATATATAAAAATAAAACATAATAAGACAAAGATATAGAACATATCTTTATTAATGTATATATAAATATACATTTAGTGTTAACTGTTTAAATCCCGGGCAATGCTGGCTAATCCTGCAAGTTTATACCTAAGTTTTTAAAAAAATAAAGTAAGTAATTGTATTTTTAAAAAAGATCTGCGACTCGTTATGAAAATCCCTTTCACGTATCAGCCCTCAAATGTAGTCTCCCATAATGTTTTCGTAATATGCCCCTGGATAACAAAAGGAAAGTTTGAAGAGAAAAATTGGTCATTTCCGTTTACTTTAGGCATAAACGATTCGGAAATGAGACTTTCTGTCCAGCAGCAAGACAAAGTAAATCAAACTGTTACATAGAGTTATAGTTGTAATTATGGTGGTATAGTGGTATGGTGGCCGGCGGACCCCTTTTCTGGAACAAATAGATAAATAGACAATATATAATACAGGGATGAAAGACAAACGAAATCTCTCTCTATATATATAAAGGGCAGTTGGCATATATGTATGTCCGGATGAAACTACAAAAATAAAACAATTAATGAAAAAGTAAATATATAAACACATTCACTATCACCTGAGCTTGGTTTTTGTGCAAAATGAATGATGATTTTATTTATATTCCTGAAGATAATAAAAATTAGAATTTTAATATAAAGAGAAGGGAAAATCATTGGCGGCGTTCATGATTAAAACATAAACAAACCAATTATGGAAGACCAAAACAATCAATAGATATGCGAGACTAACTTTTTATCCCTCCTGTACAAGAGCAAAGTCGGATAGCCACTTCTAGTAAAGAATAAAGGAATAAAAGAATGGCAAAGACAGAGAGTGAACAAAGAGTAAACAGAAATAAAAAAAAATTAAACGGAAAAGAGAAAAAGAAAGGGAAAACGAACAATAACAGAATGAAACAGACAAAGGACAATGTGTATTAATAGAAGAATCGGAAGAGAGAGAGAGAGAGAGAGAGAGAGAGAGAGAGAGAGAGGGGGTGGGTGGAGGTTTAAGCAGAAAGAAGAAGAGAGAAAAGAAATAAATAAAAAAAAGAAAGAAAGAACATTAACAATGAGAGGTAGACAATGAACAAGATTCATAGAAAGAGAAAATACGAGAAAGAGAGAGTGAGAGAGAGAGAGAGTGAGTGAGTGAGTGAGTGAGAGAGAAAGAAAGAAAGAAAGAAAGAAAGACACACAGACAGAGAGATAGAGAAAGATTAAACAGAAGTAAGAATGGAAGAATAAAAGAAGGGAATAAAGAACGGTAACGGAATGAGAGTCGTATAAAAAGAGAACATAGGAGAAGAGAGAGAGAGAGAGAGAGAGAGAGAGAGAGAGAGAGAGAGAGGGGAGACGGTAACAACTGTAACGCAATGAGAGACCTATAAAAAGAGAGAGAGACAGACAGAGAGAGAGAGAGACAGAAAGAAAAAGAGAAAGAGAAAGAGAGAGAGAGAGAGAGAGAGAAGAGAGAGCGATAAAGCAGAAAGTGTAAGAAGAAAAAATAGCGAAAGAACGGTAGCAAAATCAGAGATAGACAAAGAACAAGACCTATGCAATGTCGTCAGGGTGGCCTAATGTCAGTATCAGCCAGACAGCGAGAGAGTCTATCCCCTTTTCGCTAGCGCTAGACCAGGGAGATTGTTTTTGATGTCTGAGACGGAGAGCCACACCTACAATCAGTTCTTCACTTTGCCGCACAGATCCCTGTGCTACTCATACGCTGAGTTGGCGAGGTCAGGTATCGAACCCGGGACCTTATAGTTCCTAGTTGGACACTCTACCGACTGAGCTAATCCGGCATGAATAGAGAAAATATGGGAAGAGAGAGAGAGAGAGAGAGAGAGAGAGAGAGAGAGAGAGAGAGAGAGAGAGAGAGGAGAGCAAAAGCGTAAATAGCCTAAATAGAGAAAATATGGAAAGAGAGAGAGACAGAGAGATAGACAGATAGAGAGAGAGAGAGAAACAGAGAGACAGAGAGAGACAGAGACAGAGAACAAAAGCGTAAATAGCCTAAATAGAGAAAAATATGTATATATATATATATATATATAGAGAGAGAGGAGAGAGAGAGTGAGTGAGAGAGAGAAAGAGAGAGAGAGAGAGAGAGGAGAACAAAAGCGTAAATAGCCTAAATAGAGAAAATATGGAAAGAGAGAGAGAGAGAGAGAGAGAGAGAGAGAGAGAGAGAGAGAGAGAGAGAGAGAGAGAAAGAGGGGAGTCCACTTGAAAAAATAGAAAGCGAGAGAAACAAAGAAACAATAAAAGAATGAACAAGAGAAAAATAGAAAGAATTTCCGACAAAAGAAAAGAAAAAAGAAAAACGTTTAAAAAGAAAATTAAACAAAATGGCGGTGAAAAAAAAAAAAAAGATGAAAGGATTGTAAAAAAGAAAAAAAAAGAAAAAAAAAGAAAAGAAGAAAAAAAGAAAAGATGAAGATGAACATACATTTTTACGGCAGTCATTCATTGTTATTAATAAGCCTTTTTATTACATCTTTACTCACCATATTTTAAGTTATTTTTCCTTTTTTTTCTTGAAGCCAAGACGATGTTGAATGCAAACACCATTTGGTAAAAATATTGTACAAGAAATTAACGAAAAAAAAAAAACAAACAAAAAAACAACACATAAAAAAGAGAAAAAAAATCATTAAAAGAAAAGAAAAACCCCTAAAAGCTAAGAATGTATTCTTGGTTCGTTTGTTGAGGGTGGAGTCGTAGGACAAACAGATAGAATAATTCCAGGCCATTGTTCTGCCGGCTTCTTTTAGAGGCAGCTCTCTTCTTTTTAGCATTACGCTTCATTCAAAACATTCTATGAGCCTCAGTTTCTTTTTCGCACCCGGATTTGATTTCAATACAATATAATTTGTTCCATTGTGAAAATTTGCATATTTTCTGCTGGCTTTTTTTCTTTCTTTCTTATTTTATTGTACATTCGATCGTAGAAATCACCACACAAATAAACACACACACACACACGCTCACACACATAGGATATAATATATATAACACACACGTCTGTGTAGAAACACACATGTATTCATAGATGCATGTAGGCTATATGCACACATAAGTATGTTCTTTTAGTGTTCTAATTCAAGTGTTACATGCATTTACAAATGTATACCTACGCATAAAAATGTATTTGTGCACGACTGAATAAAGTATATATATATATATATGTATATATATATACAGGGTGTCCCAGAAGTCGCGCACCATGTATGAAAATACATATAAAAAGTATAAAAAGACACATGAATATCAGTTTTATTCATCATAATCATAATAGATGCTCAAATTGTTCACCCTCTCCATTGATACATACATCAATTCTCTTTATAAAAATGTCTTTTACTCTGTTGAGGGTTTCAGTGTCTTAAGAATACGATGTACTGATGATTTGCTAATTGTAAGCTCCTGGCTTATTTTCCTTACTGATTTCTAGGGGCTTCTAGCAACATTCGCCAAAACCATAGTTGATGTTGCTTCATCAGTTGCACTCTTTCGTCGACCACATCTCTCGCGGTCAGCAACTGAGCCAGTTTCTTGGAAACGTTTTATCAAACGGCAGACAGTGGCATGGTTCAATAGTTTTTTCTCGCTCGGGATGGGTTCGGTTGAATTCTTCAGCTGAAGTGTGTAGCCCCAACTCTTCGAAACATAAAACACAATTTAACTCTTTCTTGTATTGTTAATTTCTCACCTATATCCAATAAAATCTGAAAGAAAATTATATGGTGCGAGACTTCTGGGATACCCTATATATATATATTGTGTTGGACCATTCTACACTTTTTGGCACAGTCGATTGGAAAGAATTGGTGCATCAAGGAATGCAACGAACCCAATCAACGGCTGACCTCAGGAATTTTGAATTCAGAATTATCCCTCTCCTAAACTGGTTACCTACCCACGATTAAAGAGGCCAGTCTGTCCTACTATTTAACCCATAGCTGGAGGGAGAATATATGGATTCCTACCTTTCCCAAGGGTATTAGCGCTATGTGAAATGCCAACAGCTTCGTCTAGGAATTGAACTCGAACCGACGAGTCCATTTTCCACGACTCTAGCCACTATCCCACACGCCTCCATACTAGCCCACGTGCCTCCATGGTTGTTCACTAGATGAAAACTCATGCGTCGAAAATCGACGAGAGAGTCCATTTTATATATATATATACATATATATATCCATGGAAACTACAACATACACAGGGAGAATAGTAACTACAAAACATAATTAGTCAATTCCTATGCATTTTCGGAGGCGGTGAGCAAGACCGTGATTGTACTGCTCGTAAAAAAAAATAAACCATAACAAATAATTATTATGTTTATTACATGAACTAGATCAGGTGTATCATGTTTCAGCTAGACCACTGGAAGATATATTGAACTTTTTCAACTCGTCTTTTCTTCGGCTGTTCTTCTTTTCACGCCCCAGTACCATGATAATTAAATTAATTGACAATGAGGAATTATAGTAAATAGAAGGGGCACGTGATGTAATGGTTGTCATCCTCACTGATGGACACGTGACCCGAGTTCAAATCCTGGATCAGCCTGTTTCCATTTCACATAGTATTGATACCCTCAGGAAAAGTATGCATCCAATTATTTTCCCTCCAACTTAAATAGCCAGACAGACTTGGTTTCGTGTGACATTATGTCAAGGTGAAGGAAAACTTTGAATTTAACCTATTGAACACTGCCTAAAAGATTACTGTGTGTCACATCCTGTTCATGAGGAGGGGTTGGTAAATTATTATCATTACATGCCGTCCATCGTATCAATTTCCTCCAATAGATTGTGTCTCTTGTTGCATCTTGCCAACTGTCTATGGCGATTTTAAAGTCCTCCAGATTTCTCTTGATGTTGTCTTTGTACCTGAACTTTGGTCTACAGATTCCACGTGATTACGACGTCTTTTTGACTTGTTCTTCACTATCTGTTGCACAGGTAAGGAGCATTACTAACTGTGCTTATGCCTTTGGGATCGGTTCCTTTGTATAATGGCATATCAACATTTCGTGGGTTATCCAATGCAAAAGTCAATTAGGGGAGCGTGACGTAAAGGTTAGAGTCGTAGGAAATGGACATGTCGGCCCGAATTCAAATTCCGAACGAGCCTATTTGCATTTCACATTGCGTTAATACCCTTGGGAAAGGTATGCATCCAACTACTCTCCCCCAGCTATGGGTATAAAGTAGAGTAGAATGGGCTCTTTAACCTTGACTAAGCAACCAGTCTGGGAGAGGGAAAACTGAATTCCGGATGGGTTGGTGAATATACATCCATCAAAAGTCATACCTTTCCCACGGATATTAGTCCAAAAGTGAACGGCTTAGCTCGAGAGGAATTCAGACTTGCTTATTATGATGTCACAGTTTATCAGCAATTTATAGGCAATATGCTACAATGACACCCTTATAAAAATCGAGATGAATTGTTAATCGACGAGTATACAAAAAAATCAAGATAAAATTTTCGAAAATAAAAATCAACCTGATACAAACACACCGGTTTTCTTCTTTAAACAAACCGGTTTCGTTTCTTTCTTTGTTTAATGCCCTATCAAGAGTCGTGTGTAATTTAATACCAAAGCCATCCTTGTAAAAGAACTGTCGGGGTAATATTTAACTCTAGGCTGGGAGATGAGGGGTTTCATATCTTTACCAAGGGTGTCAATACGAAAGTGAACGCAATAGCGATATTGGTGTTCGAACCTGCTTACTACGATTTCAAAGTCCAGAACGTTAGCCACGGATACTCGCCCTTTGGTTTCTGTAAAGGTTAATGTGCATCGATGAATGTTAAAGGGGACATTTTCTTTTCTACCAGCGGATAAACATTGACACTGTTCTTAGCCCTGACGGCTTGGCCTTAGAATACACCAACTGCACCTCTGCAGAGGGGTAAGACACCCCAATGGGGCCACTTTTGGTCGTAGATGGCAACCCGTGATGCTTAAGGACGGAATCCTGGTGGATGAGCAGTCCATGAGATGCAAGACTCTATTTTGTCCCTTACTTAGGCTAGACTGGTGATCAATCGTCTGGTCATGTCAAGCCCTAGCACCTATATTAGTCCCAACACTATTGACCTTATGGCAAGCCCAACCCTTTTGATAGGTGCTAGTAAGCGGTGGCTGAGGGTTTTCATGTTCTATGAATGACGTTAAACTCTAATGGTGAGGTTTCAGTTTTGGGGATTTGGCGAATGTGGAGCACCCCTTCATTACCCTTGCTCCATGGCCCACTCTGACCTGGAGTGGTAGTACCTGTTAAGGTCCCATCAATAGGTTATATAGACAATTGAAAGCCTTTCATTTTTTTAAAGCTATTTCGTTTACCTGACGAATTCACTAGCATGAAACCGCTCGGTCGTAAAGATTGTTCATATATTAATAAATAAAAGCTAAACCTTTTATTTGTTCATTATATATATATATATATATATATATATATATATATATATATATATATATCGTTCGGCTAGAAACCACAAGGTTCCTAGTTCGATACCGGTCCTCGCCAACTCAGCGTATGAGTAGCACAGGGATCTGTGCGGTAAAGTAAGGAGCTGATGGTAGGTGTGGCGCCCCACCTCAGACGTAAAAACAATCTCCTGGGTCTAGCGCAAGTAAAAAGGGGATGGACTCCCTCGCTGTCTGGCTGATACCGACTTTAGGCCGCCCCGACAACTTATATATATATTACATATCTCATTCAATAACACCTTCAACAATCTTGTTCAAATTAAAATCTTTACCTATTCAATTTGTGATAGAATGAGTTGACTGGCCTTCCTTCATTTTCTATGTAAGTTCACGTGTATTATAAGAAGGAAAAACGCAATAGAAAAAGAAAAGAGAGTTAACCTGTAACGCTAGGGGTCATTCAGTGTGTTCATTGTCTCTGACTTGAAAATCTCCATTCTTACATTGAAGAAACAATCACCAACATCTCCTTGCACCCAGTGCACCATTAATATATAGATCAATGTCACCACATTCTCGTGTCATGGTTAGAAAGACAGATGTACTTTGGTTTTGGTGGATTTGAACTCACTAAAAATGTGTGAAGAAACCAATTAAACAAGATATTCACTTTTTCCCTACACACACACACACACACACACACACACACACACATATATATATTATATATATATATATATAATATATATATATATATATATATATCCCAACATCTGAAAAGGAATTCCTGTCTCACAAATTCCGAAATATTCCCCTTAATAACAACAATATTAGAACAACAAAATTCCCACTGATTACACAATATTAAAACAACAATATCACAAATAAAGACTACACATGTTATACATTACATATATAAATCCCAATCGATATGATTAATTTCGAATCTAGTACTAACGCTATTAAATATATTTTACGACTGCTGCTATTTACACTAAAAAATATCACATAAAAAATGTTACTACATAATACCAGTATAAATCGAACAGTAAAAAATGTCTTATTTGTTTTGCAATATACCATACGGTGAGTTATCATACTCCAAGAACAATCAACGACACACTAACTAAACATCCAGCCAGTAAATATTTCGTATTCTGGGTTGGGCAGTGCTCTGAATTTCGGGGATGACGTTTTTAACAAAATAAAACTGTAAATTAGATTACCTACGACTATTTTATGTTTATTATTAGTGACTTGGCAAGAATTTTCTTGCGTTCTACTCGTAGAAAAAACAAACATTCTGTAGAATATATTAAATGCACCACTACCATAGGTAAAAGAGGATCTGGTGGTAATGGTTACTCTACACTCTGCAGATCTCCAGAATTGGAGCCTCGCTATTGGTATTAGTATTATACCCAGGACACCCCTTCTTTGGAGAGTTCTTATCTCCCTGTATGGGATACAGTCAGCGTATTCTAATTCCGGAAAATTGGACCTACAATTTTTTGAAGGTTTGCTCTATATCACTAAAACTGGAGTCTCACCATTAATTCAGTTTAGTATCAAATCCAGAACATTTATTTTTGAAGAATTCTTACGTCACTGTATGAAATACAGTCAGCGTATGTTGATTCCAATAAAACTGGGCCTAAAGGGTTTTGAATGGTAATATCACACTCTCCAGATTTCCAAAACTGGACCTTCACCATCAGAGACAGTTTAGTATCTTACCAGGACACCATTTTGTAAAGAGTCCTTAATTATCTGTAGGACACAGTAGCGGAATTATTATGGTCTACGGGGAATTTGGGGATTGAAAATACGATAGAAAATTTGACATTACCCCCCTCCCTCTCTCTCTCTCCCCCTCTCTCTCTCTCTCTCTCTCTCTCTCTCTCAATCTATCTATTTATCTATCTATATCTATCTATCTATCAATCTATCTCTCCCTTCTCTCTGAAAAAGAACCCACGATCATAGAAAGAAATAAACAGCCCCCTTGTGACTCTACGACTTGCGTATATTGTTTCTGAACTAACAACTACTACAACTAGAGTTTGGCCCTATGCACCAACATCCATCAAAACATTTTGATTCCCGTAATACTGGGCTTAATAATTTTGAAATGTTCTTCAGATCTCCAGAACAGGAGCCTCACCATCAGATGCAGCTTAGTATCATACAAAGTTTTCCCCTAACTGTATGGCATACAATCAGTGTATTCTATTCCTGTAAAACTGAACCTTTTTTCTCAACCGGACTGTACGTAAATTTTAAACAGTTATTTCTAATAGATCTGAAAAGCTTTATATTTCATTTTGTAGACACACTGTAGTCCCGTTGACGAATTTTAGAAGCCTACACGGACCAGCATAATGAAAAAAGATGAATTCGACAAGCTTCCAAAGAAATGATAAGTGGATAGGTTTAGTGACAGCCACCAATAAAAGGGCAAAATTGTAAAGAAAATATATTCCCTAGAGTTTCCTAGAGACAGATTGAACGCATTGATGACAAAACGATATAGACCTGAGTTTCTTAATAGAGGAATGGAATCCCTATTAATAAGAGCACTGTTGAATTCCTCGGTGCTTCTGAGTAATATATTTGCAAGCTGAGAATAGATAAAATAAACCTTTTGTAATAATATCAGCGGACACAGACTTGAAAACATAATATATTGAAATAGCCGAGAGCTATACTAAGGTTATGCGTTGACGGGAGACACAATCTAGATGAAGTCGTTTATGTTAACAAGGAACTTAACAAAACAAAATTAGAATGTACAGCTACGTTATCATCGCGACAGACCAGAAGCGTGACAGCATTCAGGCGTACCTTATGTAACGGTTATCGTCGTAGAAAACTGGCGAGGCTGATTTCGTTTCATTTCGTATGATAGCTATTGGAAAACCCATGCATCTATGTCTGAGAGTGAATGGTGTTTGGCATACACAGCATCGTGATTGATCCTATTGCTAGAGCATAAAAATTACGTAAGTCTTGTAAGGGCAAAGCGTAGCAGAGCTAGTTTTATACTTCTTACTCACGAGCAGGATGTGACACAAGGTCAATTTATCAAGCGGGGTTTAACAGGTTTGAATTCAGAGTGTTCCTTCTCCTAGACTGGTTACCTAGCCACGGTTAAAGAGCCCAGTCTGCCCTGCTATTTACCCGTAGATGGAGGGAGAAATGGATTCATACCTTTCCCAAGGGCATTAGTGCTATGTGAAATGCAAACCGCTTCGCCCAGGAACTGATCTGATGATAATTCGTTTGGTGTACTACTATTCCAACGTTTTTGCCATTTTTGCTTGATAAATTGTTACGTACCCCTTTCTCGTCGGGTACATAACAAGAGTTCTTATGTGATACAGAGAGATAGAGAGAGAGAGAGAGAGAGAGAGAGGGGGGAGATTGTGTGTGTATGTGTGTGTGTGTGTGTGTGTGGATCAACATAGAGACATTAGAGAGAGAGAGAGAGAGAGAGAGAGAGAGAGAGAGAGAAGAGTCGTGTAACTTACTTGGTTGTTCTTCGTCTAGTCGCCATTCTGGATCTTCACTTCTTCTCTTTCCATTCCGGTCATGATCGTCTACGTCTAACTTCTTGCTTTACTTCTTTTTTGTTGCTTCTTCATCTTCTAACTAAGGGCATGCATAATTAATTAATAAGGCTTATTGCTTTGATCAAAGGTTTTATTTTCCCGTTTACTAACCCATACCGCGTAGTCACAACCGAAGTAGGACAGTTCTGTTCCACTTGATATCTCGTTGTAAACTGATTGCCTAACTAGTTCTCTCGTGACTCGCGATATTCTTGCGATATTCTCGCCTCATTTGGGGCCAGTAACCGTCACTGGTATATTTCCATTCCCTCAGAGCTCTCACTACAGGGCTTGTCAAAAGCCCTACGCCACCATGCAATTATGCTACAAAATCTCCACTAAAGCTTTGAGTAAATAATCAAGCAAACTGGGTTTGTTAACCCTGGTAAGGCAACCAGTCGAGGAGAAGGAACACTCTGAATTGAAAACAGCTTTACTCCTTTAACAAAAATCACCTTGTGTCCCATCCTGTTCGTGGCGGAGAGTGTGGATAAATACAAACAGCTTTGGAAATCGTTGAGTAGAAATATTTAATAACTACATATTTTACACTATTGATAACAGGACGATGCATAAATATGCACCGGTTCAATGTCCGATATAGCATGGTCATGCGAGGATTGAAATTTAAAATCACTTGATAACTAGCTTGGACAGTTAAGACTTCACACAGAGAGAGAGAGAGGAGAGAGAGAGAGAGAGAGAGAGAGAGAGAAGAGAGAGAGAGAGAGAAGTGAATTCTGTCAGCAGAGAGTAAAGCTAGCAACTGCCGAGAAAATTCTAAGGGCCAATTAGACAATATCTCCTTCTCTCTCCTTTCCACGAACGAAATACATACAGGAGGGAAGCTGGAATTTCTTCCATTTGTCTTGGTTGTTCAGAAAGGAGCCGGGAACCTATTTGCTTTTCAGGAAAGGTTTGATTTGTTCTATTTGTTTTACGGCATATCAACCCTTTCCGGGTTATCTAATGTAAAAATAAGTTATTTTGATAAAAGTTTCTGTTTCAAGTTCTTAATATCTTCAAATTAGGAAAATAAGGTTCATTATCTTCATTTCGTTTGGTTTGGTTCGGTTTATTCTTTTATGGTATAATAACCCTGTGGGTTATCTAATGCCAAAACTGTTAGAGTGTGAGATAAAAGTTTAAACTCAAGTTTTCCTTACAGGTGGTTTTGACCCATGGATTGGTCAACCTAGTTTAATTGTTTTAGCTCATGATTTATCAATTTTATAATGACCATGTTTTACCGCGTGGATCTTGTGCCCTATTTTTACATTTGACCCATGATTTGGTCAACCTAGTTTAATTGTCTTAGTTCATGATAAATCAGTTCTTTTGGCCAAGTTTTTTTCTACGTGGATCTTGTGCCCTATTTACAATTGACCCATGGCTTGGTCAACCTAGTTTAATTGCCTTTGTCAACCTAGTTTAATTGTCTTAGCTCATGATGTATCAGTTCCATTGGCCAAGATTTGTCGATGTGGATCGTGTGCCCTATTTACAAATGGCCCATGCTTTGGTCAACTTTGTTTAATTGTCTCATCTCAAATAATGACTTTCTGTTGTCTCTATCACGATTTATATTTCGTGGATGTATTTCATATCTGATCCATAATTTTCGATATATTTCTATTTCTCTCTCTGTCTACTCCGGTTCATATATGGTTTAGACATTTCTGAGAACGGCACATGCGTTGTTTTAGTAATCCCCGGCCAAGTGACTACGATTAAAACCTTATTATAAGAAAGTTTCAAAATTGATTATAAAATTATTATTTTCTTAGTAAGAACTAGACTCAACGAGTCGAGTTCCAATCCTCTGGTATTATGCACAGTAGAATATATTAAATAGTGTAGTGGGCGAATTTTATAAACTAGTCATAATTCTGTTTGAGTCTCACTGTGTGCTCCATTTTTCTGGATTTGTCTCAATCTAGGAAACTTTGTTAACTGGCTACATTTAAACATCTGGAAGGTGGCATTTTGTACACTATATTTTTGTTATGAAAATAGATTTATCTGTTTGAGTCTCACTGTGTGCCCCATTTTTCTGGATTTGTTTCAATCTAGAATAACTTTGTTAACTGGCTACATTTAAACATCTGGAAGGTGGCATTTTGTACACTATATCTTTGTCATGAAAATAGATTTATTTAATCTATCTAAAAATGTATGAATAGAAATGTGTAGTTTTGGACAACATATTTTCCGTGATTTTTATGCATAAAAAAATTCGTGATAACAATTGTTCTTTTCCATTTACGGAAGACTTACAGTGTTAAGATCAAACGTGGCTTTTACCGTTTTTACTTCAAAATACCCGGATTTTGACTTTAGGGACAACTACAAGGAATTAACTTTAATATTTAAAAAATATTAATTAACTCAAAGTTTTGTCATTCTTCCCTTAAATTCAAACTTGTGTGATTCTTCTCCTGATTTTGAAGTCAAAGTCACTTTGTCGCAAATTATAGCATATCCATCATAGCACAACAATTATGGTGCGTGCAGTGGGGATATAGAACTCACTACCTTGAATCCATTGTGACGACTAATTGTGCAAAGTTACGCATACGTGCATATACATATATATATATATATATATATATATATATATATATGTGTGTGTGTGTGTGTGTGTGTGTGTGTGTGTGTGGACGTGTAATTGCTACCCCAAACTGGGGAATGGTATGGTCTCCATTAATAGCAACCTTTCTCGTCCCGAAGTGCTCTCAGTTGATGTCACGCCATTTTGTTGAGAGATAAGGAGTCTCACTTTGACTCACCGACAATTAATTAATACGTTGGAAAATTACGAAATTTGCGGCATCCAAATTGCGAACAAGATTCCCTGGAGAAGTCATCCAAATTAAATGACAGGAAGGACCTGATAACTACCGGACGTGTGCTTGAACGAGAAAGAAAGAAAATGGACTGACAGAAAGACAAAAGAAAAGAAGGAAGACGATCAAAGAATGAAAGAAAATCACAAAGGGAAAATTCCAAAACGAATCCCTGTGTGTATTTTGTGTATGTGTTCGTGGATTTGTGTGTACCCGTGTGTGCGCCTGTGTGTACATCAGTGTATGTGTGTGTGTGTGTGTGTGTGTGTGTGTGTGTGTGAGTATTTTTGTGTTTGTATGGGTGTCTGTGTATATATCAGTGTGTGTGTGTATGTGCGTATATGTGTGTTTGTATGTAAGTCTGAGTGTACATCAGTGTGTGTGTGTGTGTATTTGTATGTGCGCCTGTGTGTACATCAGTGTGTGTGTGTATGTGAGTATGTTTGTATTTGTATGGATGTCTATATGTGCATCAGTGTGTGTGTGTGTGTGTGTGCGTATTTGTGTGTTTGTGTGGATGTCTGTGTGTACATCAGTGTGTGTTTGTGTGCGTGTGTGAGTATTTTTCTATAAGTGTGGGTAACTGTGTGTACATCAATGTCTGTGTGGGGTGTATTTTTGTGTTTAATTGGATGCCTATGTGTACATCATTGTGTTTGTGTGTGTGTGAGTTCGTATGTGAATATTTTTGTGTTTGTATAGGTGCCTGTGTGTACATAAGTGTGTGTGTTTGTGTGTGCGTGTGTGAGTATCTGTCTATTGGTGTGTGTGCTTGTTTGTGAATTAGTGTGTGCATGCGTGCGTGAATTTGAGTGTTCGTATAGGTGTCTATGTGTGCATCTGTGTATGTGTGTCCCGTGTGTGCGTTTGCCTGTAAATGTACCCGGGCACGTGTGTATGTGTATGTATTTGGACGCGCACGCTTTTGTGTGTGTGTGTGTATTTGCATGTATGTGGGTCCGCATACGTATGTCTGTATATGTTTTTGCGCGCTCTCTATTGTGCGTGCGTGCGTGTGTGTGTGTGTGTGTGTGTGTGTGAGAGAGTGTGTGTGTGTGTGAATCTGTTTGCAGTTTTCTGCGAAATTAGACGCCAATTTTCTGTGAGTATATAATACTTCCCATAAATATTTGAACAGGCAATGTGCTTCAAGTCGCTTGGATTACGGTCAAGTATCGCTGATAGCACCGATTCCCGCTATATTGCCAAAGTTAAGCAGCAATAAGGCTGTTCAATACTTATGTGCGTTACCACTTAAGCGACAGCAGATACTGAAAGAAATGTTCCGAAAAGTTTCGATATGCTATGCAAACCAAACAACATGCAAGTTTCTTGAATCCCGCTCAAATCACGTTGAAAGCATTGATTCTCGCGAGATCACCGAAGTTCAGGGCTTGTTCAATATTTAAATGGGTGACAACATATACAGGCCGCGAAAGGAAACTCAGTAGTTTCCATCGACGCATTCTACACATTCGTTGGCAGGATAAAGTGCCCAACACAGTCGTGCTGGGTTGCGCCGACATAAACAGCATATTCTCTATTCTCTCTGAGAGGCGCCTTCGACATGCCAGGAGAATGGAAAATGAATGCACCCCAAAAGATCTTTTTACGGCGAATTAGTAAAAGGCTTCCGATCGGTTGGTAGACCACGCCTAGCATTTTAAAGATGTCTGCAGAATTAAAGAAATAAACAGTTATGTTGATATGCCATATTGACACAAACACATGAGAGGTAGATGCAAAAAATAGAGCGGCTTGGCACCTCAACATTAAGCAAAGCACGGAGAGGAGTGGAGCATAGAGGAGAGTGGCCTTGACATCAAAGAGAGCCAGAAAGAGTGAGAAAAGCCAGCAGCCCCAGAGAGCATCACAGTTTGTGTGCATTCAGTGCACCAAAAACTGTCACTCAATAATTGGTCTTCAGAGTCATTTGCACAGATAATTTTTTCGGGGGGGGGGCACTACGCCATTGTCCTCAGTCGATGGAATAAGATCCAATTGTAATAATTTAAGTAACAGATGATACTGTAAGCAACTTGAGTCCTTTGTTTATTTCGTATTAAATGACCCTAAAAGGGTTGATATGCCATAGAATAAAAGAACCAAACTAAACAAACATTAAGTCACTTGGATTACGGTTAAATCACGCTGTAGGCCCCGGTTCTCGCTAGATCACCGAACTTAAGCAGCAATGTTCAATATATGTGGGTGACCATCGACGCAAGAGAGATCTGAGTCCTTTGTTAGTCAAAATTAACTTGATTCAGAATTAATTGAGCCGAAGAAAGGTTAATATGCTGTAAAACTAAACAGCTAAATCAAACCATCATCAATTCGGTCGGATATACATATTTGATGTTGCTGTTTTTCTCTTATGTTATTTCCTGTTATATCACTACTACTACTACTACTACTACTAATTATTATTATTATTATTATTATTATTATTATTATTATTATTATTATTATTATTATTATTCACTCCTTTTGAGTTTTCACATCAGCATTAGCTGATGGTCTTTCACTGGAATCTGGGTGACATCAAGTCTCCTCAGGTCTCCAGAACTCTTTTGAGTATTCTGGCAGATTGCAGCAGTGCAGTGTTCTGAATGGTTTCAATTCTTCCTCTGATTTCCAAACTTTCCGAACCCTTTTCCAATCCTTTAGGGACTGTTCCAATTGCACCAACTACAATTGGTATAACTTTGACTTTCATAGTCCATAACTTTTTCAGTTCTCTGGCAAGGTCCAGATATTTGTCCATTTTCCTTTAGCTTCACCTTGTGATCTGCTGGCACTGCAAAATCCCCCAGTTGACAAGTTTTTTTCTTTTTTGTTTATCAACACTAGGTCTGGTCTCCTTGCTGGGATAAGGTGATCAGTTTTTATTTCAACGTCCCAGAGAATTTTATGCGTTTCGTTCTCAAGAACAGATTCTGCTTTATGCATATACCATTTTATTGTATGGTCAAAATTTAATTTTTGCATAATTCCCAGTGGATCACCTTCCCCAACCCAGTCGTGTCTAGTTTTTTTTACTCCCGTTGTGCTAGTTTGCTACATTCGCAGAGTACATGGTTTACAGTCTCATCTCTATTAACGCATAGTCTAGATTTACTATTTTGTTGGGTCCTATCAATTTTCGCTTTGATATAAGTTTGTCCTTATGGCATTATTTTGTGCAGCAATTATTAGTGATTTAAAGTTGAGTCGTGTTTGAGGTTTCCTTTTCTTAACCATGGTCCAAGTCTTCACATGTATGCACAACGTCTTCTGAATTTGTCTATTGAAGTGATCCATTATAATTTTAGTTTTTCTTCCTCAATTTTTGGTTTTCTTAGTCTTTTGTTGTTTTTCTGTTTGTCCACTTGCCAGCTATATTCTACTTATGTTATTGGATCCGCCATAGTTAATCTGTCTTTAGCTCTATTATTATTATTTTCTACTCTTTTTTCAGTTTTTCACTGATATTCAATTGAGTTTAGCTGTATGTTATCTTTCACTGGTGATATTGTGAGAGTGACATAGCAAGTCTCCTACAAGTCTCCAAGGACTTCTCTTTATACTGAGTTATATTCCTAGGCTAGAATTGCAAGTCAGTGATGCAAGTTGTTATGCTGAGAAATAGGATATCAAATCCTTCCTCTGAATTTTCCAAACTTTTCTCAGAGGCCCTTGTTTACATAATCCTTTTAGGATGGTGTCCCAAGAGATGCAACCCATAACCTACAACAATGCGGCTTGTTATACACTTAGTGCAACTTTACATGATCCCATAACATCTTTATCAGGATTGTTTCTGGCTAAATAGCGATCCAGATTAATAATTGGCTACTTCTTCTTGTTTCATTTTCTGCCGCATTTAACTTCAAGCCTGCGGTATATGTGCTGCTGGCACTGCAAAATCATCACCAGATTCAAGTTTCTTCTGCATTTTTTTTACAAAATATATCAACACTCATCATTCAGAGCTTCTGGTCTTCCACTTGTCTCAGCATATACCGTGGATCAGTTCGTTAACTCATCTATAGTGTCCAGATGAATGGGTGTATGCGCGCTGTTCGTGTGCTCCAAGAGACAGATGTGCTGGGATTATGTCATAATACCATTTTGTTGTATCTAATGTGCTTACATCACATTGTAATTTTTTGCATAATACCTCACGTGGATCACCTATTCCAACTCCCAATTACGTTATACTTAAGTTATTACTTCCCGTTATGTGTACTATTTTGCTACATTTCAGCAGTAGAGTACATTGTTTATCCAGTCTCAATCTTCTTAATTACACGCAAGTCTTAAATCAATTTTACTATTAATATTAGTTTGATATCAATCATTTTCCATATTATTAGTGATTTCAGTTTTCTCCTATTGAGTAAGTTTTCCTTTTCTTAACCATGTCCATAAGTCTTTCATGTTACAACGCTGTCGATATTGTTCGTTTGAATTTACCGCATGTATATGTAATTGTTTTATCTGCGTGTTGCGCCATTATGTGTGTTCTAGTCTGTGTGTTGGTGTTTCTGTTTGTCTCACTGTCTGTCATCATGTCTGGCACTTGATGTTTTGGCCGCCTATGAGTAGTGAGATGTCTGTTGCTGTCTTCTAATTATTATTATTATTTATGTTAATATAGTTTACTCGAAGTTTGGATTTTTACTAATTTATTATGTTGCACGTTATCTGTTACATTATGAATTTTTGTCAGCTTGCAATCTTAAGTTGTTCTATTCAAGCATTATTTTTCGACCTGAATTGAAATTAACATACAGCACGCCAGCTGGGTCTTTCAATTTCTATTATTTACGAAATCAACAAAGAATTTAAGGCATACAAAGCATGAATGTGAACAGTTATGAATCGTTATAATCCAGTAGTCTTACGAAGACTCCGAAATTCCTTCTAGGGAAGTAAGTCATCGCACTTAGTTGGCTAAGCGGCCAACATAAGTATATAGACTGATCAATCCTAATTACTATTATAATGATATCATTATTACTATATACTAATATAAACAAATAATATAGTTCTCTATATATTACTATTCACAATGGGAATATATTCAATCTCTTTATTCTTATCATTAACATATAAAATATAACATATTATATATTAAATATTATATATATATATTATATATTAATATATAATAAGTAAAAGTAACAGTTACTGAGTCGGTATATATAAAAGTATTAGGTATCATTATACATATGTCTATCTCTAACTATCAATTTACTTGTACTCAAATTTCATACATGCACAGTATAACTTCTATGAAGCTTATGTGTGTCATCTCTACACTTTATATAAAGATAAATAGTCATCCGGAGACCCAAGATGCATAATGTACAAAAACTAATAGCGACACAATAGTTGCTAACATCTAAGACAAAGATTGAAATTGTTGCTTATGAGAGTCTTGTGTATTAGAGACTTACAAACGGAACGATTGATGCAGAACAGCTCGCACAGTGAACGTCACTTACAACTATCTTCGAGAAGACTCTCTACGTTAAGATGCGTGTGATAGCCTTATACACGCGTTAATAGTATGTAAACGTGAAAATACTAGCTGTCTGCGCTATCTCTTAATTCAAATTCTAACTGTCTTGAGGTTTTCAGTCATTTATTGCGGACATGCGCTATATGTATACTATAAAATCAAGTCTTAACCTTACACATGGCTGAAAACTCACGAGGGAACTTTCTGACTCGGCGTTTTGTTGCTTCTTCATGCATTCTGATCTCTAACTGACTGAGCTCTATGATGAAAAGCGCTGATCATGGGAAAGCATTTTATTGGCATTGTCCCTTGATGGTATTCATTAAAGGCTTCAATTACTATGAATAGTAAGTACATTTTAGTATTGGGTTGTCATCCTGACCAGTTGAGATAAATAGAAGATGAAGTGAAGAGATGAAGAGAGAAGAGATATATATATATATATATCGAGACAGCTATGTCAACTTGATTGATGAAAGAGATTGAGTATTTTATTTTTTTTATTTTTCTTTTACCATCTTGTACCTTTTTAGCCCAATAATTTTCCTTTTGTCGTTTTTGTCAGATTTCTCTCATGGCATTTTTTTACCTTGCTGTGGACATTTTCTCGATTTCTCTCAATTTCTGTTGTCCTGGTTATGTAAAGGATTTTGGATGTTGTTAGTGTTGTGTGTGTGTGAGAGAGAGAGAGAGAGAGAGACGCAAATAGGGAAGGGGTAGTCTAGAGGAGAGAAGGAGACAGGAACAAGATTGAGCAATCAGCACAAGAAGAAGATCAGTGAGAGTATAAAGAACACTGTGTATGCAGATAGGTATCTAAGAAGTGGCTAAAGAAGGGAAGACGAAATGGAGAGAAGAAGAAAGATGAAAGCAAAGATAGACACGAAACATGAATCTTGAACACTTCACACATATCTCACGTGGACAAGAATATAACGAAGTAGAAAAAGAACCAAAGAGAACATTCCAATCTACATGTGGATGATGAAGAGAATAAAATCTACTGTGATCTCGTTTTTGACTTAGGAGAGCGGAGAAGGAGAGACGTTTGTCAGGAAATAAAAGAGAGAGAAAGCATTAAAATCTTGAAAAACGTGATAGAGAAAAAAGAATGAGAGCATGTATTACTTACGAGAGAACGAGCCGACCAGAAAAGAGTGCAGGGAAAAAGAGTGAACAAACTAAATGAGATTTGGAGTGAAATCAAGCAAAGACACCAGGAGAAGGGATCAGGTGTGAAAAGTGTGAATTAAAGAGACGANCGAGAGATTAGAGAAGAGAGAGAGAAGAGAGAGAGAGAGATGTGTGTGTGTGTGTGTGTGTGTGTGTGAGAGAGAGAGAGAGAGAGAGAGCGAAATAGGGGAAGGAGGTAGTTAGAGGGAGAGACAGACAGAGACAGACAGAGACAGACAGAGAAAGAGCCTGTGTATGAGAGATGGAAGAAGTGAAGAGGGAGAAGAGAGAGAGAGAGAAAGAGAAAGAAAGAGAGACAGACTGGCTACATATCTACTGACAGATAGAGAGAGAAAGACAAAGAAAGAGGGAGACAGAGAGAGAGAGAGAAAGAGTGTGTGGTGTGTGTTAGACAGAGAGAGAGAGAGAGAGGAGAGAGAGAGGAGAGAGAGAGTTGAGATAGAGAAAGAGAGGCGAGAGAACAAACTAATGAGATTGGAGTGAAATCAAGAAAACCAGGAAGAGGGAGAGGTGTGAAAAGTGTGAATTAAAGAGAGAGAGAGAGAGAGAGAGAGAGAGGGAGAGAGAGAGAGGAGGGAGATGAGAGTGTGTGTGTGTGAGATAGAGAGAGAGAGAGAGTGAAGAGAGAGAGAGATAAATAGGGGAAGAGGGTGTTATAGAGAAAACATACATAGAGAGACAGAGAGAAAGGAGAGTTTGTGTGTGAGAGAGAGAGAGACAATGAAGTTAAGAGGGGTTTAGAAGAAGAGAGGGAATGAAATGAGAGTAGAGAGAAGAAAACAAATGGGATTGGAGTGAGATAAGAAAACTAGGAGAGAAAGAGATAAGGTGGAAGGGTGAGTTAAAGAGAGAGTGGGAGAGAGCAAATAAAAAGGGATTATTGGTAAATGTGGAGAATAGAGGATACAGAGGGGGAGTGTGAGAGAAAGGAGAGAGTTTGGAGACAGAGAGTGAAAGAGTAGTATAGTGCGTTGGAGAGAGTGAAAAAAGGGGAAGAGAGAGTTGGACAGAGACAGAGACAGAGAGCGGGGGAGGGAAGGGGGAGTTAAAGGAGAAACAAACCAAAAAAAGGGTTAGTGGGAAATATTGTGAACCAGGAGGAAAGAGAGGAAGTGGGAAGAGAGAGAGAGAAAGAAAGAAGAAAGAGAGAGAGAGATGAGAAAGAGAGAGAGAGAGAGAGAAAACACTTTTGAAGTAGCATGATGCAGCCTCACCACACCCTTGATAACGATGCGGTTTTTGTAGCAAGGGCGTTTTGTTACGGATAGAGTTGCCAGTCCAACGTCACCTGGTGTTGAATTCAGGAGTCTCACTTTAACTACAGTATTGGAGAAAATAAAAAACAGAAACATTTTTTAGTAGTTGTTTGTTTGTTGTTTTACGGCATATCAACCTCAGTGGGTCATTTAATGCCGATAAAGTTTTGAAATAAATCAATTTTAATGGATAATTACAATTTTTTTAATAAATACATGTTTCTATTTAACCCATAGATGGGACCCTAACAGGTATACCCACTCCGGGGTCAGAGTGGACCAGGAGCAAATGGTGTGATGATGGGGTGCTCCACATTCCCCAAACCTTCCAAAACTGGAACTCTCACCATCAGATAGAGTTTAACGTCATTCCAAGGACATGTAGGCCCGCAGCACCGCCTTCTAGCACCCATATTAGAAAAAGGTGTTGGGTCTTGGCATAAGGGCAATAGAGTTGGGAAAATTCATATAGGTGCTAGGGCTTGACTTTTTTTTTTAGTACTGCCACAAACTTTAAAGAAACTTCAATGATTCAGAAAGACAGTCGAAACCAGCTAGATCAATATGACAAATAAAACTAAATAGAGTTTAGGTGTCTGACAGTAATTCTCAATTTCTAAATAAAGTTTAGGGATTAAAAAAGCTAAAAAGAGTCTAGGGGCCTAGCAGTCAGCAGAAACTAGATAGAGTTCAGGGGTCAGGCCGAGATACAAATCTCTCTCTCTCTCTCTCTCTCTCTCTCTCTCTCTTAATATATATATATATATATATATTATATATATATATATATATATTTACCAACCACTCCGAACGAGCAGGATACACAAAGGTCAATTCTTAGCGAGTTTACCAGTTTGAATTCCTGTTTATCCTACCATGTTTAAAGTCAGGTCTGCTGCTGCTATTTGCCCATAGCTGGTGGGAGAATTGGATTCATACCTTCCCAAAGGTATTAAGACATATGGAATGCTAACAGCTTCGTCAAGAATTGACTCGGATGGATGAGTACATTTCCTACGACTCTAACATTAGACCACGCACCTCTAAATATAAATGTATATAAAGTTTAGGGGTTTGAACAGGACAAAGCAAAGATATAGTTTAGGCGGTTTGACAGACAAAGCAAGATAGAGTTTAGGGATCAGGCAAGCCAACAAAACTCGCTATGTTTAGGCGTTTGAGCTCCAGACTTGATTTCATTTTCTATCGTTGTCATGGTTACTTAAATTGTGTGTTTTATCTCTTGTGGCTACGATCTATTTTTGATGATAATGTCCAGTTTTATAAGTCTGAATTTTTTAGATGAGACATTTTAACTTGTATTAAGAATTTAATTTGTCAAAACACATACAAAATAAATATAAATGTGAAAAAAAAAACATTAAGGTAAAATGTGTTACGATTTTATGGGCCATCCTTTAGGCCTCAAGCTAGAGCGCTTGTCCAGTGGAAATCCTTGGTAAAGAATCCTTTGGTTGCAAGTTCCTCGTCAATGAATGCAAATAGACGGCTCTAGGTGTCAGTGCTTAAGTAGTCAACCAGCCACGCATTATGAATGTTGATTGGTGGATGAATAAACCACGTGACCTCACCTCGTCTATAAATGTAGGTGGTGTATTGTAGCACACATTATCTAATCAGTGGGGTGGGGGTCACAGTCAAGTCTGACACAATGGTCTTCCAATCGACAGTCTTCAGTCTAAACACTCTCCCAACTGTATCACGCTTGTCTCACAAAAAATCTCAAAATGTATTTCTCTATCCTGCTCGTCTCGACAACAAAATGCTACTGCAATTGTTCTCTGTCTGGTCTGGGAGGGCAAGTCCTTAGAATATACCTCAGTCTCACCACATCCGGGCTCCTCACTCTGAATTGTCCGTGCAGCACGTGCGACACTCGTCAACACTACAAGTACGCGTCAATCCTTACGGCACGACCACCTACATACGGGCCACTCTGCTATTTCCTATTTCACTGCTCGTCCACAGCGCTCTCACATTCTGAAGGGCGCGGGTTCGACTCTAGGTCAGTCCTAAACGTCAGCCAAAGCCTAGCCCGCTTCCTTCGAGAATACGGCAAGTCTTCACACGCGCTACTCTCTCTGTCATACCGGGTTGCACGAGGTAGGTTCCCCTCTCACTACACATTATATATCCAAAATAATCCAACAAAAGGATAATTATGTTTATAGGTTCCAAAAATCAATTTTGGATAGTACAGCAGGATACATGGCGCAACGGATATAAAGATTGAGTTAATACAGTACTAATTAACAATCATCTTTAGGTTGCAGGTAAAATCCTGACTACCAATGAAAATAACATAGCTTAAAATTTGTAACCGATCATGGTTACCGAAAGGAGAATGATCTGAATGGATTAAATAGAAGTTTCGATTTGAAGTCAGTGAAATATCATGATTACGACATGTAGGCTCACGGTTTCGGCAAGAAGGTCCCTAGGCTCGAGAAGAGGGTTCCGAGTTCGATAAGAAACACCTGAATTATGCCGAAGGGCACACCAGCCGAAAAGTTGTGTTATTGTGGGGATTAATAAAAAATAAAATTAAACCAAATAAAAATAGATAAAATGAAAATAAAACAAAATTAAATTAAATTAAAATAGATAAATAAAAGACACAAAAAGTAACAATCTCCCAGAAGGCTTCAGACTAGAAGAGCCCACTGAGAACGCGCAAAAAAACGAATTCTTGGCGCCCAAGACTTTGTAGAGGAAACACCTAGTGATTTGCCCGGGAAATATTTCCCCTCAACGAAATAGTGTGAACCCGCTAATAAAGGTCTTCCTCTAAAGTCATCCCGGTCTCTGTTCCTTCGCTTCTTTCATTAAATTCCATTTCAGCTTAACAGCCCACATGAAGGAAGAACCAGCTTTATTGGGGAATAGGATACAAATATTAACGAATCAAACCATTTCCCATAGTATAACAAAGATAATGATGACACTCCAATAAATCTTTTTTAAAAATTCAGTTTTCTTATAATTCCGGAGGAAAATATCAATCGATGAAAGATGGCAAGAAAATTTATTTGCAAATCATTGTAAGCCGCAATTCCAGATATATTTAAAACTCAGAGTAAGCCGCAATTCCAGATATATTTCAAACTCAGAGTACTGCTAACTAGCCATTAACAAAGGTACAAATTGATTCTCATATAAAAGTTATCTTTCATTGAATTCAGCTTGTTGATTTTTTGGGTAAACGACCCTTCCAGCAAGCGATTATTTCTGTGTAATGATGTTCCGTATAGTCATTTTTCTTGTAAGTGACATTCGGTATTATGATTGCCACTCGATTTTTGATAGTTCGTTAAAACTGCTTTCTTAGATATTCAAAAAGTGAAGTCCTTTTCTTTGATTCACGGATTCAAGTTTATTAGAGGTAACAAAAAAGAAAACCTCGATTAGTTTAATACTGGCTTAACACTGTTAATTTAATCATCTAAACTTTGTTAATACCGTATATACTCGCGTTTTGTGCGACTTTCAGCGACTTAAATTGAGAACTTTCCCAGCCGTAAATTGTAGAGGAATCAATAAGCCTAGGCCCTCTACAAATCGGAGGCTTGTGCAGAAGACCGTGCGACATGGTGCCTCCTCGTCGAACAAGGAATGAGGAGTGAAAAAGAGAGGAAAGAAGCCGCCATGGAAAAGAGAGCCAAAAGGAAGGAGAGACAACAGCAACTTCTGCAAGCATCACTATTTGTTTGCAGTCACTGCACCAAAGATTGCCATTCAAAAATTGGTCTGTTCACCCACTCACACGGTTAAAGATGAAAAAGTGGAATACTACACTATCATTTTTAGTAGACGGGCGGATACCAACAACAAGGCTCTGTATTGACCTACAATTTTCCCATAAAAATGTTGTATCTACCTCACGGTTCGATCCTAAAATCTTGTGTTCGGTTGAGTGTTTTGTTTAATGGCTTATCAACCCGTTTTGGATCATTTAATGCCGAATCAAATCGTTTTGATATAAGGTCGCTTAAATGGTAACCCATCAATATATTGAACATGATCATTGCTGTTTAGCTTCAATGATCTAGCGGAAACCGACACTTTCAACGGGACTTGACTTAATATTAGGCTAATATTGAGGTCGTATTATACGCGGGTACATAATATTAAAAGCGTAAAAATTCCTTT
>CM042161.1:55263140-55268140 GCA_023376005.1 Doryteuthis pealeii | reverse complement strand
GGTAACCGGTCTAGGAGAAGGAAAACTCTGAATTCAAACCTGTTGAACTCCGCTTAAGAAATTGACCTTGTGTCACATCCTGCTCGTGCGGAGGAGTTGGTATATATATATATATATATATATATATATATATATATTATATATATATATATATATATCAAGAAAATTAATATCGTAATAAAATGACTTTTGACTTGAAATGTATGTAACCACATATATAGACAGGCTAGTGCTAATTCTCGATATTTTTTATGGTTAATACCCAAATATCTATTCAAAATTATATACACATGTACATATACATGTACTGAGCAGCTCACTGTGTGGCTTTTATATATCCCTGGGCCAATATAGAAGAATCATAAAGTATTCGTAAAATACACACAGCTAATCCGGAAACGAGGCGGACTAATAACATGCCAGGGTTGCCGGTTGAAAAGATTTAAGGTTGCAAAAACCACAATATTTATGGATACTTGAGTAACATCACTAATGACCTACTCCAGAGTATTTCAACCTTTTTCATCTCACGGCACAGTGAGCTGAGCAATAAATTGATCGAGGTACACCATCAGTATATAAAAATGATTATTTTATCATTTAGATTTTGAAAGAAAAGGAATAGTGAAAATATGCAACACGCATAGCATAATTAAAACAAAAATATTTAATTAAAAACAAAAAATATTAAAGTAATAGAATAAAAATATAAGAAGATGATCAACCCTCCTCAACTCTCACGGTACACCCACGGAAGCTTCACGGTACACTAGTTGAATAACTGCCCTACTTTATTGCAATTCGGTGATTTATAAGAAGACTATGTAGATATGTAATATAAGTATATATATACACACTTATGAATTGATTATACATATAGATTATATATATATAGAGAGATATATAGATATATATAGGTATATAAATATGCTTATACATATATATATGTGTGTGTATGTGTGTTTGTGTGTGTGTGTGTTTGTGTGTGTGTGTGTTTGTGTGTGTGTACGTATTAAATTGATAACTATCATGACATTATAGCTCTACTTTTTCTGAATCCGTTTTAATAAAATTCCTTTGATACACACACACACACACACACATACACACCATACATACAAACACACAAACACAAACACACACACACACACACACACATATATATATATATATATATATATATATATATATATATATACCAACCTCTCCATACGAGTAGGATGGTGACCTTTTCGCAGAGTTTAACAGGTCTGAAATCTGTTGACTGGTTGCCTAAGGTTAAAGATCCAAGTTTACCCTATTATCTACCCATAGCTAGAAGGTGAATTGTTGGATGCAAACCCTTTCCACTATTATTAGCGCTATGGGAAATGATAACAGCCTCGTCCAGGATGTGTACTTGGATTGCCAATTCCATTTCATACGACGACAACTGCTGCACGACGGACCTTCATTTTGATATATAAATTTTTGTATCTCAGAATCAGTCGTGGTATTGTTGCATAATCTATGTGGTAGCATAAATTATTGACAACGTTGCATGATTTGACTTCCAGCCAAAATGTATCGCAGTGCAGACGTGTGACTGCGATGCTGTGACCCCCGCCCGGTGAAACGGGCAATGTAGAAATAAAACCTTTGATCAAAGAAGTAACACGTCTTTTTAATTAATTATCACTTAAAAGGGCTTCTAATTAATCATGACTTAAAAGATGCCCTTAATAAGAAGCCCTTAGAATAGAAAAGACGACAAGAACTAAAAAGATGCAAAGAAGTAAAGAAGACTAGACGATCCCACAAATGGCCGAAATAGAAAGGAAGAGGATAGAGAAAAAACAAATGTCACGAATATCTCCCTCTCTGTGTCTGTGTCTGTGTCTGTCTCTGTCTCTGTTCTCTCTCTCTCTCTCTCTCTCTCTCTCTCTCTCTCTCTCTCTGTGTGTGTTGTGTGTGTGTGTGTACCTCTCTCTCTCTCTCTATCGTGATAAGAACACATGGGTTACATGACAGTATTCTTCCTGTTGCAATTTTATTCTAAATCTAATAACTCAGTATATCGTTATTGAATCTAAATCTTACAAAAATAATGATTTCTATTTATGTAATTCATCTAACTATACCCCCACTCTCTCTCTCTCTCTCTCTCTCTCTCTCTCTCTCTCTCTCTCCATATATATATATATATATATATATATATATAATATATATATATATGAGATTCAGGGAGGTAAATGAGTAAAAGCAATTACATTTTATCACGGATAAATGGATAGTTATAGAAGTCTACAGGAGAATGACAGAAAGAAACGAAGAAAGTAAAAAGAGGAAGTGGACTAATTAGGAAGGAATTGTGAATGAATATAGAAGAAAAAGGGAAACTCCGAAAGAAAACCATAAGACTTGCGAGGTGTGTGTGGGGGGTGAGGTGGGGGGGTGATTAAGCAAGATGGCGTATTTGCTTTGTGTGCAGTTGGCGCACGTTTGTTCAATTTCTAACATGGAACGCTAAACGCAATCTTCTCCAATCTGCTTCTAATCTGCAAGTCCCGAGCTCGTAATCGATGCCGACCCCTTTTGAGTCCGTTCATTTCAATGAACGAATGCCGGCAGCCAAGGAGAAAGAAAAGATGAAGGAGGAGGAGGAGGAAGGCGGGAAAAAGCTGCCGGACGCCATTTAATTTGCTATAAATGGCCGAAGAGTGGAAGGTGGAAGAGAGACAGTTGGTGTATGGGAAATAGAGATAGATAGATAGATAGAGAGAGATAGATAGAGATAGATAGATAGAGAGAGAGGTAGGAGAGAGAGAGTGGGATAGTGAGAGAGATAGAGAGAGAAACAAAGAAAGAGATACAGAATGTAACACCCTCTCTCTGTCTATAAGAGAGAGAGAGAGAGAGAGAGAAGAGAGAGAGAGAAGGGGAGAGAGCGAGTGAGAAAGAGAGAGAGAGACAAAGACAGAGACAGGAAATGGAGAGAGTGGAATGTGTAAGAACAACGGAAGGAGAAAACAGAAAGAAAAAGGAGACAGTATGAGTGTACCTGTGTGTGTGTGTGTGTGTGTGTGTGTGTGTGTGTGTTAGATAGATAGATAGATAGATAGAGAGAGAGAGAGAGAGAGAGAGAGAGAAAAAAGAGAGATAGAGAGTGAGGGAGCGAGAGAGAGAGAGAGAGAGAGAGAGAGAGAGAGAGAGAGAGTAACTACGGAACATAATTGTGCATGTGTTCTGGATTGTGGCCGCTCTGATTCGGATGGTCATTGCAGATCGGCCATTCTTGATTAGTCCACTTGAATTGGTCATTCGAGAAATTTTCCCCCGAACATTTTTGCTGGCGGGTGAGGTGGTATGGAAGGTGAGGATTATTAAATCCGAATTTGAATTGTCGCCTGCGCAATGTCAGTGAGGGCCCGGGTTAAATTAGAGTTTGGCATAGCGTTATCGCGTTGCATTTGAGACATATCGTCGCCCGATCGCCATTGCTGGTCTGTATTAGGGATTGTCTAACTTTTTTTTAGTCCTATAAGAAAATGACAACACAACCTGGCGCTAGGGTGCAAGTGCTGGGATTTCCGGGGAGGCTTGCCTCTCGTGAAGTGATTCTATATTACCTGAGACATCACCCTGCAACAACTCGGTAGCCCAGTCGTCTCGGACTTTTCCCCTGCAAATGGGACTTCCGGGGAGGCTTGCCTCTTGTGAAGTGACTCTATACTACCTGAGACATCACCCTACAACAGCTCAGCAGCCCAGTCATCTCGGACTTTTCCCCTGCCACTGGGACTTGCGGGGATGCTTGCCTCTTGTGAAGTGACTCAATACTACCCGAGACAGCACCCTGCAACAGCTCGCAGCCCAGTCGTCTCGGACTTTTCCCTGCCAATGGGACTTCCGGGGAGGCTTGCCTCTCGTGAAGTGACTCAATACTACCTGAGACATCACCCTACAACAGCTCGGTAGCCCAGTCGTCTCGGACTTTTCCCCTGTCACTGGGATTTCCGGGGAGGCTTGCCTCTCGTGAAGTGACTCTATACTACCTGAGACATCACCCTACAACAGCTCAGCAGCCCAGTCATCTCGGACTTTTCCCCTGCCACTGGGGCTTGCGGGGATGCTTGCCTCTTGTGAAGTGACTCAATACTACCCGAGACAGCACCCTGCAACAGCTCGGCAGCCCAGTCGTCTCGGACTTTCCCCTGCCAATGGGACTTCCGGGGAGGCTTGCCTCTCGTGAAGTGACTCAATACTACCTGAGACATCACCCTACAACAGCTCGGCAGTCCAGTCGTCTTGGACTTTCCCCCTGCTACTGGGACTTCCGGGGAGGCTTGCCTCTTGTGAAGTGACTCTATACTACCTGAGACCTCACCCTGCAACAGCTCGGCAGCCCAGTCGTCTCGGACTTTCCCCTGCCACTGGACTAACTGCGGGACTGCCAAGATAGTGGACTGGGGTCTGTGCAGCCTCTTTCCACTTAAAATATCTCACGCACAAGTTTCACTTCATAAGAAAATTAAATATTTAACGTGGTTTTTAAAAAAAAAAATTTTTGTTGTTTTAATTTTTGTTTGGCTTTACGGCATATCAACCACGGTGAGTAATTTAATACCAACAAAGTTTTGAAAGATTCGTAGCGATAGTTTAGAAGAACGTTTTTTTCAAACTCAATTTTTTGGTAAAGACATTTTCTATTTAACCCATAGATGGAACCCTAACATATACTACCACTCCGTGTCAGAGTGAACCTGGGAGCAATGGTGATGAGGGGTGCTTCACATTCCCCAGACATCCAGAACTGGAATCTCACTATCAGTTTAACATCATACCTAGGACATGAAGACCCTCGGCCACCGCCCTCTAGCACTCATATGATAAAAAAGGGTCGCAGCTTGCCATTAGGGCAATAGGATCGGAACAATCATATTGGTACTAGGGCTTGACGTGGCCAATATTTAAGGTCAAATATATTTATGCAGGTATTTGCTGAATGTTACACAACCAGT
>CM042161.1:55245640-55258140 GCA_023376005.1 Doryteuthis pealeii | reverse complement strand
TCTGGACTATGACATCGTAGGGAAAGATTTCTAACTCGAGTCGCTCTATAATGTTCACTTTCGGATTAATACAATTGAAAAAGTTACGAGACGCCTCGTCATCGGGCTATGCGTTAAATAGTACTGCTACAATTCTTCTACGAGCATAAATTTAGCATTAAATAACCCACGAAACTGACATGCCATTAAATAAAGAAACTAAACAAAATTGTTTGCTCTCTATATATTAATACTCGTGTTCATTAATCTTTCAACCGTTATCATCTTCCAACACCGTCTAATACAAAAATGTAAATATTGTTACGATTTTATGGGCCATCCTGTAGTCTCCAAGCAAGAGAACTTTTCCAAAAGAAATCCTTAATAAAGAATCCTTTGGTTGTTCCTTGGTGCTCCACAGTATTGCAAGTCCTTCGTCAATGATTGCAAATGGACGTCTCTCAGTATCAGTGATTAAGTAATCAACCAATCACGCATTATAGCTGCTGATTGGCTGAGGTTTAAACCACGTGACCTCGCCGTCTATAAATTTAAGTGGTGTATTGTCGCACACCTTATGAATCCAAAATATCCTGGTGTCGATTATCCCCCGAATTCTTATTTTTTATGAGTGTCGTCACCTCAGCTAAATAATGGACCATTCCATTTTTATAATAAAGAAAGTGTCGGTTTAGCCCAGTCGGTAGATTGTCCGACTCGGAATAACAACGTTTCTGTATCGATACCGGCCCTCGCTAACTCAGCGTCTAGCGCTAGTGCAAACGGGATAGACTCCTTTACTGTCTGGCTGATACCAACTTTAGGCCAACACGACGACTTTGCTACTACACAGAAAAATATAATAAGAAAGAAAGAATAAGAATAGAAGAAAGATAGAGAGAGTAGGTGAGATGAAAAGAAGGAAAGAAAGAAAAAGATTGAATGAGAGAGAGAGAGACAGAGAGAGAGAGACAGACAGACAGACAGACAGACAGAGACAGGGACAGAGTGAAATCAAGATTATTCTATTTTTTACAAACAGAACTATCTGGCTCTTAAGTAAACATATAAAACATTGTAATAATTAAATTATCATACTGTGGTATATCCACAGGTCCTGCTAGTAATAATGATTGTTAATAATTACTTGGAATCATATAGCTATGAGTAAACTAATGACTTAAACGTGATAAGAGTAACTTTATTAGACTGATAGAATTTATAGATAGCAAAGATCCATTGTTGCAAGGCGCGGCAAAAACCGCCAGAAATTGGCCAAATCGCTATGTGGGGAGTGGCCGACCCACAAAAAGCGCTACAACAGTCGATTAAGGGAGAAGCAGTAAGAAAAAATGCCATCTTCCTGGATTCTAGAAATTAATGTAAGGGCGTCAACCAATCAAAACTAAATAAGTAAATTTACATAAGCATAACTAACAAACATATTTATGAAATCCGACCAGCCGACTCATTTCTCAACCCCAAGAATTGCAGGTAAGCACTTTCCATACTGTTTTTTTTTTCAATACTAGATAAAAATAATTACTTGAAATCTAATATTCATTATTACAAGAGAGAATCAGAATTAGCGGGATATGAGTTCAGAGCTAAATCTCACATTCCTATAATGCATTAGGTTATCTATAAAAGGATAACCCAACAGAGAATATTCGGTGGGGAAGAGACAGAGTCAATTTACATAGGTTAACAACATTTAATCACCATCATCATCATCATGCCTCATCAGTCGCACGGATATCCATGAAACTCTTTCAACAACCATCCCTATCATACATTGTCCTCTGCACCTAGTATGTGTACACGGCTGGTCTATGTAGGTCTTTGCTGAGGTTGTCCTTGCTTCTCTAGCAGAGTCCATCTCGTTTGTTCATCTCATTCGGATGGTTTGTGTGATAGGGGTCTGGTGGCCATACAGCTGTTTTCTTACGTGATTTACCTAAAATCGGGCGCAGCATTCTTGTGTAGCTCCCATGATGTTTATTCTCTAGGCGCTTCGTTAAGGTCCAAGTGGTGCAGCCATACAGTAGCGCTGATGAAACTACGACTTGGGTGAATTGTCGCCTTAACTCGTCAGTAATTTCTAATTTCCAAGTAACTGATAATCCGTTTATAAAAGTAAAAAAAATGTTCTATCATCGGGGTGGCCTAAAATTGGTATTAGCCAGACAGCGAGGGAGTATATCCCCTTTTCATTAGCGCTAGACCAAGGAGGTTGTATTTGCGTATTTCCTGGGAGTATTGTGACGCAAGCAGTTATGATGTTTCAGTTAGAGACAATCAGACATCGAATGGCCATTACAATAAGATCTGTATTAATATTCTTGCCCAAAGTTGGAATTAAGGAGAAATTTTCTTTTCTAACGTCTTTTTTTTTTTTTAACTAAAATACAGCTATTTCTTCCTCGGATCTCTCTTTTTAATGCCTACATTTTTTGCATGTTGATTTTTCTTATAGTATTCCATTTTAACATTATTTTCTTTTATCGATATTTCGTGCATATATTTTCTTTCTGTCTTTACTTAGTTTTATTTCGTTCTTGCTCAATATCATTTGCCCGGCCTCACAGATGTCCGGACCTCTACACACTTCTCCATATTTCTTCTGACAGAGAAACATCGACTTTTTTTCAGTCCTTAAAAAACACAGTCTAGATTTTCTGTTCGGTCAGTTAACGATCAGACATTGGCATTCATCTTGCATTACTATTTCCTTTTGCCGCTTTTCGCTCGGTCGTCAGACATCGTCGTTAAAAATAAAAAGACGAAGAAAAAATAAAAGCTAGCGGTGTTATAACAGCTGCCGTAATTTTCTCAAAATTCCATCAGAACGCCACAGATTTCACATGTGAAGATGGACCCTGATAAAAGCGGCCATTGTATTATTCTTTCATCAGCATTTAGTGTAAAGATGAGAAAGTGTGAGAACCGTGTACTCTCACAAACATGTTTTACTACGTTCGATCATGACGGATCTGTTTACGTAGAACACTGACGATGGGACTGATGGTAGGGTGATAGAGAGAATTTTATGTTTCACCCTGGAGAAAGGATTGGAAATCATGAAAAAACATTTACTAAGCTAAGAGAAGAGAGAGAGAGAGAGAGAGAGAGAGAGAGAGAGAGAGAGAGAGAGAGGGAGAGAGAGATGTGTGTGTCTGTACGTATATATAATATATATATATATATATATATCGTAGGCGCGACGCATGTTCCGTTTTCTTTCAAATCCTCATGAAACTAATGCAATTATATATATATATATATATATATATATATATATATATATGAGAAGTAAACAAACAAACAATGTGTTTGATATGGCCTTAGCCGAATTGATTAATTAACTGAAGTCAAACCTTTTTGAAGTGGAATATAACTAGTTCAAAACAAACGAAGAATCTGGAAAAACCAGCTAGTGTAATAGTTAGAATCCCCGCCTGTCAGTTTGACAGTCAGGGTTCGAATCACACACAGAGCAGTTTTCCTGCTCTGGTATCGATTTCAGGTATCGATTAGTTTTTTTAAAATTATTATATGTAAGTAAGTAGGAAGCGCGTGGTGTAATGGTTAAAGTCATGGAAAATGGGCTCGTCGCCCCGAGTTCAAATCCTGGATGTGGTAATTGCATTTTACTTAGCGCTAATAAACTTGGGAAAGGTATGAATTCTAATCTCCTCCGAGCTATGGGTAAATAGTAGGGCAGACTGGGCTCTTTAACCTTGGTTAGGCAACCGGTCTAGGAGAAAGAAAGTTCTGAATTCAAACCTGTTAAATTCCGCTTAAAAAATGATCTTGTGTCACATCCTGCTCCTGTGGAGGATTTGGTAAATATATATATATAAATATGTAAGTAAGTAAGAGAAGTAGGAAAACGTGGCTCTACTATGGTAATATCATATATTTACTTATTCAAATATTAATTTTGTTTTGCTTTAAATAATAGAATCAGTTGATTCAAGTTGTCTGTATTGGTGCTGCTTAAGACATAGGTAATTTTTGTCTACCATCTCCCCCCCCCAAAAAAAAAAAAAAACGCTTTGATTCGACAGGAAAAAATAGTATCTGATCGAAATAAACGTTGTGAGAGAAAGTTTCTAGTGAAACTTTTGTTCAATTCCTTTTGTCTTATGTTCCCGATTTGCAATTCGTTTTTTTCTGTTTTTCGCATCCGGAAGTTTGGTTCTATCTGTGAAGGTCTGGCCCCAGAGACCATCGCAGGAATTGGTTGCCAGCAGAATATGGTCGGCTTAACTTGGAAAACTGACGTTCTTAGAAATTTAGCCCCTGGACTGCAAGCTATTTCACAGATGTGTGTATGTGCATATACACTATATATGGTGTGGGGGGTATGGTGTGTGTGTTGTGTGTGTGGGAGTGTGTATGTGAGTGTGCGTTTTTTGAGTCTGGCTGTGTTGTTGTGTAGGTGTTGAGTCTGTTCCCATGGTTCTGTGATTGTATATTTTAGTATCACTGTTTCTGTGTTCGTACCTGTGTATGTGTGTATATATTTTTTATACTCGGGTCTATTCACAGATATGTGTGTGAGTATATATATATATATATATAATATAAAATATATAATATATATAATATATATATGGGGTGTATTGTGTTCGTGATTGTATATTTTAGTATCACTGTGTCTGTGTTTCGTAATTGTATATGTGCATAATTTTTTTTTATTCTCTGGGTCTATTCACAGATGTGTAAGAGTATATATATATAATATTATTATATATATATATATATATATATATATATATATATGGGCCAGTGTATTTATCTGTCTGTCTGTATGTATGTATGTTTTGTCTTGTGTTTGGGTGTGGTTGTGTGCGTGTGTGGGTGTCTGGGTCTGTGTTCCCGTGTTTTTGTGTGTTTGGTGTGTTTAGTGTGTCTGTTCCTTTGTTCTACGTGTGTCTGTGTATATATGTATCTTTTTTTATGTCTCTGGGTCTGTCTGTTCGTCTGAATGAGTGTGTATGTATCGTATCTGTGTGTGTGCATATATATATATATATATATAGTATAATATATAATATATATACATTCCCGTGTGTGTATGTGTGTTGGGTGTCTGGGTCTTTGTTCCTGTGAATGTGAATGTGTGCGTATTTGTCTGTTTTTGAGTCTCTGGGTTTGTGTTCGTGTGTGTGTCTGCCTTCCTGTCTGTGTATTTTGTATGTGGGTATATGTCCGTGCGTGTGTGTGTAAATACATCTTTGTCTATCTGGGGTCTGTCCCCCTGTGTGCATGTATGTGTATATGTGCGAGTGATCGCTATTAGTCACAATGTGTAAGGGTATGTGCTTGTATGTGCCTGTCTCTCAGCTCTAAAAAACACAAAATACAGGACAAAACAGTAATAAATAAATATGAATAATTCATAAACGTATTTACATTTTTCCAAAAACGTACAAAATTATGTGCACACACAAACACACGCACACATACATGAATTGACGAAATAAGTCACACACCACACACACACACACACACACACACGCGTTATATATATATATTATATATATATATATATATATATATATATATATATATATAAACCGTATTTGACGGCATATAAGACTCACGGGCATATAAGACGCACTCTTCATTGAGCAGGTTTGATTCAGGAAAAAAAAGTTTTTACGATTTGTTTTTTCTTCGGCACCATACGCTCCTGTTAACTCTGATTATAACCAATACCAGGCAACTAAAATAAGGATGCTGGAGTTTAGGGTAGGTAAAGTACTGAGCGTAAGCTGGGTTAGTGAGCATCATAGAAAGATTAGCCCTAGGCCTACGGGAGGTCTCAAACTTCATTAACGATGTAAAAGAAGCAGGGCAATTTTTTTAGCCAAAATTTTCGAAAAAAATGTGCGTCCTATATTGCCGTCAACTACGGTAATTATATATATATATATTATATATATATATATATATATATATATATATATATATATATATATATACTTTTGTCTGTGACTCTGACAATAAGAGCACACATTGAGCTCTGAAATTACGACATTTGAACAACTACTAACGTCTATATATTTTTTTTTTATTTGATCTTTTGATTATATATATAATAATATATATATTATATATATATATATAATATATATATAATATATATAAATCCAAAAGTCCAGAGAAGAAATCTTCCTTGTGACATAGGAGTTTTTTAAAACAACCTGTCGCAGTTGAGTGCTCAATGTGTGCTCCTATTTTTAGAGTCACAGAGCAAATTTATAAATAAGGAAATAACAAAAGACTCATAGATTTTGCATTATAGTCTATTTCAGGGAGCTTAGACAAATGTCTAGTTCTTCCCAACTCATCAGAAATGCGAATGAGTTGGGAGAATTAGACACTTTCTCTAAGCTCCCTGAAATATACTATAAAGCAAAATCCTAAGTCTTTCGTTATTTCTTTTCTTACTTATATATTAATATATATATATATATATAAATAAATATATATATAATATATATATATAATAATATATATATATATATAATGTGTGTGTGTGTGTCGTGTGGGTTGTTTGTGTAATCTGTCTGTCTGATTTTGTGTGTCTGAATGTGCGCATATGTGTATATACTTATTATATATGCATTTGCATAAATATTGTATACGTATTTCTGTTGAAAAAGTAATTGGAGAAATATATACCGTATTTGAACCGGTTTTTTCATAATAGGGGGGAACGGCAAAAAACTTTGTTTTTTTTTTCCAAAATAGGTGTTTTGAAAAAGTTTTTGAAAGAACAGAAAAAATTTTTTTTTCCCGTTTAAAGGGGGTCTAGGCTAAAATTCTATATGATGCTCACTAACCCAGCTTACGCTCAGTTACTTCCCTACCCTAAACTCCATGATCCTTATTTTACTATGCGCCCTTGCTTGTGTAATGCACACCTAGACTGTTTCAAAATATATATGTTTAAATACACTAAACTTAGTAAGCTAGAATTATAGATAGCATGGTCATAGAAAAACAGGACTCTGGACTAGACTGTAAGTTTACTTTTATGCTGGCCGGATTGTAAACTCCATTTTAAAAAGTTTATTTCAAAAAAGTTATTTTTTCCCTTATACTGACTCTTTTATATGCTGACCATGTGCTTATATTCCCTACCCCCTCCCACACTGCCCTGAGAAATTATCCATTAGTAATTAGAATTATAGATAGATGGTCATATAAAAACAGGTCTGTGCGGCTGTGACTCCTTGTCAAACAAGGAACGTAAAGGAGTGAAAGAGCAACTCCAGCAGGCATCACTGTTTGCTTGCATTGATTGCCAATCAAGAGGTGGACTGTTCAGTCACTCACACAGCTCAGATTAAAGGAAAAAAAAGGTGGACACTACGCCATCGTCTTAGTAGACGGAAGGATGCCAATCAAATACACTAAAAACGTTTCTCCTGAATCTGCCCTCCTGAAATGAAGTGCGTTATATGCTCGTGCGTCTTATATGCCGTCAAATACGTACATAACATTGCGTTCGGATGAAATCTATTGCTTTTATTTAGTTAACACGTGTTTCGATCAGGCATTGTTGACATTTACAAATAGTCTATTTAAATAAAAAAGATATCGGACCTGCAAACTCTAAGACCTTCTCAGGACACAGCGTTGTCGATTTTTGTTTGTTTTTATAACTCAAGATAATTTTTAAAGATCCCTACATGTAAACAATGGTCTGATTGAAACACATGTGACGCAATTGGCAGTAATTAATTCTATCCAAACCAAAGTATACATATTTTCCTTTCAATCATTTTTGTCAACATATTCATGTCATTATTTTACTTACATATGTATATTTCCAGATTGTTAAAAACAACAACATATCGGTAATATGTAATTATTGTACAACTATTAAGGCAGAAACGTAAGTGCGACTGCATGCTGATACTGTTTTACGAATACATTTATACTTTCTTTAATATATAATATATATATATATATATATATTATATATCTATATAAGGATAAAAAAATAAAAATAACGATTACTCTGAGGGAAGTCGATGTTTCTTTGTGTGCTGAACATTTCTACATATTATCCTATTATTATTATCTAATTTCCTTTGTTATTTCAAAAATGATACTAGATGGAATAAATGTACACATGGATGAACTCCTGACCGAAACACGTGTAAGTTAAATTAATTAAAATAGTTCTAACTTATCCATTCAGTACATTCTTTCCTTTATTTCTCTTTTCAAGACATACCACACACACACACACACACACACACACACACACACACACACACACACACCACACACACACACACATATATATATATATGCTAATTATATTTGTAAAAAAGGCTTAAGAATCGACCAATATTGCGGCTATATATCTACTTATGTCGACAGGTATCAGCATATCGATTTTTAAGCTTTTTTTCTTACCCATTATATTGCTCTGTTCAATTAAATTGAGCATCGATCTCTCTACTTGGACCTGAACTACTCTATCATTCCACGGATGGAAGAAAGAGGTCAGCTTAGAATCATCATAAACAACCTACCTTGGTAAACCATATATAATATATATATATATATATAATATATATATATATATATTATATATATGTTACAAATTAGCCCGTCAAATCCTCCAAGATGAAATTTTAAAAAAATGTAAATCCTGATTATTTGTGTTGCCTTATCTGCGAATTTTATTTCTTATGAGTGTCGTTCAACTTAGTTTAATAATGGACTATTACTTTTTTGTTATAAAGAAAGAAAAACGAAAAAACTGCTATACAGAAAAATATTATAAGAAAGAATGAAAGAGAGTAGAGAAAGGATAAATAAAGGTGTAGCGGCGGAAGTTATAATTACTAATCTTTCCAATAAAACATAATGAAAAGAAAGAAAGAAAGAAAAAGAAATGGAAGAGAGTTAACTCAATATTGTATATAATTTTTATATACTGAAGTCTTTTCAATATCTCTTAAGTAAACATATCAAACGTTGTAATAATTAAGTTATCGTACAGAGGTATATCCACAAATCCAGTTTGGTATTTTCATTATTATTTTCACTTCTTTTGAGGTTTTCACACCAGCGTTAGCTGATACTATTTCACTGGAGTCTGAGTGACAACAAGTTTCCTCAGGTCTTCAGCACTCCTTTGAGTATTCTAGCCGATTGCAGCTGTGCAGTAGTCTGGATGGTCTCATTTCTTTATCTGATTTTCAAATCCTCTAGCCTTTTTCTTGGACTGTTCCAAGTGGATCAACTATCACTTTCACCCTCATATTTCACAGTTTTTTTAAAAAATTCTCGGGCAAGTTACAGGTATTTGTCCATCTTCTATCTTCACCCTGTGATCTGCTGAAACTGCAAAATCCACCAGTTAGCACATTCTCTATTTCTTTTTTTTTTTTTTTTGTAATCAACACTTAAGGTCTGGTCTCCTGGCTAGGAATAGGTTGATCCGTCTTTATCTCGAAGTCCCAGAGAATGTTAATGCGTTTCATTCTTCTGGTTTGGTTGTATATACATTTGGTTTGTGCGGTTAAAATTTGAATTTTATTGAATAAGTCCCTGTGGATCACATTCCCAACACAGTCGTGCCTAGCTTTGTATTCCTGTTGTGCAAGTTTTGCTACATTTGCTTAATACATGTTTTACAGTCTCATCTCTTATTTCCGTACAGTTAACATTTAATGTTTTGCTGGGTCTTATAAATGTTGGCTTTGATATGATTTTACCTTATGGCTTTATCTTGTTCAACAATTATTAGTAATTCCGTTTCTCCATTGAGGTTTCATAAATCTTAACTATGTCCAAGTCTTTTCATGTACAACCTGTCCGATTTGTCATTTGAGTGTCCATAAAACTGTTTTCTTCCCATTTTTCTAGTCTTCGTTGATTTCCTGTTTGTCCATATTTACATCTGCTGTGTTGGTTGCGTCATAATTTTTTCTTTGCACTTTTTTGTGTATTCTTCGAGTCCTTGGATTGTGCCTCTTACACACTCCTCTATGTTGGCTACACCCTGTGATCTACTGGACTATGCAAGAAAAAAAAAATCCACAGCTGACAAGTTATTTCTTTTTTGTTTATTATTATTATTTACTCCCTCTTGAGTTTTCAACATCAACGTTAGCTGAATGGTCTTTCCACTGGAGTCTGAGTGACAGCAAGTTTCCTCAGGTCTCCAGGACTCTTCTGAGTATTCTGGCAGATTGCAGCATGCAGTGTTCTGAATGGTTTCAATCCTTCCTCTGATATCCAAACTTTCCAAGCCGCCTTTTCTAATTCTTTTGGGACTGTTCCAAGTGCACCAACTACAATTGGTATATACTTTCACTTTCATAAACCATAAACTTTTTCAGTTCTCTGGCAAGGTTCAGGTATTTGTCCATTTTTTCATTTTCCTTCAGCTATACCCTGTGATCTGCTGGAACTGCAAAATCCACCAGTTGACAAGTTCTTTCTTTTTGTTAATCAACACTAGGTCTGGCTTTCTTGCTGGGATAAGGTGATACCGTTTTTAATTTCAAAGTCCCAGAGAATTTTTGTGCGTTTCGTTCTCAAAGAACAGATTCTGGTTTATGCATAATACCATTTTGTTGTGTGGTCAAATTTTAATTTCTTGCATAACTCCCAGTGGATCACCTTCCCCAACCTAGTTTTGTATTCTCGTTGTGCTAGTTTGCTACATCGGCAGAGTGTATGGTTTACAGTCTCATTCTATTACTGCAAGTCTACATTTACAATTTTTGTTGGGTTCTTATCAATTTCGCCATTTATATATTTGTCCTTATGGCATCATTTTGTGCAGCAATTATTAATATTCTGTTTCTCTTTTGAGGTTTCCTTTTCTTAACCATGTCCAAGTCTTTCCATGTCAACCTCTTCGATTGTTTATAAACCTCTTCGATTTGTCTAGTTATTATTATTATTATTATTATTATTATTATATTATTATTCATTCCACGTTTCCTGTCTGAAGAGAAAAGCAGGAGAAAACTTTTTTTTTGTTGTATAAATCGAAATTGAAAGGATTATAAATTAAAAGATTAAGAAAATGTGAGTAAATATAAATAATAACAGAACGTCATGGGGAATAAGGTTTAAAGAAATTTCTTTTTTGAACATCATCATACATTTCCGAGGAAGGGAAGAAAAGAGAGAGAGAGAGAGAGAGAAGAGAGAGGGAGAGAGAGAGAGAAGAGAGAGAGAGAGAGAGAGAGAAGAGAGAGAGAGAGAGTTAGAGAGCGAGAGCGAGAGAGAGAGAGAAAGAGAAAGAGAGAGAGAATCAACTTCGCAGAAATTTTTAAATCAGAAAGTCCATACATAGTGATCTCACTTAAGGATTAAGAGCGGCGCCCACTTTAAAAGGCTAGTGACAATGTCGTAATCCCACTCGAACTATTCTGGACCCACAGACATCCCGTTCTCTATGGTGTCCTTTTACTGACCTAGAATTGTCACTAATGAAAATCCCAGCACGCAACGAAACGAACAGCAACAATAGGGATTGCTTACTGAAATGATCAAGAACTTTGGCGAGCTTACATCTCTGTTATACGATGTCATCCATCCCAATTAAACATTTGCTAGGGAAAGCTGGCCACTATCGTTATCCATAAGAGGGAAAAGACTTCAAAGGAATCGAAGGTGTCCTCAAAAAGTACGGCAAGGATGTAGGCTCTAAACTTAATTTCTTTCTTTTCTTCCTTTTTTTTTCCAAAATGTCGCGTTGATTTAGTCATTTTTATGCCAGGCAAGTTTTGGATAGGTCGAAGCATCCGGAAAGCTTACTGCTTGAACAGAGTGAAGGTTGTCACACTTTTATGGGCCATTCCTTTTAGGCTTTAAGCAAAAGCGCTTGTCCAACGGAAATCCTTGATAATTATCCTTTGGTTCTACTTAGTATTGTAATTCCCTCGTCAAATGGTTGCAAATCACAATGGAAAGTATCAGTGTTTAAAGTAGTGAATCAGCCATGCGTTATGGCTGTTGATTGGCGAAGGAATAGACCACGTGACCCCGCCTAGTCTATAAATTAGGTGGTTATTGCAGGACACCGTATGTTACTCAAAATAGTCCAACAAAGGTACGGCGTTATTTATTCATTTAATGCTAGAATGAACATCCTAAAAACAAGCAAGTCCTTCCAGCAGTCCTTTATTTTCTTCATGCCCTCCACGTCTGAAGAAAACAGCTTAAGCTTCAATTCATCATCATCGGTCGCACAATTAAACAACGATATTCATAGATAATCTATCGCCATCCTTTTCTATCATCATTTTGCTCCAGGGAGGTCTCTGGGCAGCATGCAGTAAATCTCGCGCAATGAGTTGGTCAATGTAGTCCTTGCTGGGGGCCCACATTAGCATGCCCATGTTGGCTTCCAAAGGAGAGTATCGCTTATGAGTTCGTCCTGGCTCCTCCAGCATTGTCCAGATGTCTTGTCCGCCTCAACTTCGATGCTTTGAGATAGGGAGCAGATGGTCGTAAACAGTTTC
>CM042161.1:55228002-55240502 GCA_023376005.1 Doryteuthis pealeii | reverse complement strand
TTTCCTTCATCTTCACCCTGTGATCTGCTGGAACTGCATTATTATTATTATTATTATTATTATTATTATTATTATTATTATTATTATTATTAGTAGTAGTAGTAGTAGTAGTAGTAGTAGTAGTATCGTCTCCTTCTAATTGCAACTTTTGCAATTTTATTTGGGGAAATGCCTTTCTGGCGGTGAAATATTCTTTTTAGCAATCCCGTAGAATCCATCACTTTCGCGGTCCGAAATTTATTTTTTTCCTTTCCTTCTTTTCTTATATAACTAACTACTCACGTTGCGCTCCAGTTATCATTGGCACGACCCCCAGCTTCAAGTTGCATCGTATCTTCCGTTCTCAGGCAATACTCAACATACTTCTTTATTTCAAAATCAATTCGATAAAAAAAAGCCGACTCAAAACGAAATAATAATCAACGATAGGCGACTTTTTAGAAAATGTGACAACGGCTTCTGAACATGTCTGAAAAGAGAAAGCCCAAAACAGTCGACGTTTGAAAGATGATAAAACAAAGAGAACCGCTAGCCATTATTTATTTTCATTTGCTGGCTGCCGGGAATGGCACGTGGATATCAAATGAGAGAGAAAGAGAGAGCGAGAGAGAGATATATGAGAGAGTGTGTGTGTGTGTGTGTGAGAGAGAGAGAGATAGAGAGAGAGAAAGAGATGGAGTGAGTGAGTGAAAGATATCAATCCGGTTTTTCTACTCTCTCTCTCTCTCTCTCTCTCCTCTCTCTCTCTCTCTCTCTCTCTCTCTCTCTCTTCTCTCTCTCTTTCTACAAGAACGTTTTCTCCCTCGTAAGTAAGACTCATATGTTGATATAATTTTCCTGTCTGACGATTAGAACTGTATATATATATATATATATATATATATATATATATAGAGAGAGAGAGAGAGAGAGAGAGAGAGAGAGGAATTTGACTTTTCTACTCTCTCTCTCTCTCTCTCTCTCTCTCTCTCTCTCTCTCTCAGAGGCTGATATCTTATTCCTGCCCGACGATTAGAACTAGAGAGATAGTGTTAGAGAGTGAGAGAGAGAAATAGATAGATAGATAGATAGATAGATAGAGAGAGAGAGAAAGAGAGAGAGAGAGGAAAATCCTACTTTTCTACTCTCTCTCTTTCTCTCTCTCTCTCTCTCTCTCTCTTTACCCCCCTCTGTCATTATTTCTCTCTCTCTCTCTCTCTATCTCTCTTTCGCTCTCTTTCTCCCTCTACAAGAATGTTTTCTCTCTCTCGTTATCCACCAGTAAGACTCAGCTGCTGATATCTTTTTCCTGCCCGACGATTAGAACTGTCACCAGCAAGCGTACCCCAGAGATATCGACCGTAGACCGACTCGGTTTTATAAAACATTAAACAGATAATCGCCCCGACAGGCTGGACTTTGGAAGATAAGTTTCGTATCTATCGGCCATCTTGGGTGAGCCAGCCAGCATGGCTACCTTTCCCACTTTTTGTTGTGAGACTAAAAGAAAGGAAGAAAGAACATGAGGATAACAGAAAGGGAAGGGAATACAAAGAAATAAATTGGCTTTACGGCAGTAGATAATAGGAAGCATAGTTGAGTATTGTCCAGTCGGTTTGGTCAGGTTGGTGGACGCGTTGGAAATAGGAAGAGTTAGAAAGTCCGGAGAGAGAGAGAGAGAGAGAGAGAGAGAGAGAGAGAGAGAGAGGGGGGGGGTCAGGATTGGACGAATTATGGACATGGACATTGTATCCGGGAAAAACGAACAGCCATTTATGATCGGAGATCTGTTTATTATCAATGAAATACTTCTGCATTGACCTTGTAGTGAGGTTATATGCATTCTTGGAGTTTAACGGGAAAGAGGAAAATGTAGGAAGACGAAGGGAAACTCCGGCTATGGTCAGTAATGGAGTGATATTAAAAGCTGTGTGGACATATGGCGATAGACAAGCTCTAACCAGAATTGTGATTGGTCAGTATTCGGTCCAAGCACCGAATAGAGTGTAGGCATGAAATCTGAGCTAAGTACGATGAGAGGCGGGAGAAGATGCGGGGAAAGAAAAAGAGAGGAAGATCTCATAAAAAATGGAGAAATCGCGGGCTTACATCCTCAATCAACCATCCGCATACAACTCAGACTATTTTGGAATTTCTTGATTTGATGGTATGGGTAGCGATGTAAGACAGGCAGTGCATGTGTGACGGGAGACTTGATATAATTCATTTCCCCGCTCTCTCTCTCTCTCTCTCTCTCTCTCTCTCTCTCTCTCTCTCTTGCTCTCTGCCTGTCTGTATGTCTGTATGTTTATCCCTCTTTCTGTCTGTCTGTATGTCTGTCTCTGACTGTCTGTCTATCTCTCTCTCTCTTCTCTCTCTCTCTCTCTTAATATTATATATATATATATATATATATTATATATATAAAGAATATCATAGATGTATAATCAATGATGAAGTCCGAAGATCTCATAGGTGAGAAACTGACAGTTACGGAGTAACTGACTCTGTCTTCGCTCTCTTTATATATAATTATGTTCCCATTTATTCTCTCTTTCTCTCTCTCTCTCTCTTCCCCTCCCTCTGTGCCTGTCTCTGTCTCTATGTGCCTGTCTCTGTCTGTCTGTCTCTCTTGCTCTCTGTCTCTCTTGCTCTCTGTCTGTCTATCTTAATATATATATATATATATATATATATGTAGAATTAAACAAAAGGCACATCTCCTGTTTAAAATTTTATTTTTGATCTTTTCCAATTTTCTGGCCAACTTTTTAATGTCAGGGTGGAATTGATGGATAAGTCCACCGAAGTTCAGTTCCCGAGTACTTTCGGCACTTCGAAGCGCCATCATCAGGGGTGATGTATTCCATTTTTTTTTAATTCTACATGTATAAAGGAAAGAATGCTGCCCAAATACATATATATATATATATATATATATATATATATATATATATATATTTTTACAATTGTCACTGAACTCGTAGTCCTTACCATCATCCTTTTATGAGTCGCTCATGTAACGAATATTGTCATGGAAAAAAGAATCTGCGCCCCGCTTTGATGCGTGTTATTTCGCGATAATCCATTTTGGACAAGCATGTATCAATCTGCCCTCCTTCAGCTATGTACAAAATATTAGGACAGACTTGATTATTTATCCTTGGAAAGGCAACCAGGCTAGAAGAAGGAAAACTGAATTCAAACCAGCTGTACTTCAATTTAAAAATATCCTTGTGTTGCCTCCTGTCCATTTTCTTCATTTAATTATGTCAGGTCCGAATCTGAATAAAATAAATCTTTGATTAAAAAAAAACAACAGATAGTATACTTTAGATAGTTCTACCTAGACTTACGATTTTGAGTTACGAGCTATGACTTAGTTTGTTGTCCGATTTTACGGCATGTCAACCCTTGCATTATCTTATCTTGCGTTTTTCTTTAATTCATTATTGTTGAGTATTCAATTCTTTTAACTTTTTTTTTCAAAACGCTTTTAAAACTCATTTTAATTTATTTATTTATTGTTTTGTTATCTGTTGTTTTTAATCTGTTTTTTTTTTTAAATTTTTATTGCGGAAATGATTTCGAATGATCTTTAGATACGCTTGATAACTGACAGTTTCGCGCCTATACAAATTTTCAAACGAAATTTTCAAATCGCATTCAGGATTTTCAAAGTGCTGCTGCTTGGATTTAAAATTTGTTTAGAGGTCAAAATGTGAGGACATTAAAGTTTCGGCTAGACCACTAAGGGTCGGGTTACTAATATATTATTAGAATTACAATGTAAAATTAGAAAATCTTTTTTTTTATTGTTATTAACTTTAAATAGAACTGATACTGAAAAGAACAATGAAAAACGATAAATTAGTAATATGCAACCCCTAAAATATAATTAGAATTAATACATTTTATTTTTTACAACTGAAAAAAAAAGAAAAAGAAGAAAAGAAAAGCTAAGTATACGATTTTTCTATGTGACAGTTTTTATTTTGAATTCAATATGGCTACATTGTTGCAATATTCACCGGAAGATAAACAGACAATATTGGATACATATACAAGGTAGGGGTTCAAACATTCGTTCTCAACAGATATTTAAAAAATTAGAAATTACAGTTATACGCCCATTTCATTCATAACATAAAGAAAAAAGAAAGGAGGGGAAAGAAAAGAAAAGAAAAAGAAGAGGATAAAACAAATAAGAAAAAAAATATAGCCACACAAAAAAAAACTTAAGCACGTACATTTCTGATCTTTACCTCTGAAGATGAAGTTTCTACTTTGAAATCGATAAGACAAAAATAACATCTTTTTGTTTTTAATTTTTATACGCATTGTAATTGCCTTCAAATCATTAATATATTATAACAATTAGAATTCAATTTTAACTGTTTTCGTAGCAATTATTTATAATTAGAATTAGATTAATAACACAAATGTTTCCTGATAAAGGTAGCCTACGACATCTTAACAACACCAGTCAACCTACACGTCTGGGGGTTAGCTACGTCCGACCTATGCAGAGTCAAAACTGCTAGCCTGAAACATATTCTCACGGGATGCGAGTATGCTCTAAGAAGCTACACGTGGAGACAAAAGGAAGTCCTCGAGATTTTTGCGGAGGCGTCGAAGATATGTTGTGAGACGGCAAATAAAGTTGTTAATAACATCAACAAAGCAGTACATTTCGTTAAAGAAGGAAACATTTCGAAATTTTCGCGTACAAATAGGCACCTTTCTCTATTTTGTTTGAAATAAATTTACAACCATTAAAACAAGGCTGATATTTAACACTTTACTTTAGCATTCCTATATATATATATATATATATATATATATATATATAATATATATATATATATATATATATATATAATGAAATAGACCACAAAGGAGTTTGAATTTTTTTAATTTTTTTATTTCAAAGTAGATGCGGTGCGTCGTCTTTCGAGCTTTTCAACCCTAATTAAGCTAGCTTAATGAGAGCAACAATTCTGAAATATGTGTGGCGCCTACTGTTCAATCCAAATAAATACACAAAATTTTTTATACCACCTTGTTGGTCCTGTTCATTATAAAATATTTACACTTCTCTTGTTGGATCTAAAACATGTATATATATATATATAATATATATATATATATTATATATATATATATATATATATATATATATATATCCTTCAGGTGTTTTTGAAGATTCCTTTCTGTTAGTCTAATTGACGGAATTCACGATATCCAAAGTATTGTTCTTGCCAAATGACCATGACACCACACCTCTCTTGTTGACTAATGTGTGTTTAATATTTAAAGAATATAGAACAGAATATTCCCAAAATAGTAGCTGTAAAAAAACAATAAGATCTCACCTCATGAATAATGAATTAAGAAATAAAATCCTTCGCCTCCTAAAAAAGGAGAAAAGGGAATCTGCTTTTGTTCTTGGAGCAAAGTCTAATCTATACGTTTATATTATGTTTACTAGTACAAAACAAAAAACACCCTCCGGGCGATGTAAAAATAGATTTTTGAAACATATTGTCTGGGGGTGGGAGTTAAAAATTCAATGTCAGCGAGTTTGTACCCTAAGTAAATAAAATCATCAAATTTAAAAGAGATTAAAAATAAAAACAATTGAAATGTAAACTTTAAATATGTATTAAAATTAAAACAAACTATATATAGATATATTAATACCAGTCATGGATTATGAAAAACTTGTTTTTAAAAAACAATGAGGACTGTCTAATGTGGCATGTTTAAAATTTGAGTGTATTTATTGAATAAATACACTCAAAATTGAACATGCCAAAAATGCGTAGAAAAATGTTATTCTATGTTATGACGATTTTGGTAATGTGACGTAAGCAGTGACGTTAATTTTTGTCACAGACAACAACCGGAAGCGAATTCCATTATTAATAGATAATAGGTGAGATATTCAGGTAGTTCTGGGGCTTTAGAATATGCCGAAACTACATCTATAGATGGTAAGACCTCTTAATGGATTACCTCCGATCAAGTAGCTGGTCATGTCAATCCCTTGCACTTCTAAGATTGTCCCGACCCTCTTGCCCTTCTGATTGACCCAACACTTTTTTTAATCATATATGTGCTAGAAGGCGGTGGCTGAAGGTTTTACTGTCATTAGTATGACGTTAAACAGTATCTAATGCTAGAGTTCCAGTTCTGGTGTTCTTGGAAGTATCTGTGGTTTAAATGGAGAAAATGAGTTTTGAAAAATGTCTTTAAATTTTTTTTAAATACCCATCTAGAATGAATAAACCATAATCTATGTATTTGTATTAGGAAAGATATCGAAAATAGAACGCCTTAAGTTATAAATTAGTTCAGTCGATAGGGGCTTTGGAATACACCGACTGCGTCTATAAAAAGTAGTAGTCGGGGTGGCCTAAAGTCGGTATCAGCCAATCAGCGAGGGAGTCTATCCCCTTTTCAATAGCGCTAGACGAAGGAGATTGTTTTCTAGCATCTGAGGTGGAGCGCCACACCTACCATCAGCTATTTACTTTACCGCACAGATCCCTGTGCTACTCATACGCTGAGTTGGCGAGGGCCGGTATCGAACTAGGAACATGTGGTTTCTAGCCGAACGCTCTACCGACTGCGCTAACCCGGCCACTGCGTCTATAAAAAGGAGTAAAACCCCTTAATGTGGTCTAATGCTTAAGGTCCTGTTCTGAATCTCTTGGAAGTGGTTAGTATCTGTGGTTTAAATGGGGAAAATAAGTTTTGAAAAACGTGTTTCGGAATTTTTTAAATACCCATCGAGATTGAATAAATCAAATGTCTAGCAAAAATGTCTGACGAAAAGAAGGGTTGACATGCCGTAAAATCCAACCAAGCAACCAACAGGTAAATTGCATTAATCAGAAGATTATTTAAGACCCTCAAATGAGAGATCTCAAATAAGATTATTATTATTACTAAATCGTGAGTTCAATCCTCGTGGGATGTCCCATTTAAATCCCTATGTAAAAAAAATAGACCTTGCATTTATCCAGGTACTCTGAAAAGAAATGTTAATGTCTACTATCTAAAATGTTATATAAAAAAAAATCCATGCTGTTATCATTTAAATTTTAATTTTTAATTTTCTTCACGAATATAAATCAAATCTCTATTATTTTTGCTCAAAAATCAAGCACTAGTAATATTTAATGTGTATATATATTTACTTTGTCATTTATAGTTTTACTTTCGAGGTTTCCTCTGGATATACACATACACACTACTGCTCTTTATATAGATATTTACCAAACGCCTCCGCGCGAGCAGGATGTGACACAAGGTCAATTTCTTAAGCGGAGTTTAACAGGTTTGAATTCAGAGTTTTCCTTCTCCTAGACCGGTTGCCTAACCAAGGTTAAAGAGCCCAGTCTGCCCTACTATTTATCCATAGCTGGAGGGAGAGTAGGATTCATACCTTTCCCAAGGGTATTAGCGCTAAGTGAAATGCAATTACCACGTCCAGGATTTGAACTCGGGGCGATGAGTGCATTTTCCATGACTTTAACCATTAGACCACGCGCTTCCTACTGCCCTTTATATATGTGTAGAAGAACAGCTTGACTAAGAAAGTATTCATGGCTTTAATACTTATCCCCGAGCCGAGAAAGATATTCTACATTTTCAGCGTAGCTTTTCTTGCCGAGGATACAATACATACGTTTATATCAAACGTTACAGAATCATTTGTAACTTTACGTTAGCGTTTGGGATAATCTAATCCATAAGCCCGCGAAAACTCGAAACTCTCGAATGAAACGAGACATCAAACACAAATCTCGCGCAGATATCTCTCTCCCCCTCGCCCTCTCTCTCATTCTCTTAGTCTATCTATCTATCCATCTCCAAGCTCTCATGACAGACTCTTTTGTGCCTCTATATCGACGAAATCTGCTTTGATCATTTTAATTACCGTAATCTTCGAAGGGGAAAAATAAGGAAAACAAAATTGTATACTTTATATATTCCGGTTCTTTTACTAGATTTACCATTTTGGAAGTTTTGTGATTTGCCGTTTGCGCAAATCCGCGGCTTTTGGAGAGAGGAATTAGTCAAAGATTCCTGGCAGTATCCGAACTACTTTTTGATCTTTGGAATCACATAAAGAACTTTTCTTTATTCGGAATCATATTGAACTCATAATATATATATATATATATATATATATATATATATATATATATATATATATATATACTTATGAAATACACAATGTATGTTTCTATCTGTCTGAATGTCTATCCCAAGGTGTTCTTATCTGTCTATAAATCATACACTTCCTACAATCTCCCTATCACTCTCTCTGTCTCTGGCTCTGTCTCTCTCTCTGTCTCTGTCTCTCTCTCTCTCTCTCTCTCTCTCTATATATATATATATATATATATATATTATATATAAAGCGAGAAAGAAAAGGAGGGAAAGAAAGACGTTGAGAGTAAGGGACGCAGCAAACGATAGATAAATAAATAGGTAGATAGAAAAACACGAGATGAATAAACATAATTTTAGATAGACAGAAAGATACATCCGGTCATGAATATATATATATATAATATATATATATATATATATAATATATATATATATATAATGTGCGCATATGTATATACATATATTATGTGCGCAAATATATATATATATATATATTTGCTTGAAGGCAATTACAATGCGCGTATCGCATAAATTCGATAATTATAGAAGATAATATTGACAAGTGTATTTCACAAAGAATTACTCGGTGTGTAGAATATCGTACGGACTGTTTCAACTTTAGTAAGACTCATCAGCGATATATACTAACCATTTCCCTCCGACAGAAATAGTAACCGGGACTTATGCAGGATAGTCAGAAACTGTACCCTTTCGGCCACGGAACAGCACGGAGAAATGCCTGCGAAATTACCCTGTCAATGATACTGAGACGTCTCTACCATATGAGGCAAGGGGGGTGCTGGGTGAACAATAACAAACAAACCCGGAGCCTTATGCTCTTCGGCGAAGGAAATAAGATTTTTGGATGTTTGTTTTTATTTTAGAAGCATTGTTGAATAAATTATATATTGATATTCATATTTTTGCTTGAAGGCAATTACAATGCGCATATAGAATAAATTCCATAATTATAGAAGATCATAAGGCTCCGGTTTTGTTTGTTATTGTTCACTCAGCGCCCATATGTACTAGTCTGTTAATATATGCATGTTAATATAAACATCTAGCTCTCAGTTATTCTCCCTATCTGTTTGCATAAATGAATATATAGGTACATTACACTATATTCAAATCTATATATTTATATATCAATCTATCACAGTGTGTTCTCTATCTATATATCTATCTATTTCATGTCATTCTTTTTTATCTATCTATATATCTCTGACTGCCTGCCTGACTGTATCTGTCTGTCAGCTCTCTCTCTCCCCTCTCTCTCTCTCTCTCTCTCTCTCTCTCTCTCTCTCTTTCTCTTTATTATATATATATATATATATATATAATATATATATATTTGTGTGTGTTTATGTGTGCTTGTGTGTGTCTTTGTGTGTCTGTGTGTAGCTTGATTTGCTTCATTATAGCTGTACATTTAGAATAATTCAAATTAGTAAATAATTTCTCGACGCATTAGTAAATACATTTTCACTTAATTTGCATTTGCGCTTAATGGAATTATGTAAATCCTTTAGATATCTGATAATATAGACAAAATGATATAAAACTATTTTTAATATTTTAGTTTTAACTGAATAGAAGCATCAATATATACTGTTTTTTTTTGTTTTACATATATTATTTGTCAGCATGCTGTTATTAAAATCAATAAAACCTTTTCAACTTGGGATTTTGGCCCAACACATTTTTCCAGGAGTCATTTTAAATTGTGCCGAAGTTCTGACGGCTAGGGCTGTAGATTACGCTGACAACACCTCTGCAGAAAGGTAATGTATGTAATAATAATCTTTGACCTGACTGTATTACTGTTATGGCAAATTCCCATACTTTTTAATTCTATATACGATTTCATGATAAAGGTGTTTAACCTCATCCTAAGGAAAGGCTAACTGAGTAAACCCCGAAAACAAATCCGGAGTCGGAGTCCCTAAAGGGGTGTGATGCTGAACTAGTGTTACCCAGCAACTCATGCGACACTACCGCTGCCAGACTGCATTGTCTTCTTACCTTTATTTTGGATCACAGCGGCAGTGTAGAGAGGGGAGGATTTGATGCCTGGGCAACAGCTCATCCTCCATTTCAACCAGCCAGGGCTACGTAGTTAAAAAAACATTTAGTCACTACTCCATCGTCTCGCGTAGACAGAAGGATGCCAACATACATACGAGGAGGTGGTGGATGAAAATCTTAGTGTCTTGGGTATGACGTTAAACTGCGTCTAGTGGTGTGGGTCCAATTTTGATTTTGGTTTGGTTTGTCCTGTTTTACGGCATATCAACCTCAGTGTGTTATTTAATGCCGACAAAGTTGTGAAATAAATTAATTCTTAATGGATAATCAATTTTGTTTATAAGCTCATGTTTTTTCTATTTAACCCATAGATGGGACCATAACAGGTACTACCACTCCGGGTCAGAGTGGACCAGGGAGCAATGGAGATGAAGGGGTGCTCCACATTCCCCAAACCCCCAAAACTGGAACCTCACCATCAGATAGAGTTTAATTTAATCCCCAGGACATGTAGACCTGCAACCACTGCCTTCTAGCACCCATATGATAAAAAGGGTTGGGAATTACAATTTTGAGGCTCCTGTTGAGTGTGGAGTTGTCCTTCATTACTATTCCCGATTCTGCCTGACCCATATTGGAATTACAAATTAGTATCCCATCTATGGGTTAAATAGATTATAACTTTGCTCTGGGGAGTGTGGAGTTCTTCTTCATTGCCATCACTCCCCGGTTAAATCTGACGCGAAGTGGAAGTTCCTGTTATGCTCCTATCTATAGGGTAAATAGATTATAAAATGAGCTTTAAAAGAGTTTCAAAAATTGATTGGTCAGCAAGGGGAATATAACAAAAACATATTTGGAATAAAATAACCCAACGGTTGACATGCCGTAAAATCCAACCACCATCCAAGTAAGCAAGCAACCAACCAATCAACCTTGTGCTGTACTACCTAAAGTAAACACTGTAGCTACCAATGTTGTTTCGTCTAAATATGTGAATGCTGAATTTCTTTCGATCGTGTCAATTTTAGAGCGCTATAGGAAGTGACAAGAACGGAATTTTTTAAGATTTACAAACATGACGTCAGTTTCCCTTGGCATAGAGGCACAAAAGAGTCTCTGTCATGAGAGTTTAAAGATAGATAGATAGATATATAGAGAAAGAGAGAGAGAGAGAGAGAGAGAGAGAGAGAGAGAGAGAGAGAGAGAGAGAGAGAGAGAGAAAGAGAGAGAGAGAGGCGGGTGGAGAGGGTAGAAGATTATGGAAAAATGCATAGATTCACGCACGAAGATTTATTCGGAAATCCGTCCCGTGTGTCTATAAAAACCGGATCATGCATTCCTTAAACAAAGATTCAGCGGAAGTGTCCATGTTAAAACATTAATACAACCTGTAAAAGAGACCGGGCGTTTCTGTTTTTCAGCTTATTAATAATTCATTTTAATCTCACAGGTATTGTTTGACCTTCATATTTCTATTCTTCATCTTCTTTCAAAAATATTCTACAATTTTAACATCGGAGCAATTCATTGCGCTCTCTTTGTGCATTTTAGTAAAAAAAAATATTAGGCCTCCATCTTTTAAGCTTGAAGAGCCAAATAAATCCAATTCATGGGATAGGGTATTCTCCATCTTAAGGCTGTAAAGATCTACGGCCTTTTCCAGGTGTTTCTTGTCGGACTCGGAAACCTAAAAAAGTAAAATAAATGTATGAACGAGGAATGAAAATCAGAAAGAAAATTTAAAACAGAAAGAAAAAGAAAGAAAAAATTAATGAGAGGTTTAGAATAACAGTAGGAAAGCACGAAAAAGAAAGAAAAAGTAATGATAAAAAAGAAAGATTTAAACAAATGAAAGAAGAAAAAATAAAAAATATCTTAACAGGAAAAGAAAGAAAAAGACAATATTAGATACATATACATGGTAGGAACTTAAGCATTCGTTCTATTTAAAATATTTAGAAGAAAAAAAAGAAAAAAAAGAGAAATTGCAGTTATTCACCCATTTCATTCATGACATAAAGAAGGGGGAAGGGAGGAAAAAGAGAAAAAGAAGAAGAGGAAAAAAGAAGGAAAAAAAAAAAGTATCACCACGCAAAAAAAACAAAAAAACTTAAGCACGTCCATTTCTGATTTTCGTCTCTGATGATAAAGTTTCTTTGAAATCGATAAGACAAAAAAAAACATCTTTTTGTTTTTATTTTTTATACGCATTGTATTGCCTTCAAATTTTAATATATTATAAAGAAAAAGAAATTAAACTAACATAAATAAAGAAGGAAAACAGAAAAAGAAAAAGAAAAAGA
>CM042161.1:55215502-55218002 GCA_023376005.1 Doryteuthis pealeii | reverse complement strand
ACTTGATTTCGTTTCTTTTTTTTGCTTTCCACCATAATTTTCTCTTTCTTTCTTTTTATTTCGCTCTTCACATTTTAAATTTCTTTTCCCTTCATAATATTTTTCTTCTTTCATTTTTCTTTCTTCGTTTTTCATTCGTTCTTACTTTATAAATTTGCTTTCTTTTCTTTCTTTCTTTTTTTATCGGTTTCCTTTTAATTTTTAAAATTTTCTTTCTTTCTTTCTTTTCATGCCTGTTCATTTTCTCCGTTTCTTTTTTTCATTTTCTCCTTTTTATTCTTCCTTTTTTATCTTCATTTTTCTTTCGATTCATTCATGAATCAATTTTCTTTAATCCATTTTCCTTGTCGTTTTCCCTCTCCCTCCATCCCCCCTTCACCCCTTACTCCCCCCTCCCCTCCCCTCCCTCCCTCCCTCCCCCCACCCTCTTCCCCCCCCCCCTCTCCTTTTCTTCTGCCCTCGCCCCCTCCCTTCTTTCCTTCCCCTCCCCCTCCTCTCCCGCCCCCCTTTCCCTCCCCTTCCTTTCCCCCATCTTTGCCCTTCCCTTCTCCCCTCTCCCCCTTTCCCCCCGTCCCTGCCCCCCCCACCTCCCTCCCCCTCCCCCACCCTCGTCCTCCCCCCTCTTTTCCCCTCTCTCCCCCCCTCCCTCTGCCCCCCTCTCCCTCCCCCCCTCCCTCCCTTCCCCCCTCCACAAACTCCTCTCCGCCCTCCTCCCCCCCCTTTCTCTTCTCCCTCCCCCCCCTCTGCTCTCCCCACCCCCCCCCCCACCCCCCCTCCTTCTCTCTCCCCATCCCTCCCCCCTTCTCCTCCCCTCTCCCGCCCTCTCTCCTCCCTTCGTCCCTCCCTCTCTCTTTCCTTCTCATTCTTCTTACTTCCTCTCCCCTCTCTCCCTCCATCTCCCCTCCCCCCCCCCCCCCCTCCCCCCCCCTCCCCCCCGCCCTCCCTCCCCCCTGCACTCCGCCCCCCCACTCTCCCCCTGCCCTCCCCTCATTTCTTTCGTTCCTCTTTATTTTATCTTTCTTTTTGTGTCTACGCTTCGTACATTTTTTTCGTTATTTTGTCTTCTCTTTTCCTTCGTTCTTTCTTTTGATGTGCGTGTCTTTGTTCTTCTTTCTATCTTTCCTCTTTCTTTCTTTCTTTCTTTCTTTCTTCTTTCTTTCTTTGTTTTTGATGTCTTTCTTTCTTGATCGCTAGCTTTCTTCTTTGCTTTTCTTTTTGTCTCTCTTTTGATTTCTCTGCCTATCTTTTCTTTCTTCTTTTCTTTTCATCATTTCATTCTTTATTTAGTTATTTTTCGTTCACTTGATTTCTGTATCCTTCTTTCGTTCTCTTTTTCGTTCTTTCTGGCTTTCTTTTTTTCTTTCTTTTTGTGTCTTCCATTCTTACTTTTTCCCGTTTTTTTTTCTTCATCTTTTCCTTCTGTGTCTTTTTTTATGTGCGTGTCTTCATTCATTCTTTCTTTCTTTCTTTCTTCCTTTCTTTCTTAGTTACCTTGTTTGTTTGTTTCTTTCTTTCTTTCTCGTTCTCTTGATTTCTGCGTCCTTTTTCTTGTTTGCTGGGTTTCTTTGCTTTTCTTTCGACGCCTTTCTCTTGATTTCTCTGTCTGTCTTTGTATTTCTTCTTTTCTTTCGTTTTTTCATTCTTTCTTTATTTATTTATCGTTCACTTGATTTCTGTGTCTTTCTTTCTTCCTTTCTTTCTTTCTGGTTTCTTTGCTTTTCTTTCTTTGTCTCTCTTTTGATTTCTTGTCTGTCTTTGTATTTCTACTTTTTCTTCATTTTTTTTCCATTCTTTCTTTTTTATTTTCGTTCACTTGATTTCTGTTCTTTCTTTTTTCTTTCTTATGTTCTGGCTTTCTTTGCTTTTCTTTCGTTGTCTTCTTTTGATTTCTCTGTCTGTCTTTGTATTTCTTCTTTCTTTCATTTTTTTTCATTCTTTATTTATTTATTTTTTGTTCACTTGATTTTTGTATCTTTCTTTTTTCTTTCGTTCTTTCTGGCTTTCTTTGCTTTTCTTTCTATGTCTCTCTTTTGATTTCTCTGTCTGTCTTTGTATTTCTTCTTTTCTTTCATTTTTTTTTCATTCTTTATTTATTTATTTTTCATTCACTTGATTTCCGTGTCTTTCTTTCTTTCTTTCGTTCTTTCTGGCTTTCTTTGCTTTTCTTTCTACGCCTCACTTTTGATTTCTCTGTCTGTCTTTTTATTTCTTATTTCTTTTCATTTTTTCATTCTTTCTTATATTATTTTTCGTTCACTTGATTTCTGTCTGTCTTTCTTTGTTGCTTTCTTTCTTTCTTTCTTGCTTTTCTTTCTAATGTCTCCTCTCTCTCTCTTTAATTTTGGTCTTTCTTCTTTCTTTCTTTTTTCTTTCTGTGTTTCCTTTCCTTTCTTTTTTCTTCCTTCCTTCAATTTCTTTGTCTTCCTTGTCCCTTCCTGTCTTTCTTCTTTGTTATCTCCTTTTTCCCCATTCTCTCTACTCTTTACTTCCCGCACACAGC
>CM042161.1:55210613-55215402 GCA_023376005.1 Doryteuthis pealeii | reverse complement strand
GCACGCGATAACGCTATGCCAAACTCTAATTTAACCCGGGCCCTCACTGACATTGCGCAGGCGACAATTCAAATTCGGATTTAATAATCCTCACCTTCCATACCACCTCACCCGCCAGCAAAATGTTCGGGGGAAATTTCTCGAATGACCAATTCAAGTGGACTAATCAAGAATGGCCGATCTGCAATGACCATCCGAATCAGAGCGGCCACAATCCAGAACACATGCACAATTATGTTCCGTAGTTACTCTCTCTCTCTCGCTCTCTCTCGCTCTCCCTCACTCTCTATCTCTCTTCTCTCTCTCTCTCTCTCTCTCTCTCTATCTATCTATCTATCTATCTAACACACACACACACACACAGGTCACTCATACTGTCTCTTTTTTCTTTCTGTTTTCTCCTTCCGTTGTTCTTACACATTCCACTCTCTCCATTTCCTGTCTCTTGTCTTTGTCTCTCTCTCTCTCTCTTTCTCACTCTCTCTCTCCCCCTCCCTCTCTCTCTCTCTCTCTCTTCTCTCTTTCTCTCTCTCTTATAGACAGAGAGAGGGTGTTACATTCTGTATCTTTCTTTGTTTCTCTCTCTCTCTCTCTCACTATCCCACTCTCTCTCCTACCCCCCTCTCTCTCTCTCTATCTATCTATCTCTATCTATCTCTCTCTCTCTCTCTTTCTATCTATCTCTATTTTCCCATACACCAACTGTCTCTCTCCACCTTCCACTCTTCGGCCATTTATAGCAAATTAAATGGCGTCCGGCAGCTTTTCCCGCCTTTCCTCCTCCTCCTCCTTCATCTTTTCTTTCTCCTTGCTGCCGGCATTCGTTTCATTGAAATGAAACGGACTCAAAAGGGGTCGGCATCGATTACGAGCTCGGGACTTGCAGATTAGAAGCAGATTGGAGAAGATTGCGTTTAGCGTTCCATGTTAGAAATTGAACAAACGTGCGCCAACTGCACACAAAGCAAATACGCCATCTTGCTTAATCACTCCCCCCACCCTCACCCCCCCACACACACCTCGCAAGTCTTATGGTTTTCTTTGGAGTTTCCCTTTTTCTCTATAATTCATTCACAATTCCTTCCTAATTAGTCACTTCCTCTTTTTACTTTCTTCGTTTCTTTCTGTCATTCTCCTGTAGACTTCTATAACTATCCATTTATCCGTGATAAAATGTAATTGCTTTTACTCATTTACCTACCCCTGAATCTCACATATATATATATATATATATATATATATATATATATTATATATATATAGAGAGAGAGAGGAGAGAGAGAGAGAGAGAGAGAGAGAGAGAGAGAGAGAGTATTTAGATGAATTACTGAATCATTGATTTTTTAAGATTAGATTCAATAACGATATTATTAATTTAGCTAAAATTGAAGGAGAATTGTCATGAACCATGTTCTTATCACGATTAGAGAGGAGAAGATAGACAACACACACAGAGATTTGTACGAGAGAGAGACAGAAAGACAGAGACACGACGACAAGACTGAGAGGGAGATATTCGTGACATTTGTTTTTTCTCTATCCTCTTTTTTCTATTTCGGCCATATTGTGGGATCGTCTAGTTTTCTTTATTATTGCAATTTCTTAGTGCTTGTCGTCTTTTCTATTCTAAGCTTCTTATTAAGGGCATCTTTAAGTCATGATTAATTAGAAGCTCTTTTAAGGATAATGTAGAAATAAAACCTTTGACAGAAGTAACACGTTTTTTTCTAATTATCACTTAAAAGAGCTTCTAATTAATCATGACTTAAAAGATGCCCTTAATAAGAAGCCCTTAGAATAGAAAAGACGACAAGCACTAAGAAGATGCAAAGAAGTAAAGAAAACTAGACGATCCCACAAATGGCCGAAATAGAAAAGAAGAGGATAGAGAAAAAACAAATGTCACGAATATCTCCCTCTCTGTCTCTGTCTCTGTCTCTGTCTTTCTGTCTCTCTCTCTGTCTCTCTCTGTGTGTGTTGGTCTACTCTCTCTCTCTCTCTATCGTGATAAGAACACATGGGTTACATGACAGTATTCTTCCTGTTGCAATTTTATTCTAAATCTAATAACCCAGTATATCGTTATTGAATCTAAATCTTACAAAAATAATGATTTCTATTTATGTAATTCATCTAACTATACTCTCTCTCTCTCTCTCTCTCTCTCTCTCTCTCTCTCTCTCTCTCTCTCTCTCTCCATATATATATATATATATATATATATATATATATATATATATATGTGAGATTCAGGGGAGGTAAATGAGTAAAAGCAATTACATTTTATCACGGATAAATGGATAGTTATAGAAGTCTACAGGAGAATGACAGAAAGAAACGAAGAAAGTAAAAAGAGGAAGTGGACTAATTAGGAAGGAATTGTGAATGAATATAGAAGAAAAAGGGAAACTCCGAAAGAAAACCATAAGACTTGCGAGGTGTGTGTGGGGGGTGAGGTGGGGGGGAGTGATTAAGCAAGATGGCGTATTTGCTTTGTGTGCAGTTGGCGCACGTTTGTTCAATTTCTAACATGGAACGCTAAACGCAATCTTCTCCAATCTGCTTCTAATCTGCAAGTCCCGAGCTCGTAATCGATGCCGACCCCTTTTGAGTCCGTTCATTTCAATGAACGAATGCCGGCAGCCAAGGAGAAAGAAAAGATGAAGGAGGAGGAGGAGGAAGGCGGGAAAAAGCTGCCGGACGCCATTTAATTTGCTATAAATGGCCGAAGAGTGGAAGGTGGAAGAGAGACAGTTGGTGTATGGGAAATAGAGATAGATAGAAGAGAGAGAGAGAGAGATAGATAGAGATAGATAGATAGAGAGAGAGAGAGGGGGTAGGAGAGAGAGTGGGATAGTGAGAGAGAGAGAGAGAGAAACAAAGAAAGATACAGAATGTAACACCCTCTCTCTGTCTATAAGAGAGAGAGAAAGAGAGAGAGAGAGAGAGAGAGAGGGAGGGAGAGAGAGTGAGTGAGAAAGAGAGAGAGAGAGAGACAAAGACAGAGACAGGAAATGGAGAGAGTGGAATGTGTAAGAACAACGGAAGGAGAAAACAGAAAGAAAAAAGAGACAGTATGAGTGTACCTGTGTGTGTGTGTGTGTGTTAGATAGATAGATAGATAGATAGAGAGAGAGAGAGAGAGAGAGAGAGAAGAGAGATAGAGAGTGAGGGGAGCGAGAGAGAGAGAGCGAGAGAGAGAGAGTAACTACGGAACATAATTGTGCATGTGTTCTGGATTGTGGCCGCTCTGATTCGGATGGTCATTGCAGATCGGCCATTCTTGATTAGTCCACTTGAATTGGTCATTCGAGAAATTTTCCCCCGAACATTTTTGCTGGCGGGTGAGGTGGTATGGAAGGTGAGGATTATTAAATCCGAATTTGAATTGTCGCCTGCGCAATGTCAGTGAGGGCCCGGGTTAAATTAGAGTTTGGCATAGCGTTATCGCGTTGCATTTGAGACATATCGTCGCCCGATCGCCATTGCTGGTCTGTATTAGGGATTGTCTAACTTTTTTTTAGTCCTATAAGAAAATGACAACACAACCTGGCGCTTGGGTGCAAGCGCTGGGACTTCCGGGGAGGCTTGCCTCTCGTGAAGTGATTCTATATTATCTGAGACATCACCCTGCAACAGCTCGGTAGCCCAGTCGTCTCGGACTTTTCCCCTGCCAATGGGACTTCCGGGGAGGCTTGCCTCTCGTGAAGTGACTCTATACTACCCGAGACAGCACCCTACAACAGCTCAGCAGCCCAGTCGTCTCGGACTTTTCCCCTGCCACTGGGACTTGCGGGGAGGCTTGCCTCTCATTAAGTGACTCAATACTACCCGAGACAGCACCCTGTAACAGCTCGGTAGCCCAGTCGTCTCTGACTTTTCCCCTCCCAATGGGACTTCCGGGAGGCTTGCCTCTCGTGAAGTGACTCAATACTACCTGACAGCACCCTACAACAGCTCGGTAGCCCAGTCGTCTCGGACTTTTCCCCTGTCACTGGGATTTCCGGGGAGGCTTGCCTCTCGTGAAGTGACTCTATACTACCTGAGACATCACCCTACAACAGCTCAGCAGCCCAGTCGTCTCGGACTTTTCCCCTATCACTGGGGCTTCCGGGGAGGCTTGCCTCTCGTGAAGTGACTCAATACTACCTGAGACAGCACCCTGCAACAGCTCGACAGCCCAGTCGTCTCTGACTTTCCCCTGGCACGGGACTAACGGCGGAACTGCCAAGATAGTGGACAGGCGTCCGTGCAGCCTCTTTCCACTTAAAATATCCCACGCACAAGTTTCACTTCATAAGAAAATTAAATATTTAACGTGATTTTTCTTGTTTTTTTTTGTTGTTGTTATTGTTTTGTTTTTTTTGGGGGGGGGCTTTACGGCATATCAACCACGGTGAGTAATTTAATACCAACAAAGTTTTGAAAGATTCGTAGCGATAGTTTAGAAGAACGTTTTTTTTCAAACTCAATTTTTTGGTAAAGAAATTTACTATTTAACCCATAGATGGAACCCTAACATATACTACCACTCCGTGTCAGAGTGAACCTGGGAGCAATGGTGATGAGGGGTGCTTCACATTCCCCAGACATCCAGAACTGGAATCTCACTATCAGTTTAACATCATACCCAGGACGTGAAGACCCTCGGCCACAGCCTTCTAGCACTCATATGATAAAAAGGGTCGCAGCTTGCCATTAGGGCAATAGGATCGGAACAATCATATAAGTACTAGGGCTTGACGGGGCCAATATTTAACGTCAAATATATTTATGAAGGTATTTGCTG
>CM042161.1:55203113-55205613 GCA_023376005.1 Doryteuthis pealeii | reverse complement strand
CATCTGGCACCAGCTATATGCATGGCTTCTGATTTGTTTAACTTTGCAGTTCTTCATCTGCTGCCCTCTCCCGCAATTATACACATTATAAAATGGATTTTATTTGATTAAATTTGAAGTTACACCCTTTAGTTTTATTTGAAAGATATAATGTTTTATGTTATACTTCTTCAAAACTGATATTGTTATATCATACTAAACAATTAACGGGTACATGAAGAAATTTGTGATAAGAAAGTGGGTCATGGTACTAAAATGGTTGGGAACCACTGCTCTATATGTATTATATTGATTTCTTGAACTGTTGTACTCCTCAAATTTTTTCTCTAATTGACATGTGTGCAAGAACAATGACAGGATTATTTAAATAAGATAATCATAAATTTTTCAAAGCTTTGTTTGCACAACAGTCAAACTATTTTCATTAAGAAACAATTTTTTACATAGTATATGGTATGAGTAATTTGCATACCAGATTTAATAAAGGGTGTTTAATAAATAATTACTTGATCCTATGTATAATTTCATATTGAAATCAATTAGAATAAAGTAAGATTAAGTTTAATCCTTTTTGTATTCCTTTTTTAATTTCATTAGTTTTTTCTAATTCAATATGATATTTAATCATATTAAAACTTAAATAAGTTACTTGTGCCCAGAAGGTGCATCTTTTGCTTGTCTATTTAAAAAATATTCAAATTCGATAGGACTGTGTATCAGTTTTTTACTAAAGAGGGTACCGTCACCGAGTGGCTCACATTCTGGACTATGACATCGTAGGAAAGATTTCTAACTCGAGTCGCTCTATAATGTTCACTTTCGGATTAATACAATTGAAAAAGTTACGAGACGCCTCGTCATCGGGCTATGCGTTAAATAGTACTGCTACAATTCTTCTACGAGCATAAATTTAGCATTAAATAACCCACGAAACTGACATGCCATTAAATAAAGAAACTAAACAAAATTGTTTGCTCTCTATATATTAATACTCGTGTTCATTAATCTTTCAATCGTTATCATCTTCCAACACCGTCTAATACAAAAATGTAAATATTGTTACGATTTTATGGGCCATCCTGTAGTCTCCAAGCAAGAGAACTTTTCCAAAAGAAATCCTTAATAAAGAATCCTTTGGTTGTTCCTTGGTGCTCCACAGTATTGCAAGTCCTTCGTCAATGATTGCAAATGGACGTCTCTCAGTATCAGTGATTAAGTAATCAACCAATCACGCATTATAGCTGCTGATTGGCTGAGGTTTAAACCACGTGACATCGCTTAGTCTATAAATTTAAGTGGTTTATTATAGCACACCTTATGAATCCAAAATAACCTGGTGTCGATTATCCCCCAAATTCTTATTTCTTATGAGTGTCGTCACCTCAGCTAAATCATGGACCATTCCATTTTTATAATAAAGAAAGTGCCGGTTTAGACCAGTCGGTAGATTGTCCGACTCGGAATAACAACGTTTCTGTATCGATACCGGCCCTCGCTAACTCAGCGTCTAGCGCTAGTGCAAACGGGATAGACTCCTTCACTGTCTGGCTGATACCAACTTTAGGCCAACACGACGACTTTGCTACTACACAGAAAAATATAATAAGAAAGAAAGAATAAGAATAGGAGAAATATAGAGAGAGGGGGTGAGATGAAAAGAAGGAAAGAAAGAAAAAGATTGAATGAGAGAGAGAGACAGAGAGAGAGAGAGAGAGAGACAGACAGACAGAGACAGGGACAGAGAGAAATCAAGATTATTCTATTTTTTACAAACTGAACTATCTGGCTCTTAAGTAAACATATAAAACATTGTAATAATTAAATTATCATACTGTGGTATATCCACAGGTCCTGCTAGTAATAATGATTGTTAATAATTACTTGGAATCATATAGCTATGAACGAACTAATGACTTAAACGTGATAAGAGTAACTTTATTAGACTGACAGAATTTATAGATAGTAAAGATCCATTGTTGCAAGGCGCGGCAAAAACCGCCAGAAATTGGCCAAATCGCTACGTGGGGAGTGGCCGACCCACAAAAAGCGCTACAACAGTCGATTAAGGGAGAAGCAGTAAGAAAAAATGCCATCTTCCTGGATTCTAGAAATTAATGTAAGGGCGTCAACCAATCAAAACTAAATAAGTAAATTTACATAAGCATAACTAACAAACATATTTATGAAATCCGACCAGCCGACTCATTTCTCAACCCCAAGAATTGCAGGTAAGCACTTTCCATACTGTTTTTTTTTTCAATACTAGATAAAAATAATTACTTGAAATCTAATATTCATTATTACTAGAGAGAATCAGAATTAGCGGGATATGAGTTCAGAGCTAAATCTCACATTCCTATAATGCATTAGGTTATCTATAAAAGGATAACCCAACAGAGAATATTCGGTGGGGAAGAGACAGGGTCAATTTACATAGGTTAACAACATTTAATCACCATCATCATCATCATGCCTCATCAGTCGCACGGATATCCATGAA
>CM042161.1:55180613-55198113 GCA_023376005.1 Doryteuthis pealeii | reverse complement strand
ACTCATCAGATGCGAATGAGTTGGGAGAATTAGACACTTTCTCTAAGCTCCCTGAAATAGACTATAAAGCAAAATCTCTAAGTCTTTCGTTATTTCTTTTCTTTACTTATATATATATATATATATATATATATATATTATATATATGTGTGTGTGTGTGTGTGTGTGTGTGTGTTGTGTGTGTCTGTCTGTCTGTCTGTCTGATTTTGTGTGTCTGAATGTGCGCATATGTGTATATACTTATTTATATATGCATTTGCAATAAATATGTGTACGTATTTCTGTTGAAAAAGTTATTGGAAGAAATATATACCGTATTTGACGTCATATAGGACGCACTTTTTTCAAAGTGAAGTTTGAGACCTCCCGTAAGTCTAGGCTAATATTCTATATGATGCTCACTAACCCAGCTTACGCTCAGTACTTTTCCCTACTCTAAACTCCATGCATCCTTATTTTAGCTATGTGCTTTCTTGTGTAATGCACACCTAGACTGTTTTCAAGAATATATATGTTTAAATACACTAAACTTAGTAGCTAGAATTATAGATAGCATGGTCATAGAAAAACAGGACTCCTGGACTAGACTGTAAGTTTTACTTTTATGCTGGCCGGAGTGTAAAACTCAATTTAAAAAGTTTATTCAATGCCTTTCTGACTGTAATTCCTTTTTTTTCTTTTATACTGACTCTGCTTTACATGCTGACCATGTGCTTATATTCCCTACTCCTCTCCCGCACTGCCCTGAGAAATTATCCATTAGTAGTTAGAATTATAGATAGCATGGTCATATAAAAACAGGACTGTGTGGCCTGGTGACTCCTTGTCAAACAAGGAACGTAAAGGAGTGAAAAGACCAACCCCAGCAGGCATCAGTGTTTGCTTGCAGTGATTGCCATTCAAGAGGTGGACTCTTCAGTCACTCACACAGCTGCAGATTAAAGGTAAAAAAAGGTGGACACTACGCCATCGTCTTTAGTAGACGGAAGGATGCCAATCAAATACACTAAAAATGTTTTCTCCTGAATCTGCCCTGCTGAAATGGAAGTGCGTCTTATATGCTCGTGCGTCTTATATGCCGTCAAATACGGTACATGCATTGGTTCGGATGAAATCTATTGCTTTTGTTTAGTTAACACGTGTTTCGATCAGGCATTGTTGACATTTACCAATAGTCTATTTCAAATAATTTCAAATAAAATGCAATAAAAAAGATATCGCACCTACAAACTATTGACCTTCTTCAGGATACAGCATTGTCGATTTTTTGTTTGTTTTATACTCAAGATAATTTTAAAGATCCGTACATGTAAACAATGTCTGATTGAAACACATGTTGACTGCAATTGGCAGTAATTAATTCTATCCAAACCAAAGTATATATATTTTCCTTTCAATCATTTTTGCAACATATTCATGTCATTATTTTTTACTTACATATGTATATTTCCAGATTGATAAAAGACAACAACATATCGGTAATATGTAATTATTGTAAAACTATTAAGGCAGAAACGTAAGTGCGACTGCATGCTGATACATGTTTTACGAATTCATTTATACTTTCTTTAATATATATATATATATATATATATATATATATATATATATATATAAGGATAAAAAAATAAAAATAACGATTTACTCTGAGGAAGGTCGATGTTTCTTTGTGTGCTGAACAGTTCTACATATTTCCTATTATTATTATATAATTTCCTTTTGTTATTTAAAAATGATAATAGATGGAATAATGTACACATGGATGAACTCCTGACCGAAACACGTGTAAGTTAAATTAATTAAAATAGTCCTAACTTATCCATTCAGTACATTCTTTCCTTTATTTCTCTTTTCACACACACACACACACACACACACACACACACACACACACACACACATATATATATATATATATGTATATATATATAATATATATATATATATATATATATATATATATTTGCTATATATATTTGTTAAAAAAGGCTTAAAAATCGACCATATATTGCGGCTATATATCTACTTATGTCGACAGGTATCAGCATATCGATTTTTAAGCTTTTTTTCTTTACCCATTATATTGCTCTGTTCAATTAAATTGAGCATCGATCTCTCTACTTGGACCTGAACTACTCTATCATTCCACGGATGGAAGAAAGAGGTCAGCTTAGAATCATCATAATACCAACCTACCTGGTAAACCATATATATGTATATATATATATATATATATATATATATATATATATATATGGTTTCAAATTAGCCCGTGCAAATCCTCCAGGATGAAATGAAAAAAATGTAAATCCTGATTATCTGGTGTTGCTTATCTGCCGAATTCTTATTTCTTATGAGTGTCTTCACTTCAGTTTAATAATGGACAATTACGTTTTTGTTATAGATAAAGAAAGGGAAGAAAAATGACATGCTATACAGAAAAATATTATAATAAAGAATGAAAGAGAGTAGAGTAAGGATAAATAAAGGGTGAGCGCGCGGAAGTGATAATACTAATCTGTTCCAATAAAACATAATGAAAAAAAAGAAAGAAAGGAAACAGAATGAAATAGAGTTAACTCAATATTGTTATACTTTTTTTATATTGAAGTATTTTCAATATCTCTTAAGTAAACATATCAAACGTTGTAATAATTAAGTTATCGTACAAATCCACAAATCCAGCTTGTTATTTTATCATTATTTTCACTCCTTTTGAGTTTTTCACACCATTTCACTGGAGTCTGAGTGACAACAAGTTTCCTCAGGTCTCCAGCACTCTTTCGAGTATTCTAGCCGATTGCAAAATGCAGTAGTATGGATGGTCTCATTTCTTTTTCTGATTTTCATATCCTTTAGCCTTTTTTCCAAGTTTATTGGGAGCGTTCCAAGTGCATCAATTATCACTTTCACCCTCATATTTCACAGGTTTTTTTTCAATTCTCGGGCAAGGTACAGGTATTTGTGCATCTTTTTTTTTCTCCCATCTTCACCCTGTAAACTGCTGAAACCGCAAAATACACCAGTTGGCTATTTCTTTTTTTTTAATCAACATTAGGTCTGGTCTCCTGGCTGGGATAGGGTGATCGGTCATCATCTCGAAGTCCCAGAGAATTTAATGCATTTCATTCTTCTGGTTTGTGTATATACCATTTTGTTGTGTTGTTAAAATTTAATTTATTGAATAATTCCCTGTGGATCACCTTCCCAACACAGTCGTGCCTAGCTTTGTATTCCTGTTGTGCTAGTTTGCTACATTTGCTTAATACATGTTTTACAGTCTCATCTCTTATTTCCGCACAGTTAACATTTAATGTTTTGCTGGGTCTTATAAATGTTGGCTTTGATATGATTGTTCCTTATGGCTTTATCTTGTTCAACAATTATTAGTAATTCCGTTTCTCCATTGAGGTTTCCTCTTCTTAACTATGTCCAAGTCTTTTCATGTACAACCTGTCCGATTTGTCATTTGAAGTGTCCATAAAACTGTTTTTCTTCCCATTTTTTCTAGTCTTCGTTGATTTTCTGTTTGTCCATATATTACATCTGCTGTTGTTGGTTGCGATCAGTAATTTTTTCTTTGCACTTTTTTTGTGTATTCTTCGAGTCCTTGGATTGTGGCCTCTACACACTCCTCTATGTTGGCTACACCCTGTGATCTACTGGCACTGCAAAATCCACCAGCTGACAAGTTATTTCTTTTTTGTTTATTATTATTATTTACTCCTCTTGAGTTTTCACATCAACGTTAGCTGATGGTCTTTCACTTGAGTCTGAGTGACAGCAAGTCTCCTCAGGTCTCCAGGACTCTTCTGAGTATTCTGGCAGATTGCAGCAGTGCAGTGTTCTGAATGGTTTCAATCCTTCCTCTGATATCCAAACTTTCCAAGCCCTTTTCTAATTCTTTTGGGACTGTTCCAAGTGCACCAACTACAATTGGTATAACTTTCACTTTCATATACCATAACTTTTTCAGTTCTCTGGCAAGGTTCAGGTATTTGTCCATTTTTTCATTTTCCTTCAGCTATACCCTGTGATCTGCTGGAACTGCAAAATCCACCAGTTGACAAGTTCTTTCTTTTTTGTTAATCAACACTAGGTCTAGCCTTCTTGCTGGGATAAGGTGATCCGTTTTAATTTCAAAGTCCCAGAGAATTTTATGCGTTTCGTTCTCAAGAACAGATTCTGGTTTATGCATATACCATTTTGTTGTGTGGTCAAATTTTAATTTCTTGCATAATTCCCAGTGGATCACCTTCCCAACCTAGTTTTGTATTCTCTATGTGCTAGTTTGCTACATTCGCAGAGTGTATGGTTTACAGTCTCATCTCTATTACTGCAAAGTCTACATTTACAATTTTGTTGGGTCTTATCAATTTTCGCTTTTATATAGTTTGTCCTTATGGCATTATTTTGTGCAGCAATTATTAATGATTCTGTTTCTCTTTTGAAGTTTCCCTTTCTTAACCATGTCCAAGTCTTTCCATGTGCAACCTCTTCGATTGTTTATAACCTCTTCGATTTTGTCTATTATTATTATTATTATTATTATTATTATTATTATTATTCATCCACGTTTCTGTCTGAAGAAGAAAGCAGGAGAAAAACTTTTTTTTGGTGTATAAATCTAATTGAAGGATTGCATTAAAAATTAAGAAAATGTAAGTAAATAATAATAATAAACATGAACGTTATGGGAATAAGGTTTAAAGAAATTACTTTTTTGAACATCATCATAAATTTCCGAGAAAGAGGGAGGAAGAGAAAGAAAGAGAGTGAAAGAAAGAGAGAGAAAGAAAGGGAGAGAGAAAAAGAGAGAGAGAGGGAAAGAGATACAGAGAGAGAGGTAGAGAGAGAGAGAGAGAGAGAGAGAGAGAGAGAGAGAGAGAGAGAGAGAAAGAGAAAGAAAAAGAGAGGGAGAGAGAATCGCTTCGCAGAAATTTTTAATCAGAAAGTCCATCACTAGTGATCTCATTAAGGATTAAGAGGCAGGCGCCCACTTAAAAGGCTAGTGACAATGTCGTAAATCCTACTCGAACTATTCTGGACCCCACAACATCCCGTTCTCTATGGTGTCCTTATTCTGACTAGAATTGTCATAATGAAAATCCTCAGCACGCAACGAACGAACAGCAACATCAGGGATTGCTACTGAAATGATCAAGAACTTGGCGAGCTTCATCTCTGTTATTACTGATGTCATCATCCCAATTAACATTTGCTAGGGAAGCTGGCACTATCGTTATCCATAAGAGGGAAAGCAGACTTCAAGGAATACGAGGTGTCCTCAAAAAGTACCAGGATTGTAGCTGTAAACATAGTTTCTTTTCTTTTCTTTCCTTTTCTTATTTTTCAAAATGTCGCGTTGATATTCAGCCATTTTATGCCAGGCAGTTTTGGATAGGTCGAAGCATCCCGGAAAGCCTTCTGCTTGAAACAGAGTGAAGGTTGTCACACTTTTATGGGCCATTCTTTAGGCTTTAAGCAAAAGCGCTTGTCCAACGGAAATCCTTGATAAATTATCCTTTGGTTCTACTTAGTATTGTAAGTTCCTCGTCAATAGTTGCAAATCAACAATGGAAAGTATCAGTGTTTAAGTAGTGAATCAGCCATGCGTTATGGCTGTTGATTGGCGGAGGAATAGACTACGTGACCCCGCCTAGTCTATAAATTTAGGTGGTGTATTACAGGACACCGTATGTACTCAAAATAGTCCAACAAAGGCACGGCGTATTTATTCCTTTAATGCTAGATGAACATCCTAAAAACAGCAGTTTTTCCAGCAGTCTTTATTTCTTTCATGCCCTCCACGTCTGAGAAAACAGCTTAAAGCTTCAATTCATCATCATCGTCGCACAATTAACACGGATATTCATAGATAATCTCTCGCCATTCTTTTCTATCATTCATTGCTCCAGGGGGTCTCTGGGCAGCATGAGTTGGTCAATGTAGGTCCTTGCTGGGTGGCCCACATTAGCATGCCCATGTGTTGGCTTCCAAAGGAGAGTATCGCTTATGAGTTCGTCCTGGCTCCTCCAGCATTGTGCAGCATGTCTTGTCTGCCTCACTTCGATGCTTTGAGATAGAGAGCAGATGGTCGTACAGCAGTTTCCTTGTGGGGGGAGGGCTGTTTCCATAACTTGTTCAAGACCGCACGCAGCATTCTTGCGCAGTTCCCATCTAGCTTATTCGCAAGGCGCCTCGTTAGGTTCCAATTTGAATCCCACCACTGTCAAGTTACGTCAAAAGCGTCAAATATTCCTAGGAAGTTCAGCAGTGATGAACCAGATTAATACTTACGTGTGTGGCTATTTAGTAACAACAGTTTTTTTTTACATCCATGTAAATGGCATTGAATCTATGATAGTCAGGGATATTTATGTCATATTTATGTACTGTACATACATCTAAATGGCATTGCACCAGTGATAGCTAGTGACGCTAAAAAACGTTTACATTGATAAATACGGTGGGTATGAGCACCTTCAGGCGGTGGGCAATGCGATGTTAATGCGTTTCAGCATTGGCGACTGAGATGTAAGTTACACGTTATATTCTAATCGACTGTCAAACCAAGAAATGAGAAGCGATCAAATATATAGCCATTAACTCCACAAACAACGATTTCTATAAACTGTACAAACAATATATCATTGTCTGCAACTCTATCATCGTGACCTTGGGGGAAAAATGCATTACAACATTGGATGCGTCTTACCCATTTCTAATGAATTTATGGTGGTTCTATATATATATATATATATATATATATATATATATATATATATATATTATACGCTCCAAATTTCGGTTGAGCACTCTATTTAGGAGGTATATAATTGCAGACTCACCGTATTCGGTTCAGCCAAATCTCACTTTGTTTACAAAGTTTGAGAACTCTAGGTGAAGGTCATTTCCGCTTCGAAATATAGCGATTAAATAGCCTGCTATACTTGTCGACTGACTGTGGATGTGTGGGTAAGAGGCTTGGTGAGCGTAAGTTCGTTCGGGTCTCGAACCCAGCCAGAGGCAGCTGCTAAAAATCGTATAACTCTACTGATGAGAGGTGATACTTCGAAACACGTGCCTATAGTTTAACCTATATATATATATATATATATATATATATATATATATATATTAAGAAATTAAAAAAAAAGTGTTCCAAAAATAGGATGAAATTATTTATCGACACTTAAACGTTTCGGTTTCTTTAAATTCATCAGGATGTATCATGGGGTGAAGAATTTGATGGATGTTTTATAGATGACAGGAGATAAAAAAAATCTTTATACATTTTTTTCTATAAAACATCCATCAATTTTATCACCCCATGATACATCCTGATGAAGGTTTAAAGAAACCGAAACGTTTAAGCGTCGATAAATAATTTAATCCTATTTTTGGAACACTTGTTTTTTTTAATTTCTTAATATTGTCGGATTTATTTCCATATTTACTCCCATATATATCTATATCTATCTATCTATCTATCTATGTGTGTGTGTGTAATACAGGGAAAAATTGAAAAAAAGACAAGTTCATAAAAACGAGTGATGTTTATTTCGCCAACGCTACAGTGTTTCGATATGTTTCAATAGATCCTCGTCAGGGTTTCGTTAGTTTAAGGAAAATAAATTTATCACTGAGAATTACATTTTCAAATAGATTAACCGACAAGACAAAAGACTCTCATAGTCTTCTTATTCTCTGTGATGAATTTATTTTTTCTCAAATTAACAAAAGCCCTGATGAAGATCTATTGAAACAGATTGAAACACTGCAGCGTTGGCGAAATAAACATTGCTCGTTTTATGAACTTGTGTTTTTTCAGTTGTTCACTATATTACATAGTGTCGGGAACACACACACACACACACACACACACACACACACACACACACACACACACATATATATATATATATATATATATATATATATATATATGGTAATTACAACAAGCACATAATACGGTTACATATATTAGGACATGAAAACAAATAGCTCCTAAATTCAACAAGTAATATGTGTATTAAAGTAATATGTGTATTAAAATAAATAGATCACAGTCGTCAAAAATACTGAGCCAAGTCCTGCAGATATATATTTTTTTTAAGTTCCTGTAATAAAAAGTGTTGAGTTAAATCCAACTGAGAAAGAAAGGGTAATGCTCAATATATATCAGCAGTGAAGTAACTTTTAGAGAGAGAAAAATAAAGCTTCTAATACCTTCAGCAGTAGGCAAATATTTCGGAGTCGAGCGACATGGACTAATTAGGCATAAGTGTGTCTTCTTATACTGGTCTTTGAAAACCATCGCTTTTTTATATCACTCCCAAGGATCGGAATAGGTCTTTTTTTAACTTCTTTTTTAGGCGCGAACGCTTTTGATTGGTTGAAAATTCTCATTTTTAATATTTCTATTCTTCTACCTGCGCCAATCCTATGCGCAAATTTCCTATTTTCGTCATTTTATTTCTTCTTTCAAAGCGTTAACTTCCGGCTCACCAAATTACAAGACCTATGTTACTGAAACGTTACTCGATCCAACGATGTTATAATTCCACTCCTTGAGCGTTTTTCACACGCGCCTTAGCCGTTGGTCTTTCATTGGTGGCTGAGTGACAGCAAGTCTCCTCATGTTTTCAGGAATCTTCTTAGTATTCTAGCCGATTTTAATGCCGTTGTTTGTGAAAATTGACGATAATTCTTCTGATTTACAATTTATCCAGACACTTTTCTACACACTTTGGAAACGTTCCAAGGGCACCAATTACAATTGGTACGATCTTTACCTAAATGTTCCACAGTTTTTTCAGTTATCTGGCAAGGTCCAAGTAGTCGTCTACCTTTTCGTTTTCTTTCATTTTCACACTATGATTGCAAGGATATCAAAATCCACGAGATGGCAAGTTCACTTTTTCTTGTTAATTAAAAATAGATCTGGGCTCTTAGCCGTGATTAAGAGATATGTCTGTATCTCAAAATATCAGAGAATTTTATGGGTCACATTCTGTAGGACAAATTCCGCTTTGTGCAAATATTATTTATTAGCATAGCGAAACATTAATTTCTTGCACAATTCCCACTCAGTCTGTCTAGTCTTCTACAACGTTTGTGTCAGTTATTATTATTATTATTATTATTATTATTATTATTATTATTATTATTATTATTATTATTATTTCACTCCATTAGAACGTTTAACAACTGCCTTAGACGGTGGTTACTTTGGCTGAGTGACGGCAAGTCTCCTCAGGTTTCCAGGATTCTTCTGAGTATATCCGTCGATCTCAATAGTGCTGTAGTCTGGAAGATCTCGATTCTTCCCCAGAATTTCCAGTTCATCCAGAAACTTATCCAGACCCCTGGGAATTCCCAAGGCCACCAATTGACTCGACCTTCACCTGATATTCTCTGGAAAGGTCCAAGTATTCGTTCATATTTTTGCTTTTTTTCGCTTTTACTCGGTGATTGACCGAGACGGCAAAATCCACAAGAGACGAGGTTATTATTATTATTATTATTTACCCTTTTGAGTTTTCACATCAGCATTAGCTGATGGCCTTTCACTGGAGTCTGAGTGACAGCAAGTCTCCTCAGGTCACCAGGACTCTTCTGAGTATTCTGGCAGATTGCAGCAGTGCAGTTCGGAATGGTTTCAATCCTTCCTCTGATTTCCAGACTTTCCAAACCCTTTTCTAATCCTTGTGGGACTGTTCCAAGTGCACCAACTACAATTGGTATAATGGGGACAGCCCAGATATTGATTATTATTATTATTATTATTATTATTATTATTATTATTATTATTATTATTATTTTAATCCATGAGTGTTTTCTCGAGATGATTATATCTCTTTCTTGTTAATTAAAACTAGGTCTGCTCTCCTAGCCGGGAGTAGGTGATTCGACTGTACCGAAGTCCCAGAAGATTTTATGCATCCCATCCTTCCGGGCGGATTTCGGTTTGTGCATATATCATTTAGTTGTATGAGGAAACTGTTACTTCTTGCTCAATTCCCAGTGACTAACCTTTACCCCCGAGCCATACCTATTCCTGTAATTTCTGTGTGCTAGTCTGCTGCGTTCCCTTCATTATATGATTTACGGTTTCGTCTCTGACTCTACACATTCTATTCAGTTGCGTCTTAATCTATTTTTGCTTCGATATAGTTTATTATTTTTTTTGCGCTGCAATTATGAGAGATTCAGTTTTACTTATGAAGTTTCCTCTTCTTAGCCATTTCCAGTCTTTCATTCTATGCGGTTTTTGTTTTCGCACCAGTTTTAACTGGTGATTCTTCACTGAATGCCTCCATGTCCCGTCATATCATCCGGACCCTTCTTAGTATCCAAGCTGATTTTAACATTGCTGTGGTCTAGATGTTTTTGCTTGTTTTTCTGATCTCCAATTACTCCAGTCTCCTTTTCACCACCACCTCGGAGACGGTTCAAAGAGCACCGATTAGAAATTAATGTTGTATACCCTTTCTTTACTTCTATGATTCTTCTGCTCATCTTTGGTATCTTACGTTCTTCCTCTAGCGTCTCTTCTAACGTCTCTGTTCTTGCTGGTTGGTCGTCCTGATTCATTTCTTCTTCTAGGTCAGTCTTGTTGCCAAGACATTCATCAACCACAAAACCATATTATTTATTTAAACCTTTATTTACTTAACTAAACATATTTCTCTAACTAACATAACGCACGTGTGCATTGAGCTCCAGCTATGGCAGAGGCATCTACTCTGCCTGACGTACAAGCTGAAACTGAGAGCCAACCAGGTCCCACGTGACTTCACGTATTTCTCGGGCTTTCTGTAATATTCCATGGAAAGTCCCGCCCGTGATATGAAAAGGGGCCATCCCTTCAGAAATACAGGGAGTTGACAATAATCTATGCATAGATTATGTAACATTAATATCACCCTAGCCTTCATGTTCCATAGCTTTTTAGCTCTTTGGCAAGATCCCATATATCTGTTTATCTTTTCCCTCTCTTTCATTTTACTCTGTGGTCGGGCGGAGCTGCAAAATCCCATATTATCTTATTTATTATTATGATCTGTGAATATACCATAATATGATAATTGAATTATTACGACGTCTGATATGTTTACTAAAGAGCTATTCCAAAAAACTTCAATATATCACAAGTATAATAGTTAAAAATATCTGTTTTGGTCGACCATTTTCATTTCCACTGTAATCAATACAACTGCATGTTTTAACACGAATATATCATAAAATGTGTTCTTAATAACAATTAAGTTGATTTCAAATAATGCACAAACACAATTAATAACACATTTTATGATATTTTCGTTTTAAAACTTTCAGTTGTATTGATTTCAAACAAATTTTTATTTCAGTGTAGATTTATGGTGAAATGAAAATGGCCGACCAAAACAGACAGCTTCCTCAAAGTGAAAGAAACAAGGGGAGGTTACTCTTATTTATGTAGCTAATGTTCAGATTACCAACAATTTTAAATGAGTCAATAATGAGTCAAGCTACCAACCTGGTCAGGTCAATAGAATCTGATAAAACTGAACCAGAAGTGCAAGGGAGAAAGTGCCATAAGGGAGGTCAAGATAAAAGAATATCTACATGGGTCATTTTTAATGTTAAATCACCTGTTGAAGACTTAAAAATAGACTGAATGAAAAACTTCAGATACAGTATTGGATTTCCGGACCATATGACCTTTAGGCACACCTTTTTGATCTCAATTAAGAAAGGACATGTTTTTCATTTACAGCGTCAATATGCTAACCCCAAACAAACAACCGGATATTGACGGTGTAAATATAATAATTCTCTTTCACTTTTTTTTTCTTTTTTTCCTTCTTTTCTTCATCGACTGAAACAGATTTGCGTTATTTTTTTTCTCTCACTTTCTCACCGTCTATCTTTCTTCTAAACTCTTTCTTCCTTTCTTAATATATTTTCTCTGTGTAGCATGTACTTTCTTTCTTTATAATAAGAAACTGAATGCTCCATTACTTAGCTGAAGAGACACCAGTCGTAATGGATAAGGATTAGGTGGATACGCGACACCAGATAATAAGTATTCTAATTTTTTGCATCTCATTGTGGACGATTTGAACGGTCTTATTTGTAACCAGAGGATGTTGTACGATGATTACGGTCGGAAGATTAAGGAACACCAGCACTAATTTTTAAAAAATTAACGCTGGTCTTCTGGCCGGGATGAGGTGGTCCGTTTGTATCTCAAAATCTCAGAATTATTTATATTTGACGTATAGATCATTATTACCTGATCCTATGTTTAACCCACACGTAGAAGAATACCACCAACGCCATGCCGATCTCAACAGACTAACTCCCCACCACCACCACCACCACCACAGTTGATTGGTCACGTGACATTCTCAACCAATGAGAATCCGTTCACTGATCAATCGTGTGAGATAAAGTTTGTCTGTCGAACTGTACGACCCTTTATTCCGTACTGAGTGACTTTCAAATGTTTTAATGCTAAACGTTATATTCAAATCTTTTTTACACTACATAAAACAATGAATAGGCTGACGCATCCATTATTCAACGTGTCTATTTTACTTTAACTTTAAAAGTTTCGAAAATATTCACGAAACAAATATTGTAACTCTACTCTGCGAATTCCCAATAGCAGCCTCATAACATTTGATGGCTATGGCTCTAGACGTCTTTAAGTTATGAGATGACACGCATTTATTGAATTATGAGATGGAATAATGATATATTCGAATAGAAGACAGCAGCGAAACGCACAATACCAATGAAGAAGCAAACGTTAACGATTTTTAATGCAATAAAACGAGCGTTTCCTATTTTAGCTAAAAATATTACATCTCAAATGATACCTGAGGCGTATATTTATTTCATTGAACTTCTTTGCAGTGTATGATAGATACGATCATAAAAAAAAAAGACAAGCGTAGTATTTGAGATATGGATTACCATTTACTTCCCAGAAACGATAACATACTTTTACACGTAAATGTAAATGTGATTTTGTATGATGTGTATCATAATGGAGATATTTAGCCAACAGCAAGAGTAGGATATAACATAATGGATTTGCTAAACTAGCTTGTTTACCATTGCACCACGATTAGACGCCTTTGGTATTTACCCAACCCGTTCACACATGGGTTGGATGTGGCGGAAGGGCACGTGACATACCCAGCCAATGGGAGAATCCGTTCACTGATCGACCGTGGGTGAAAGTTTGTGGAACGTGAAGGCTAGGGTGATGTTAATTTCTATCGGTGCCTTTAAACCGTCTCCGAAGGGGGGGGGGGTAAAAAGGAGACTGGAGGATTTGGAGATCAGAGAAACAATCAAAGGTTTCTAGACCACAGCAAAGTTAAAAATCAGCTTGGATACTAAGAAGCGTTCTGGGGATATGACGAGGCATGGTGGCATTGAGTGAAGAACCATCCAACAAGGATCGAACTCGCTTTTCAGTAATCATCAATCTGAGAGACTAGCTTGCTAACCATTGCACCACGATGAGACAACTTTGATATTTACCCGGGGAATATGCCACGGGGAATATGTGAGGAAAAGTCGCAAGTATGGGGCAGACACCAAGGATCAAAACGTGCTTTTCAGTAATCATGTATCTGCAAGACTAGCTTACTAACCGCTCGACCAAGGCCACGGGTAGGATGCGAAGCAAAGTCGCAAAGTATGGGGCATACATCGAGGATTGAACTCACTTTTCAGTATTAATGAATCTGTGAGACTAGATTGGTAACCTTTAATCCCGATGGGACACATTTGCGATTTACCCAAACAGTTCATCATGGGTAGAATATGAGGTTGTAAGTATGAGAATAATAATAATAATAATAATAATAATAATAATAATAATAATAATAATAATAATAATAATCTAGAAATCAGAGGAAGGATTGATACCATTCAGAACACTGCACTGCTGCAATCTGCCAGAATAATCAGAAGAGTCCTGGAGACCTGGGGAGACTTGCTGTCACTCAGACTTCAGTGAAAGACCATCAGCTAATGCTGATGTTAAAATTCAAAAGGAGTAAATAATAATAATAATAATCACAGGAGACCAGATCTAGTGTTGATTAAAAACAAGAAAAAAGAACGTGTCAACTGGTGGACATTGCTGTCCCAGCAGATCACAGAGCGAAGCTGAAGGAAAAGGAAAAGATGGACAAATACCTGAACTTTGCCATAGAATTGAAAAAGCTGTGGAATATGAGAGTGAAAGTGATACCAATTGTAGTTGGTGCACTTGGAACGTTCCCAATAAACTTAGAAAATAGACTGGAGGATCTGGAAATCAGAGGAAGAATTGAGACCATCCAGACTACTACATTGCTGCAATCGGCTAGAATACTCAAAAGAATACTGGAGAACTGGGCAGACTTGTTGTAACTCAGACTCCAGCGAAATACCATCAGCTAATGCTGGTGTGAAAAACTACTACTACTAATAATAATAATAATTTTGGTTGATTGGTTGGTTAGTTGACATTATGCCTTAATGGACGATGGCGTAGTGTCAAAAAACTTATCTGCATCTGTGCAAGTGGCTCAGCAGGCATATCTGTGGGGATTTAAATTAAATAAAAATTAAAATTAAATAAATAAAAAGTTCTGAGCGTCTGGACTCTAGCGTTCAGAGTGAACGGTCGAATCAATAAAGTATCCATCTATACAGCCAACCAGTTGTGTTTGTTATTCTCTCTTCATTTCATTTCATACCGTAATACACCCCAAACCCTATCTACCCTCGTGTAACAGTATTTGGTGCACTGATTGTACAAAAACAGCGATGCTTGTGGGGCTGCTGTTTTCTCTCCTTTCTTCTGGCTAATAATAATAATAATAATAATAATAATAATAATAATAATAATAATAAGAAGAAGAAGAAGAAGAAGAAGAAGAAGAAGAAAATGGATGATAAACAAAAATACTCAGCGCTGATTACATGAAGCAGATGCACACTGACATCAAATTGCACAAATCCTGGGCGTACACGTGATTATCTTATTGGCAAACGCAGAACATACCACCCAGAATATGCCGTTCACAACTACAACCACAGGTTCCTACATACAATGTTTTAACGTCAAATGAGTACTTTCCCATTCTTATGGCATTCGTCGGCTCTACGTCAGACTCATGCACTTTGACACATACACACACAGACAAGCTTGCTCCTGCCGATCGTTCGGTTAATGGGTAAAACTAAGTGGGGCGGATGACAGTTGGGTAGTGGGTGTGACGGCCGCAGTATCCGTCAGGCCGGTTTCCCTCTCTCCCCACATTTCAAACACTGACTCATTTCAGACAAGACATTCCCTTTAACCCTCTCCGTCCCGAGCCAACCCCGAGTAGACGAGTTGAGGAGCACATACCCGCATTGTCCAACCGACTTCATCTTCAACACATAATCTTATCTGATATTTCCACTACACGTACCCTTAATACCCTTAAGGGCTTTTTTTTTTGTTCCCTTAAGAAGAAAATGCATTCCCAGACAATCAGCAACCATAAATAAACGCCAATCCAAGCCCTGCAATATTGGGACCGCTAAGCCTGTACAACGTGCACATTTTGGAGTTTGAGTTTGAGTTTGAGTTTTGTTTAACGGCATATCAACCCCTGTGGGTCATTTAATGCCAAAAAGGTTATTTTGGATTTCAGACTTTAAGGTAGTGGTTCTATGGAGATAATTGGTTATGTTCTGTTATATTTTGTTGAAAAGGTTGCTTTTTTTAATAAAATTTAAAATGTTTTCAGGGTTTGTATTCTTGAAGATGTCTTTCAGGTTTCTAGCTTGATAGTAATTTGCGCGGATATGTTTAAGTCTGTTACAATTTAGAAGGATATGCTTGGTTGTAAGTTGTACTTTGCATGTTGGGCACACTGGGGCACCCTCCCCTTTTTTAAGTTTTTTAAATTGTCTCAGAGGACATTTAAAAAAACATGAAATTTTGTTTATAAAAGAAAAACCCTATTTGATATCAAATGAAAAAAAGCGGACAGGTAATTTTGTTAATAAGTTTTTATGTGTATCATTTCACTATATATGAAATTTTTCTGCTGGGATTTTGAAAGGAAATTTTTATTAATATATCCATATCTATCTATTAGTCAATAGGTACACTTTATTAGCTCACAACTTTTTCAAATAAAAATTAATCTTAGAAGTGAATAATAATAAGAGATTTATATTGAAAGAATGAATATTTACTCTACTAGACATAGGATAACATACAGTATCACCTATAAATAACTATGTCTCACATAAACTTATTTTTCTTCTAAGCCAAAAATTCTAGGATTTTTTTTAATGAAATATTATGCACTCAAAATACATATCATTAGGTATTTTCCATCACCAAATTCTACAGCACTGAAATTCTACGATCAAAAATATAGATATACAACAAAATAGATAAACCTTTTATATATATTTTTGTAATTTTATTTTTGGTTACACAGTTTCAATTCTGTTGAGTCTGGTAATAAATGATATCTAATGATATCTCTTTTGACTGCATAATATTCCACTAGAATATATTATATGTCTGGTAAGTCAAAATGAGCCTGTGTTGAGCTTTCTGTACAGAGACAGATGGCAAGTGTTCAAAAATGAAGATGAGCAACAGACAAAATGAATAAAAAAAAATTATCAGGTGAAGAAGTAAAAAGCAAACATTATAAGCGAAATACTAAATTGGTATCACTTTCACTCTCACATTCCACAGCCTTTTCTGTTCTCTGGCAAGGTGCAGGTATTTATCCATCTTTTCCTTTTCCTTCAGCTTCACCCTGTGATCTGCTGGGACAGCAATATCCACCAGTTGACACGTTCTCTTTTTTGTTGTTAATTGCCGGTCTAAACGGGAAAACGAGGGAGTCTATCCACTTTTGCTAGTGCATCGACCGGGGGTTCAATGAGCTTCGGCTGCTGGACCGGTTATGTTATAATAATAGCGATCCCCCCAGGCAACACCTTCCCCCTTGATTTAAAGGGGCAGGGCTGGGTTTATTGCCCAGCGCCTGAGGCGCCCCCTTGTGGCGGAATGCCGACGGGATCGACGCAATTTTTCACCAGCGTTATATTTTTGAAAGGCAAGTCGCTGATCAAATACAATTACACAACTAAAAAGATTTTCATCTCCTGTCTATAAAAAAAACATCCATCATTTTCTTCACCCCAAGATACATCCTGATGAAGGTTTAATGAAACCGAAATGTTTAAACATCGATAATTAAATTCATCCTATTTTCGGAACACTTGTTCTTTCAAATTTTCTTTATATTGTCGGATTTATTTTCCATATTTACTCCCATATATATATATATATATATATATATATATATATGTGTGTGTGTGTGTGTGTGTGTGTGTGTGTATATATATATATACTGAATGTCTGTTAATATTCGAATTTTCGCATTAGATAACAAGGGGTAGTTAATTACAGGAGGCATATTTT
>CM042161.1:55163113-55175613 GCA_023376005.1 Doryteuthis pealeii | reverse complement strand
AAAGAAAGGACGGAAAGAAAGCAGGAAGGAAAGAAAGAAGGAAAAAAGAAAGAAATAAAGAAGAAAAGAAAAAAAGAAAGAACGAAGCAAAAAAAGAAAAAGAAAAGAAAGAAAGAAGGAAGGAAAGAAAGAAGGAGAATAGGAAATAAAAAAAAGAAAGAAATGAAGAAAGAAACAAAGAAAGAAACAAAAACCCAAAGAAAACAACAAAGAAACAAAGAAAGTAGGGCGGAAAGGAAGAAAGAAAGAAGCAAAGGAAGAATGAAAGAAAAAAGAAAGAAAGAAAAAAGAGGTTTTACATTGTTTAATTATGTCGGTACGCTGCAAGTGGATGTGAACTAGAAGCAGCTTACCCTGATCAGATTAGACCGTCCTCTTAATCAAGAAAGTCATTAATAAATTTTGACGTTTTTATTGGGACCCCCCATCACCCAACCCTTCTCGCCTCCTGTCCCAATATCTACATCCACATCCACATCTACATCTACATCCACATCCCTTTTCTCCTTTTCCTAAAGATTTTACCCCGAAATAATGGCATTTACATCCTGTAAAAATGTTTTAGATTCGTTTCTTTGGTTATATTTTATTATGTTCATTGTATTACTGTATATATTCGTGTAATGAATGACTTTTAAAGGCCTAATTCACATAAAAACAATGGATCGTTTATTACACTAGATATATTTATGATAGTTCAAAGCTTGCCTTGTTTCTTGGTCAAACTAGCCATAATTTTGATCAAAAGTGTCACCGGATAGTTTTATACCTACACAAAGCCAATGTATCTAGTTCGTGGAGAATTCTGGAGATATAGAGACTGTGAAATACGCTGTGATTTTCATTACTACACAAGCCAATTACTACCCAAGCCAATTGCTACACAAGCCAATGTATCTAGTTGGTAGGTTCCAATTCTGGAGATATAGAGACTGTGAAATACGCTGTGATTGTCATTACTACACAAGCCAATTACTACCAAGCCAATTGCTACACAAGCCAATGTATCTAGTTAGTAGGTTCCAATTCTGGAGATATAGAGACTGTGAATACGCTGTGATTGTCATTACTACACAAGCCAATTACTACCAAGCCAATTGCTACACAAGCCAATGTATCTAGTTGGTAGGTTCCAATTCTGGAGATATAGAGACTGTGAAATACGCTGTGATTGTCATTACTACACAAGCCAATTACTACACAAGCCAATTGCTACACAAGCCAATGTATCTAGTTGGTAGGTTCCAATTCTGGAGATATAGAGACTGTGAATACGCTGTGATTGTCATTACTACACAAGCCAATTACTACACAAGCCAATTGCTACACAAGCCAATGTATCTAGTTGGTAGGTTCCAATTCTGGAGATATAGAGACTGTGGAGTACGCTGTGATTGTCATTACTAGCCAATTACTACACAAGCCAATTGCTACACAAGCCAATGTATCTAGTTGGTAGGTTCCAATTCTGGAGATATAGAGACTGTGGAGTACGCTGTGATTGTCATTACTACACAGCCAATTACTACACAAGCCAATTACGACACAAGCCAATTACTACACAAGCCAATGCATCTAGTTGGTAGGTTCCAATTCTTAGGATATAGAGATTGTGGAGTACGCTGTGATTGTCATTACTCTCAGTCCCACTCTGACTCGGAGTGGTGGTGCCTGCTAGGATTCTATAAAGTCGTTAGGGTGGCATAAAGTGAGTATCAGCCACACAGCGATGGAGTCTATCAACTTTTCAATAGCGCTAGACCAAGTCGGTTTGTTGCTGAAAGGTAGTGAATACAGCAAACGATAATACGAAAAAAGTTTCATCATGATAGAACATTCCCAAGATGTGAGAGAAAACCAAAACATTCTGATAGTATCTTAAATCGCTGGCATGCTCTGGCTTAGTGGCAAACTAAGACTCTTAGCACGCAGTTTTTAAAGCAGTTTTTGAACATATCATAATATATATATATATATATATATATGAAAAAGGAAGGAAAAACTCCATCTAAGTTGATTTAATATAGCTCGCCAAAATCCAGTCTCATCAGATGGAAGATCAGGTTATTTGAATTGCATAACTAAAAAAATTTACTTCTAAAAAAAAAATTAAAATTAAAAAATTAAAAAATAAATTTAAAAAATAAAAAAATGTTTACATGTGAGAATAACATTTTTCAGTTATGCAATTCAAATAACCTGATCTTCCATCTGATGAGGCTGGATTTTGGGGAGCTATATTAAATCAACTTAGATTTATATAGGCCCCAATTTTGGTCGAAATAAATTTATTATGGAATTACGGTGTTGAGTTTTGCCTTCCTTTCTAAGATAAATATTGCTCTGTATATAATCTAAAAAGTTTATTATACATTGAGCTTTCTTTAGTGATTTAAAGATTCACTGTATTTATACATACTGGATACAGTGTATCTTAGAAATCACATATAGAATCATCCCTTACTACCAAGTTTTGGATACCTCTCATATATATATATATATATATATATATATATATATATATATCGCATGACTTATACGCTTTTTGGAACATCAATGCTTTCGTTTTGAATTTAAATTATTTTCTGCTTCTCTCTCGATGAGTCCGGATTAATAACAAGCTCTGATGATGTTTTTTATAAATCGAAATATTGTTCAAAATTATCTATGAATATGATAATATTTCCTTTTAACAGCATTGTGTGTTTTCATATCCTTTTATCTATACTATCTCTCTCTCTCTCTCTCTCTCTCTCTATATATATATATATATATATATATATATATATATATATATATATATATATATATATATATATATATAAATGGGTGAAAATAAATAAGAAAAATATTCCAAACAGATAAATTCATTGATATAGATGGTTAAGTCGACGTTAAAACGTTTCAGTTTGTTATAAAATCTTCATCAGGACATTAAGATGAATATGGTATTTTCTAGACTGAGTTACATTTCAAAATGAAAACTATCTTATATCCGTTTTCAGCGTTCATCAAATATTTTTTGGAATACATTGTTTCTTATCATGTATGTTTCAATATATATATATATATATATATATATATATATATATATATATATATATATATATATGATATATATTCAGTTCTTCAGGGCTAAGATCTGAGTCAGATCTTAGCCCTAAAGAGCACTAAGCAAAACTTTTAGTATGTTTATCTGATTCATTAGGTTTATGTTTATATATATATATATATATAAAGATAATCTACTGAGTCAGACGAACCTACTATTAGTTTCGCATAAAGCTCTTCAGGGCTAGAGTCAGATTTTAGCCCTGAAGAGCTTTATGCGAAACTAATAGTAGGTTCGTCTGACTCAGTAGATTATCTTTATTACTTGGCTCTACTTAGGTATCGAGCACTTTTTACAAATTAGCTTCTCCTAGCGGTTATATGAATATATATATATATCTTATATACATATATATATATATAAATTGTTTTTTCTTTTGGCCAAATACTATACCAATAGATTATTTTCTGTTGGTACGAATATCTTGGTCTTTTCTTTTTTTAAAAATTTTTTTCTTCCTGGTTGATGTTTGGTAGTATATTTTTACAATCAAACTCTCTGCCGGGTTTTTTCTCTCCGCAAGGATCTACCAACACGCTTGGTATATTAAATATATATATATATATATATATATATATATATATATATATATATATATATATATTATGTGTGTGTGTGTGTGTGTGTGTGTGTGTGTGTGTGCATATATATATGCGTGTGTGTGTGATAAAATATAGATATAATTAAGTATAATTTCATACATAGTCTAATGCATAGATACACATACACACACAACATATGATTTTCCGTAGCAGAGACCCGCAAGAAGCACGTCTCTCAAGGGGTTTACGAAAAGTGTATCAGATTCTGTTTCCGTTATATCAATGGGATATAACCCCACACTTGGGACTTTTATAGAATGGGAAAGATGCTGGTTTGAATTAAGGTCCCTAGGAAATAAAAGGAATAATTATCAATAGTCCATAACGAATCCCAAGCACGCACACACACACACACATATATATATATATATATATATATATATATATATATATATATATATGAGCAAAAGGGGGTTGAAATCAATCTGACAGAATGAGGTAAAATATAAGGAATGAAAGAACAAAACTCAGACAAAAATGTGTAGTATATTTCGCTGGAGTTTTGAACTCGCCTTCTGCAGCTTTTATTGAATTACTCAGACCATTCAACTGTTTTATAGAAGGGGAAGTAGGCAGGCGGTAAGTTTTGTGGTGAGTGAAATCTTTGGGGAAGATGAGAAGGAAATCAGATGGGAAGATATTTGAGGTAGGTAGGTAGAAAAAATGAATATATATATATATATATATATATATATATATATATATATAATATATTAGGAATTAAATTTCGGAAACTCGGTTTTTATGTGTTAGGTTTCGTTAATTTTAGTGTGTGTGTCAAAAAAAATCAGAACATTTCACATAACACACACACAACACACACACACACACACACATATATATATATATATATATATATATTGTGTGTGTGTGTGTGTGTGTGTGTGTGTGTGTGTGTGTATGTGTATGTGTGTTTATGTGAAATGTTCTGATTTTCAGTTTTGACATCTTTAAAGAAAATATAGTGTCCCTTCTCAATAGACGAACCTTCTCCACCGTTTGACATAACGTTTCTAATCCTGACTTATAAATGTAAAGCACCTGAAAACATAATGTATTTCTTTTGCCAAGTCAATTACAAATTGGTTATTTATAAAAGTCGGATCGATTATGCAGGGTGCGGCAGAAATAGTTCTCACATTTTAAATCCCCACGCCTGTGGTGCTTGTGAACTTGATAGGACTTCGATACTACTATAGGTCTAGAATTCTATTCGGAATAGCATTATTCCGACATGACATGAGTACGAAAAGCTCTATGTGTAATAATTCAGCGTTCTTTCTTCAGACTTAACATTTTGAACAGACTGATAAACAAGGACTATCACTTGCTTTTCTCGTTATTCTGTGATAAAATGTTTTTATCGCCTTCCATATACCAACAAATGCCCTGAAGATGATCTAATTAATAGATCGAAATACTGCAGCGTCGGCCAATAAACTTACCACTCAACTTATTTAAACTTGTGTTTTTTCAATTTTCTTAATACACTACGTACCGTCGGATTCACTTCCTTTTCTTCACATGTGTAGTAATTATAGTTATCACCAATCTTAACAAAATGTTTTTCCAACAGCAAATGCACGAAGTGCACCAGTCCAATCTGTATAATTACAGTAGAGTGTCATATTCTGATTATAAAATAGTTGTGAGAAAAATTATTAAAAATATGCAAAATCATTGGAATGTACTCACTAATAACAAACTTCAAAACATTCAACCTAACATTGGAGAATGGAACTTAAAACACAATAAAAATAGAAGAGAACAGGTTGTGCTGACCTGCCTTCACATAGGCCACACCTACATCACCTATCACCATTTACTAGAAGGCACAGAATCCCCAATATGCATTACATGTCAAGAGAGATTTACAGTGAAACATATACTGATTTAGTTTGCAGACTTGATCTAGTGCGAACAAAATACTACCTAGCAAGTAATTTGAAAAAAATAAAATTTTCACAAAAATAAAACCATCCAGGAATTTACATTTCCTCAAAAAAGTGGAATTGTATTAAAAATATGAATAGTTGAACAATAGTTAAATCTATACATATATACATTTATTTTCTACCAAACTAGCACTACGAATCCAACACTTAGTTGGCATTAAATAACCCATCAATGTTGGAATGCCGTAAAACAAAACAAACAAACCAAAGAAACACTAGAGTGGTTTGCCCCTGTGTCTCGGCTGAAGAGAGTATCTGCCTTTGACCAGAGAGACAGTCAAATCGTTATGGAAGTAGCCATTTGCATTTTGGCTCTTGACGACTAAACATCAAAATACAAGCTATAATCATAACTGATTATTTTTAAAATATAGAAAAGTAAGAGAGTAGCTAGATACTACCATTACCACTTTCCTAAATTCAATTGCACCATACAGGTGGGTGTTTAAAATGTGGGAAGTATTTATGCCTAACATTTGCCACTATTCTCCTAAACTATGATTGCGTATAATTTGTAAGTGGGCGTCAAGGGGATGCTTTGAAATACATGTGTTGGGTTGGCTTCCCTTTGCCTGGAAGAGTTATCTTCCCTCTGGGTTCCCGTTTTTGACCATCAGAGGTTTTTGTATTTAAGCGCCTGTTTCGAATTCTCTTCCTCTTATTCTACGGGACCTTTCACACATGGGTTAGACATTTATGCCTACACCCTTCTTGTGTGGGTTTTTTAGCCCCCAACACAACACTAGTAAGTGACATTACCTTATGGACTCTCTATATTCTTCCTTATACTCCATTACTTCTACAGGACGCAGTCTTACTTTCTGTATGCTTCTAACTTCTATAATGCACTTCTATTCATATATGTGTTATTTATGTATCTACTTTGTATGTTGTATATGTATTCTTACATAAATGTTTTTCCATGTGCTATACTTATATTAAAGTCCTTTGTGTATGTAACACCCTTGGTTGGAGTTGTTTGTTCAACTAATTATAATTTATATTATAACCTTGAACCCATCACATTAATCTATTTATGAATCTATTTATTATCCAATGTAGAAGACACCGGGCCAGACTCATGTTCTACCCCCATGGATCACGACGTTGGCACAACACTTTTATTCCAATTCTAAGCCACAAATATTATTTTTCCATATTGGTCTGGGTCATTGTGAAACTAAAATTGAAGTGATGGTATAAAGACTGATGTGGGGATTATCTTCCCTTTGCCAGGAAGAGTTATCTTCCCGCGGTGTTGCCGTTTGTTCCCACTAGGGGACCTCTGGTATTTAAGCGCCTGCTTTAAACTTCTCTGCCTCTTTTTAGCTACATCTTCTCAACGAACTGATATGGGCTAGATTCTATCTACCCCTTTTTCGGTGGGTCTTCACCCCGCCCTCGTCACTGTAAGTGATTTATACAGCATGGACTATTCTTAGTCTCATGTCTGTACCTTTATATTATGTGTACTTTTATATTATCTTGTCTGTATCATGTATGTATGTTTATGTACACTATTCTATTCTATCTTCTATTGTTTATGTATCTTGTTTATTCACGTGCTGTATTATGTAAAAATGTTTTCTCTCAGAAATGTGTCGGCGTTGTATGTTCAATTTTAACCATGAACCTTACACTGAAAAAGAAATAACATATACTAATTTTTTTGTTAAAATATTCTCGTTCCATTCAAGACGACAATTCCAGTGAGTTTTCTATTGGTAGAAGCTTCTTTGTTTTAATGACGAAATCCATTGGAATCTGTTACCGTTGAAATAAATGTTCAGCTCAGGAAATAAGAAGTGGTAATAATGAGTTAAATGCCAATGGTACTACCAAAATAATGGTTCATTCATTGTTATTTTCTACCTTGGTAAATACAGTTTTAACCTCAATACTTCTTTTTGAACACACCTCATATTCTATCTTCTGTATATTCTTTAGATATTGCTGAATATAAGAATGAATAAGATAAAGAAATGAAATATAAAGTCTGATATATTGATAATGCAAACAGATAAAATATATTGATATTCTGAGCAGAGAAGAGACACATAGCAACTGTTAAAATATTGAGTATAAATGTAATAACAGGTAGTTGGGTCATAATTTTTGCTAACCTTAACATAGCACAAAGCCAGATAAAAGAAAAGAATAAAAGAAAAGAATGAAAGAAAATTCTGCTTTGCTTGAAAATCCTCATTCTTTAAGCATTGCTTTTATATAGGCTGAAACACTGATCTCTGGTATCAGTAGGTGCTTCCAACTGTAAGACAGCCCAATGACAAGGTGTCATTTACTTAGGTTAGCCTAGTTTGGCACAAGGACAGAAGAATGGGACACAAAGTGAGAATCAAACTCATTAACAATGTCGGGGTCGACACTTTCTCGATTCAATACTTTGCCAAATCCTGCTGATCAAAATGTTTCGGGTTTGCTAATTAAAAAATATCGAAAATTGGCACAGATTTATTGCCACCCCCTCTCGACCTTTCGGTGTATGTATATGTATGTATGGGTATTAGTATATGGGTGTATGTGTATGTGGATTTTCGCGTGTGGGTGTGTATGTTTAATTAAATAAAAACAACACGGAAGAGAGAGTGAGAGAGAGAGAAAGAGAGAGAGAGAGAGAGAGAGAGAGAGAGAGAAAGAGAGAGATAGTTAAATGGATATATACTTACAAAAGCGACTAAGATGGACAGACTAAAAAATCTAGTTCATGAGAAAGGAAGAGAGAGAGAGAGAGAGAGAGAGAGGGGGGGATAGAGAGAAAGAGAGAGAGAGAGTTAAATGGATATATACTTACAAAAGCGACTATGATGGACAGACTACAAAATCTAGTTCACGAGAAAGGAAGAGAGAGAGAGAGAGGGGGGGATAGAGAGAAAGAGAGAGACAGACAGAGAGAGAGAGACAGAGAGAGAGAGAGAGAGAGAGTTAAATGGATATATACTTACAAAAGCGACTATGATGGACAGACTACAAAATCTAGTTCACGAGAAAGGAAGAGAGAGAGAGAGAGAGGGGGATAGAGAGAAAGAGAGAGACAGACAGAGAGAGAGAGACAGAGAGAGAGACAGAGAGAGAGAGAGTTAAATGGATATATACTTACAAAAGCGACTATGATGGACAGACTACAAAATCCAGTTCACGAGAAAGGGTGCGAGAGAGAGAGGGAGCAGAGATAGAGATAGACAGCAGACACAGAGATAGATAGATAGAGAGAGAGAGAGAGAGAGAGAGAGAGAGAGAGAGAGAGAGGTAGAGGGAGAGAGAGAGAAAGCGGCACAAAGACACAAACACTGACAGAAATATATATATATATATATATATATATATATATATATATATATCAGTCATTCACAGACACGTGTTTCGACGTTTACGTCTCATCTGTGTGGCTCGACTATTTTAACAGCTATCTTTAGCCGGGAGCGAAGCCCGACAGAATTTTCGTCGGCCAAGTTCCTTACCCTTACGGCCGTCAGTAACTGACAGTAAGAGCGAACAATTAATTGATACATACTTACAGAAAGTATGTTTTTACAATCACCAGAGAACTCAAGTCTGTAAACAACAGGCGAGTAAATGCTTATATATATATATATATATATATATATATAAGATGTCATCTTTCAAAACCGTTTATCCCTGCGTTTCATAAATTTCGAATTATTCAGAGAGCGCTAATTTTCCATTCAAAACATTTTTTAACGAACTGATCAACAAAAACTATCACAGTCTCCCTATTATTCTGTGATAATTTTTGCTTTTCCTTATATCAACAAAAGCCCCAAAGAAGATCTACTAAACAGATTGAAACACCGCAGCGTTGGCTGAATAAATATCACTCATTTTATTTGAACCAATGTTTTTTCCAATTTTTCACTATATTAGACACACACACACACACACACACACACACACATATATATATATATATATATATATATATGTGATACTCATTGAGTACCATAGAGTATTTATCATGGGGTAACGTGCATGTACTCATCATTCTGTATCCACGTCGTGTGTTCGGATTTTGTAAATATATACATAGGCTGAACTTGCTCAAAGGTGTCAAAATTAGAGTGACCCAGAAAAAAACAGAACCCACAAATTTTGAAATAAAACTGTTAATTTTTACTAAGGGGTTTAGGGTTAGGGTTAGGGATTAGGGTTATGGTTAGGGGTTAGGGTTAGGGTCGGGTTTGGTGTTTAAGGTTAGTTTAATGGGAAAATAAATAAATAATGTGGGTTCTGTTTTTTCTGGGTCAATCTAATTTTGACACCTTTGTGCAAGTTCAGCCTATATAAACACACACACACACACACACACACACACACACACATATATATATATATATAAATATATAAATATGTACATATATATATATGGGAGAAGCATCGACATCTTTTAGACTAAGATTAAATAACCACAAATCCAAAATAAAACTCAAATACCCGCATAGTACAATAGCACTTCACTTTAACACCCTACCACACAACCTTACACACCTCAAATGCATTCTAATAGAACACGCATTTCCAACAACGCAATCTCGAAAATAAGCAGAAACTAGATGAATTCTAAAATTACAACTCACGTGAGGGGACTGAACGCTGACATCGGAATATTCCGTTATTATAAATTTTTTACAGACGCTGCCGCTGTCAATAACAACAGAGACAAAAGATCCGTTGAACAGGAACAACAGTCATTTGATAAAGGGTATCTAACGAACCCGAAAATTTATGATAAAAATAATAATAAAAAAATAAGTGAATCCAATACTCCATAACACCGAGTTCATTCATTTATTTTTAGATGCTTCGTAATAACGCCTAACTTAAACACACACACACACACACACACACACACACACACACACACACACACATATATATATATATATATATATATATATATATAATATATATATATATATATGTATATATAGGTAGATAGATAGATAGATAGAGTAAACTACATACACGTGTTTCGAGGTATCACCTCTCATCAGTGCAGTTATACCGTTTTTAGCAGCTACCTCTTGCCGTGTTCGAGACCCGAACGAACTTACGCTCACCAATCCTCTTACATATATATATATATATACATATATATATATATATATATATATATATATAGATAGATAGATAGATAGATAGATATGATTAGAATTCAATAGATAGCAATATAGCTGAAAGATATACCTTCGCTAAAATGGATACTCAACTGAAAGAAATCAATGACAGTGACGTTGTAATCATCACGGATAGAAAGTGAGGATAAAACCGTGCCAATCAGATTATGTTAACGTATATAAGTCCCTACGACCCGCGAAAAATGCCACTCAGAAAAATCATGATGCTGGAGAATCGGATAAAGTGTTAATAATTGTTGAAATGAACATTGTAAGTCTTAATATGAGAGAAACACTTGATGGACACTGGGAAATGAATAATAATATAAAGATAAAGTGGAAAATAAAAACAATAGAAAAAAATAAAGTATGACTACATCTATAATTTTTTTTTTATGGGGGAAAAATTCTTGATGGTAAATGAGCTTGTAAAAGTCGAGTTTTGAAGCAGCAACATATAGACCAGATTAGCTCCCCCTAAGCGGATTGGCTATCGACAGGTTCAGACCTGGCCGTTTTGTAAGAGGAGATTTTGAGTCAGCAATCAGGTGTTATTCCTTTCTTCAATTCAGCCAGACTCTTGACCTCGTCTGGAGAGATACTTACGAAGTAACATGATTTATGATAGGTATCAATGACAAAGCTTTTTTGTTGTTGTCTAAGATAAAACCAAAAAATAACAACAACAAAAAAAAAAAATAAAGGAAAGAAAGAAAGAAAAATTAAGTGCTGACTATATGAAACTGTTTTTTTTTCATCTTTCATTTTTATTTATTTTTATTTTTTTTATTTTTTATTTTTTTTTGCTTTGCTCTTTTTTTTCTGGGAGAATAAGGACAAAAATGAATTGTAGATTAAGCCGTTATTGTTTTACTGGCGTCAGCATTTTCAGCAATATTTCATCCCGATAAAAAGCTTTGTTAAGGAGCTAGTAATTGATTTGGGGGGATTAGTTCGACGAAACACGGGGCCAATTTCATATTTTAGTGCCGGTTTAGCTCTCTGGTTAAAGTGTCCGACGAGAGCAACAAAGTTCCTGGTTCGATAGCGGCCCTCACCAACTCAGGGATCTGTGCGGTAAGGAGCTGATGGTAGGTTTGGCGCTGCACCTCAGACGCAAAAATAATCTCCTTGGTCTAGCACTAATAAAAAGGGAATAGATTCTCTTACAGTCTGGCTGATACCGACTTTAGGCCAACCCTACGACTTTACATTACTTTACTTTAAGACAAGGTTCCTAGTTCGATAGTGGCCCTCACCAAACCAAGGAACTGTGCGGTAAAGTAAGGAACTGATGGTAGGTGTGGCACTCCACCCCAGATGCCAAAACAATCTCCTTGGTCTAGCGCTAGAGAAAAGGGGATACTCTCGCTAGCTGTTTGGCTGATACCGATTTTAGGCCAGCCGGACACCTTTACTTATTTGTATCATAATTTCAGTTAGCCTTATAGCGTATTTTCGGATGGAAGACATTAATTTTATATAAAAAATAAAATAAAAAGGCTGTCCTAGGGCAGCTGTGCTATACGGTATTATTTAGTATCTAGACCTCAAATTTGGAGAAAATTAATGGCGTCTTTCCAGGGAACTACCCCCCCCCCGGCAACACCAGCCCTTTCAATTTAACGGGACATGGCTGGGGTTGTTGTTTTTTTTTTGGGGGGTTTGTTTTTGTTTT
>CM042161.1:55158113-55160613 GCA_023376005.1 Doryteuthis pealeii | reverse complement strand
TATCTATACTTAGGTATAGCTGCACTGATGAGGGGTAAACCCCGAAACGCGCGTCTGTAGATTGCTTTATATATATATATATATATATATATATATATATATATATATTTCAACCCCTCCGCACGAGTAGAGTGTGACACCAGTTTAATGGGTTTGAATTCAGAGTTTTCTTTCCACTAGACTTGTTACCTAGCTAAGTCTAAAGAACCCAGTCTATCCTACTATTTACCCATAGCCGGAGGGAGTGTAGTAGCATTCATACGTTTCCCAATGATATAAGCTCTATGTGAAATGCAAACAGTTTCCTCCAGGATTTGAACTCAGTTCGACGAGTGCATTTCCTACGACTCTAACTATTACACCACACACAGCCAAACACCCACATATATACATATGATGTAAATATACTTACTATTATGCATATACATATTTTTTAGTATTTTTGTATATAAATGAACATCTTATTATAATGGAGATTGTGGGTTTGTCTGTCTGTAACCAAAACTATATTACTATACAAGTAACAATTCCTTTCGTTATTTACATCATATTCTCCATGATTTTATTTTTATTTAAACCTCAATTATTAATAAAATTGTTTTATATTACTTACACTGTTGACCATATCTACATGATATTTTCCACGTACCCCACTTGTACGGGTCAGGCACAAAGGCCCTATTTATGTGGGACCACCCACAAGCCGAGACTCATGGGGTGGCGGGTGAAAAATTGCGTCGATCCCGTCGGCATTCCCCCTCAAGGGGGCGCCTCAGGCGCTGGGCAATAAACCCAGCCCTGCCCCTTTAAATCAAGGGGGCAGGTGTTGCCTGGGGGGATAGCCCCCTGGGATCGACGCCATTAATTATATCAATGGTCCAGAGGCCGAAGCCACTCTTGACCATATCCACATAATAGTAACATGCAATTGTATTTATATATACAACAAAATAGAGGTTTACAGTGTGAATGGGAAGGCTAATTTGCATATTGATCTTTAAAAAATTGATTTTGATAAATATATGCTTAGTATTATTGATTTCTAATTGTTTGGTTTCATCTTATTGAATATGAGCAAAAATCTCTTCAATAAATCTTAAAAGAAATCCCTTAACAAGAAGAAATAACTGTAATATTATTCTTTACTTCCTATTTTAGCTAAACATTTTAATTAGGAAAATTTACCAATGAAAGACGGGAGTAACGGAAAATGATGGAAGAGTTAGTTTCAAAGTTGTTCTATTTTTCAATCATACCCCCTCTGTTCAAAATCTTTTTATCTACATTCTTATTCAGTTTCATTAGCCTTTCTAATTTAATATGATATTTTATTATAAAATTTAACTAAAATACTTGCACCCGGAGGGTGCATATATTTGCTAGTATGTTCAATATATATATATATATATATATATATATATATATATGTGTGTGTGTGTGTGTGTGTGTGTGTGTGTGTGAAATAAATAGTTTTAGAAAAAACAAACACATGATGTTATAATTCGCTGACAAAACTAGAGACAATACATATCTAGATCAAACTCTTTTGAGTTTTCTTTGTGGATTATAATGCTTCTGATTTAATAAAATAAAATGAAATTTATTTTATTTTATTTTCAAAACAGAATATGGATTTTCAAAATTTAAAAAAAAATTCCGGCTCCGAACTTGAACGTTTCGTTTGTACCCCTTTTGTTTTTGTAACGGTTTACTCACACCGTCTCTCTATCACACACATCTCGCTCTTGATGAAGACCACTTTAATAAAGGGTCGAAACAGATTTCTGTCCGCGAATTATAACATCATGTGGTTGTTTTTTCTAAAAATATTTATTTCATACTGTCGGATTCACTTCCATTCACCTTTTCAGATGTGTGGGTGTGCGTGTGTGTGTGTGTGTGTGTGTGTGTATTTGGGCAGCATTCTTTCATGTATACATTTAGTTTTAAACAAAATAGACGTCTCCTGTTTAACAATTTTATTAACGATCTTTTCAAGTATCCTGGCCAACATTTTTACATTTGGATGGAATCTGTGGATTAGTCCACCAAATGTTTTATCCCAAGTACCCTAGGCTCCCCGAAGTACTGTTGCATAGTGCCTTTTCTTTGACGGTACCAAATAGATATATGTTATATACTTCTCTTACTTCTTACTCTGGGCGTATCTTCTTCTGACCGGCTTTGCTATTCTGATCGTTTATCTTCTATCTTGGTCTGGTATATCTTCTAAGGTCTGGTCTTCTTGGGATTCCGGGTCTGGTTTCTGTTGCTAGGGATTTCTTGTTATCAGAAGCCTTGTGTCATTGTTAACTTTTAGTAATAACCACAAGACTTCGATTTACGATGATGCTACTTTATTCGTAGAACCCCAGACCAAACTATCACGCAGTGAGACTCATATCTTGCTAGCTTCGCTTCTAAGTTCTAACTCTAACTAACTGAGTTGCTTACCCCTTAAACCGGAAGGGGCTTCTATCGGGGTTCCGTTTCTCACGGT
>CM042161.1:55148113-55155613 GCA_023376005.1 Doryteuthis pealeii | reverse complement strand
TATTTATTTATTTATAAACATGTTTACATGTTTATATGTATAGATACATTTTAAGTTATATTCCTGCATATATACGATAACAGATATATGTATATATGATGAATTGTCATATTCATATTCAAGTCCATTTCATTTTTATGATAAATGTTGCTATTCTTTTATATGTTTATCTCCATTCAGATCTTTCTGGTTTCCATTCTTAGCGTCTGTGAATCAATAGAGTCGGTATTATCTCAAGTACCTGTTGCCGTCATCTCGTACGCGTCTTCAGAGACAACACTAAGTTTAGTAAGGGAAAATGTTGAACTGAACGAGAGTAGAATATTCTTTACTTTGGCTTTTATCAACAACTGCAATCAACTTTCGAGGAACAGATCTTTCACAGTGTTGTTTTGTATCATACATATACCTGCTCTGTTAAAATGTTATGCAGACAGTGGCAGATTTTACCCAACTGTTGCATAGAGCCAAATTCGAGTTGTAGTAGTAGTCGTTAGTATTAGTAGTCGTCGCTAGTTCAGAAATAACATACGCAAATCGTATAGCTACAAAGAGGTTGTATATTCCTTTCTAGGCTCGTGGGTTCTTTTTCAGAGAGAAGGAGAGAGAGAAAGAGAAAGGGTAAGGTCAAATTATTCTATCGTAAATCATTTTCGGTACAACTATGCGAAACCCATACGGGGGAACCCGGGAAGACCCGTCTACGTCTTACGAAGGCCCACTGAAAAAAAAAAAAAAAAACGATTTTTCTCTTCTTCCGTTTCTCGTGCCGGGATGGGAGTATCACTCAACTTCCGCTCCTCTGCAGAAACTAGGAAGTCTAGAAAGGAACAAGTCATTGTGTCCCGATTATGCATTGGTCATACAAGACTAACGCACTCCTATATACTAAAAAAAGAACAACACCCACAATGTGGAACATGTCAAACACCCTTGACAGTTAAACACTTATTCATGGAATGCAGGTTTTTTGCTCACATCAGAAACCGTTATTTTAAAGCAAACAATGTGAAAGATCTGTTTGAAAAAGTCAACATGCAAGATATTCTCTCTTTTTTGAGGGAAATAAAATTATACCATAGAATATAGACATGAAACAAATCAATACCCTACAACATAATCCCCAATAATGCTAACACATTGTTAAAACCAATTACTAAAAAGTATAAATATAAATACATGATATGTATCACTTCCTAACCGTTCGACGGGTTGATATGCCGTTAAAATCAATAAACAAACAGAAGGAACTAGAACTTCCGTTTTTATTTTTAACTTTAGTTCCGGGGTCATTGGTCGGTCAGTGGATGGCTCCCCTTATAGTGTTTACCGTTTCAAACTTTAACCTTTCTTTGTTCTTTTCTCTTTTTCTTCTCTTTCTCCAGAAATCCGATTACCCTTTTTCTTTTCAATCCCCAATTCCCCGTAGACCATAATAATTACGCTACAACAAGACAGACAAAAGCAAAGAATGAAACGTTAATTTCCTGTAAAATACTCCACAACGCAGTCATTCCATATTAGTTCTAACGAGTTTTCATTAGTCTGTGCAACTATGAAGTAGACAGTCTTGAAGGTAGGGCTTAGAATATGTAGACTGTAATACGCCGTGCAAAGTAGTAAGAACATGCCTCAAAAATAGGTGTGTCCTCGATATGATATCTGAGTCTGCGTCTACTTGTATATTAAGTATCATAATTAACTTGAAATCATATACTAGTATTCCAAACAAACGATTAGCAATAGATAGAAATCGTTGTCGTCGCCGGGACGGCCTAATGTCAGTATCAGCCAGACAGCGAGGGAGTCTATTCCCTTTTCACTAGCGCTATACCAAGGAGATTATTTCAGCGTCTGAGGTGGAGCGCCTCACCTACCACCAGTGCCTCACTTTACCGCACAGATCCCTGTGCTACTCATACGCTGAGTTGGTGAGGGCCAGTATCTAACTAAGAACCTTGTGATTCCTAGCCGAGGGCTATATCGACTGAGATATTCGATAAGAACAGGATGCTTTAAAAGTAGGAAAACAATTGGGTGTAAGGATTTCATTCATGCTTCGAAAATTGTCATCTGATATATCAGCTGGATGTGTTATGTACCTCTTTACTTGTATATAATAAGTGGAGAGTTCTCGGGTATATATATATATATATATATATATATATATATATATATATATATAGAGAGAGAGAGAGAGAGGAGAGAGAGAGAGAGACGGAGAGAGACAGTGACAGAGGCAGAGACAGAGAGACAGAGAAACAGAGGCAGAGACAGAGACACAGACACAGACATATAGACAGAGATAAAGACACACACAGACAGAGAGAGAGAGAGATAGACAGATACAGACAGAGATAGATAGATAGATAGATAGAGAGAGAGAGAGAGAGAGAGAAAGAGAGAGAGAGAGAGAGACCGACAGATAGAGAGAAAAAGAGAAAGAGAGACAGACAGACAGAGACAGACATAGAGAGAGTGTGTGAGAGAGAGAGAGAGAGAGAGAGAGAGGGGAGAGAGAGAGAGAGAGAGAGAACGGAGACAGGCAGAGAGAGAGAGAGGAGAGAGAGACAGAGAGAGAGAGATAAAGAGAGAGCGAGAACGAAAGACAGGCACACAGAGAGAGAGAGAGACAGAGACAGAGATAGAGACAGAGACAGAGACAGAGACAGAGAGAGATTAGAGATGATAGTTGGTCTTAGATGGTCTTCCTTTGTAACTTCTGCTTATTGCTAATTCCTGCTTTGTCCGTTATTTTTTTCGCCTATTAAGCTTCTGCTGTTAAGGGTTGATTTTCTTCTCTCTGTAGGGCTGGACATTGCTTGTTTTAATATTTAATTAATACAATATGACTTGGTTCTTTCTTAATCAAGTTTTATTTTCCCTACCCATGATTCCGCCGCCGGTGAGTTGCGAAGCCTTAGGGACATCCTCTCTCATAGGGAGCCAGCTTGCGTCTCTAACTAAACTAAAACCTATTTTCATGGCGACGAATCGCGCGCCTTCAAGGAATCAAGGTTATTAACCGTCACCGGATAATTTTCCATGGACTCCATCATTTTAAGTTAACGGAGCCTAATCAAAATTCTAACTACTGGTACGTTCATAATTCATGGTTGCTCATAACTTATGTAACATATGTTTCCGCTCAAGAAGCTGCAGAGGAAATAAAAGATATATATATTCTAATCATCCAAAAGACCATCCCAATCTTTTTCATCCTCCCTTAAACTCTTCTTATTCTTATGTATTGGTTTCTTTTTTTAATGATATTTCAAACTTTGTGGGTTATTTAATGCCAAAGCCCTTCTTGTAGAAGAACGATAGTGGTACAATATAACGCATAGTGGGGGATGATGGGCTTTATACCTTTCCCTGGGGTATTCGATCAAAGGCGGTGGGGTTTATAGCACGACTTGGGTTCGAACCCACTTACTACGATTTCGCAGCAACTACGCTACTTCTTAAGTGTGTCTGCTTTTTAAATTTCGCTTGGTGCACCAAAAATTGAAGCTCAAAAATTGCAAATCGTCGTCAAAATTAAAACGGAAAAATTGGCTTCGGCATAGATTTTAATGAATTTAATTATTACTAAGGACACGATTTATGTTATTTTTTTACTTAAATTTTAACCGTTAGTAGTGTTTTTAACCGTTTTTCATTGGACGTTATTTTCCTACGGAGGGACGCAAGAGAACTAATTTTTAAGGGAGATAAATATTTTCCGAGAATTTATTAACATAAAAAATAAGGATTATTAAAATTTTGGTCATCCATACATAAGAAAAGCACGCGTCGCCTGTAATATTGAAATAGAAAGTGCATTTTTTTGTACATGTTTATTAATTATGACTAGTCTTATCATCCATCTTTTTTTATTCTATCTATTTTTTCCTTGAACACGAACTAACGTTTAAGATCTAAGTAAAACATAATATAAATCGTATCCTTAGTAATAATTAAATTCATTAAAATCTATGCCCAAGCCAAATTTTTCCATTTTTATTTTGACGACGATTTGCAATTTTAACCAAATTAAAAAACAGGAAATATGACTGAGGGAGATGTCGTCGTGTCGATGGGGCGGCCTAAAGTCAGTATCAACCAGTCGGCGAGGGAGTCTATCCCCTTTTCAATACCGCTAGACGAAGGAGATTGTTTTAGCATCTGAGGTGGAGCGCCACACCTACCAACAGCTCCTTACTTTACCGCACTGATCCCTGTGCTACTCATACGCTGAGTTAGCGAGGACCGGTATCGAACTAGGAACCTTGTGGTTCTAGCCGAACGCTCTACCGACTGAGCTAACCAGGCCCCTAAGGGAGTAATTTTCCCATTTATAAGATCCTGCCACGAAAATCAGCATTTAGATACTTGAATCCACTATTTCACCTCGGATTCAAAGTAAGCCTCTTATTTTTCCTTTGTTTTTATTTTCTATTTGCTTTCTTTTCTCTTTTATAGTTTCTCACGTACTCAATTTAGAGGTTCATAAATTTTTACAAATTTACGAAGGCGTCCTGTCTGTTCGTTCTTTATATATCTTTTCACCTTGTAAACCAGGTTTTACAAATAGCCGCAGTATTTATTGTCTATGATTGAGTAGACCATTCGTTTATTTGGCTATGCATTTTCTGTCTCTCCAATAACGCAGCCACAGGATGTTTTCTATGGCCTTCAAGCACAACGGGATCAACTAGATCGATATTATTAATACGACCAGGCAGTTTACATACAACTGTCCATCTCCAGCGATTCTTGTCTCCCTCATTTGTTTATTTTCTTTCTTTCATTATTCCTTTATACTATCTCTCTCTCTCTCTCTCTCTATATATATATATATATATATATATATATATATATATTCTCTCTCTATATATCTCTCTATCTCTCTCTCTCTCTCTCTCTCTCTCTCTATATATAATATATATATATATATATATATATATATATCTCTCTCTCTCTATATATTATATATATATATATATCTACCGTAAAGCCTCGAGTATAATCCGCACTTTTTTTCCCAAAAAATTTAAACGTCAGAATCCCTAGTGCGTACTATATACGAGGTTAAAAATGAAAGATATTTTTTAAGCAATGTCCGAAACTCTATTTCCTAACCGGCAATGTTTATTCAGACGCATTTTTTCGTAAGTACAGCCCCCTAAAAATACCCTGCGTATTATACTCAAGGGCGGACTATACTCGAGGATTTACGGTATCTATCTATCTATTCTGTCTATGTATCTCGCTATGTATTAATCATTAGTCTCAAACTTATTTCTGGCCAGTCGGCTGGGTTTTCAATAAGGTGACTGTATCCCCAATAAAGGGTAGAACCACCCCCACCAAAACAAAGAGGGGTTTTCGGTATGAAACTAAACTGTTCTTGCTGATGAGATTCCAGTTATGGTGACTTAGGGAGTGTGTACGGATCTTTTCGTCGCCATTCCTCTCAGATCAACTCTGACTTGGAGTGGCAGTATCTGTTAAGTTCAGTGACATGAAACGTAAACACTTACTTAAGAAATAAAATTAACGCAAATAAAAATAAACATTGGAAATAATGAGAACAAATCCCAGCAACTTTGAATTTATTTTCTCTATGGTGTATTTCTTTTCTAGATAAGCTTTATAATAATAATAATAATAATAATAATAATAAGACTAGAAAACAAAAATGGGAAGAAAAACAATTATATGGACGCTTCAAACGACAAATAGATGAGGTTGCACATGGAAAGACTTGGACATGGTTAAGAAAGGGAAACCTCAAAAGAGAAACAGAATCACTTATAATTGCTGCACAAAATAATGCCATAAGGACAAACTATATAAAAGCAAAAAAGACCCAACAAAATAGTAAATGTAGACTTTGCGATAATAGAGATGAAACTGTAAACCTTATACTCTGCGAATGTAGCAAACTAGCACAACGAGAATACAAAGCTAGACATGACTGGGTTGGGAAGTGATCCACTGGAATTATGCAAAAAATTAAATTTTGACCACACAACAAAATGGTATATGCATAAACCAGAATCTGTTCTTGAGAACAAAACGCACAAAATTCTCTGGGACTTTGAGATAAAAACGGATCACCTTAATCCCAGCAAGAAGGCCAGACCTAGTATTGATAAACAAAAAAGAAAGAATTTGTTAACTGGTGGATTTTGCAGTGCCAGCAGATCACAGGGTGAAGTTAAAGGAAAATGAAAAAATAGACAAATATCTGGACCTTGCCAGAGAACTGAAAAAGTTATGGAATATGAAAGTGAACATTATACCAATTGTAGGTGGTGCACTTGGAACAGTCCCAAAAGGATTAGAAAAGGGCTTGGAAAGTATGGATATCAGAGGAAGGTTTGGAACCATTCAGAACTCTGCACTGCTGCAATCTGCTAGAATACTCAGAAGAGTCATGGAGACCTGAGGAGACTTGCTGTCACTCAGACTCCAGTGAAAGACCATCAGCTAACACTGATGTGAAAATTCAAAAGGAGTAAATAATAATAATAATAATGAGAGTGAAAATAAAAGAAAGCGAAAAGATCGACAAATACTTGGATCTTGTCAGAGAACTGAGAAAACTGTGGAACATGAGAGTGAAGGTCGTAACAATTGTAATTGGGGCCCTTAAACGATCCCCAGGGGTCTGAAAAATGAGTCTGGATGAATTGGCAATCAGAGAAAGAATCGAGACAATCCAGACTAAAGCATAGTTGAGATCGGCTGGAATACTCAGAAGGGTCCTCGAGACGTGAGTTTCTCAGACTTCAGTGAAATACCACTTGTTAACAAAAACTCAAAAGTAGGGAATAATAATATAATAAATAATAATAATAATAATAATAATAACAACAATAATAATAATAATAATAATTAATGTATATATATATATATATATATATAATATATATATATATATATATATATGTTAAATTAAATTTGGTTATTGTTTTGTTTATGAATAAGATCTTTTCCGTTTTATTTTGTTTTTGTTTTCGGTTTTAAAATAATACCTTACATTAGATCCAAATCGCTTAACATTATCTAAAATAATAACCAATTCCGCCATAACCTTTTTTTACTTTATATATAAAACAAAACACAATAAATATTTAATCATTTATTAAATACAGAACTTAATAATAATAATAATTAGAAATTTAAAAATAATTAATCGTAAAATAAAATATATAAAACTCCTTTTCTAAAATATTAACATATTCCGCTCATAACTTTTTCACTTTATATATAAAAACTAATCACAGTAAATATCTAATCATTTATGAATTACAGAACTTAAAAATAAAATTTAAATAATAAAAACATTTAATCGTAAAAAATTCCTTTACTAAAAGTCTTTGAATTCCAACCGTCACATTTCTTAACACCCATCCCCTTCCGTTTAAATTGTTTTCGCCTTGTTGCCAACATCTCAAAAATTCGCTACATTTGTTGTCAAAAGATATACATGGATCATGACCGACATAT
>CM042161.1:55135613-55143113 GCA_023376005.1 Doryteuthis pealeii | reverse complement strand
AAATAAACTAAAACCTATATATGGAACGTGTAAATTTAGTTAATTATGTATTCTGTGTTTAATTCTAATCTATTGTTTATATTAGGACCTAATATAAACAATAGATTAGAATTAAACACAGAATACATAATTAACTAAATTTACACGTTCCATATATAGGTTTTAGTTTATTTAGTACACATGTTCTCTCATATATATATAATTTTCCCTATCATAAATTTTAAACCTACCAACTATCAATAGATTAGAATTAAACTCAGAATACACGATTAACTAAATTTACACGTTTCATATATAGCCTTTTTTTTTTTTTTTTTTTTTTTTAATTAAAATTAAATATATATATATATATAGTGATGGGATGATTGAGAATGAAAAGAAGATAATAGAGAAATATAAAAAAAATTAATTACGATTAATTTAACAATATTGACATACTTATTAACTCCTTTACATGACATTATTTCTTTAAACCATACACTATTTCTTTAACCATAATACCCTCTTAGGATTACGGTCAGTCTAGAACTATTAATAAATATTTAAGGAAAAGTGGGGAAAAAAAAAATAAGAATAAATAATAACAACAAAAGAATGAAAAAAAAATAGTTAAATAAAATATATAATTGAAGCAGTACATTATGCCTTTTGTAATTCAAATATTTGATTTATGATATTTAATCTATCTGAAATTTAAGGGGGAATGGTTTGTTTTATTTTTATTGTTTTGAATTTTACATCAATCCTAATATGTAATTATTATATGATATTTTAATATATAATTAATATAATATTTAATCTATTTAAGTTTAAAAGAAAAAGAGAAAAAAGTACTCATAAAAGATATTTTCTTAAAAAAAAAAAAATAATAATAATAAAAAGAATCATTTATTTTTTCTATCAATACTAATACATAATTTAAGATAATCTTTTATTTACTTATTTACTATAAAAAAATAATTTAAATTAGAGAACAAAGGGGATAAAGGGGGAAAAAAAAAAAGAAAAAGAAGAGAAATAACACAAAAAAGAAAGAGAGGGAGAAAGAATAAGAAATGAAAGGTGAAAGCGAAACAAAAGCTAAGTATGTTAAAAAAAAAAAAAAAAATTTCTATTAACGGTTTTTATTCATTTGCTCACTTTTGTTTTTGAAATTATGACACGCTCACACCGTTGCTACACATTGCTAAACATTGCAACATTGCAACATCTTACCGGATGTCAGCCTTGTTCTCAACAAACTTTTAAGAAAGAAAAAAAAGAAAGAGAGAAATAAGAAATTACAGTTATTCGCCCATTCATAAAGGAGGAGGAGAAGAAAGAGAGGAAAAAAAGGAGAGGAAAAGGAAATAAGAAGAGAAATTATAACCACACAAATAAAAAAAAAAAAACATAAGCACGTCATTTCTGAAATCAGTCTCTGACGATAAAGCTTCGCTTTGAAATCGATTAGACATATAAACATCTTTTTGTCTTTATTTTTTACGCATTGTATTGCCTTCGAATTTTATTATATATATATATATATATATATAACGTTGGGAATGCAAGAATCCAAGTATTCTACATTTAGCTTTTGGTAAATAGTGATGGACTCTCTAGCATTCGTATGACAACCGGTCAAGAAAAGGAAATAGGTTATATATATATATATATATATATATATATTATATATATATATATATATATATTAAGAAAATTAAAAAACACAGGTTTAAATAAGTTTATGATAAGTTTATTGGCCGACGCTGCAGTGTTTCGATCTATTAATTAGATCATCTTCAGAGCATTTGTTGGTATATGTAAGGTGATAAAAAAATTTGTATAACAGAATATCGAGAAAAGCAATTGATAGTCCTTGTTTATCAGTCTGTTCAAAATTTGAAGTCTGAAGAAAGGACGCTGAAAGAAGTGTACGGTTTGAAATGTGATGTCAAAAATTCTATTTTACGGTGTGAGTATGAGAGTGTGTGAGTATGTGTATCGGAAAAAGGCATTGTGCATTTTTAGGTGTTTTGTATGTGTGGTTGCGCGTGTGTGTATAAATCTTATGCGATGAACGACATCTAAACAAACCTCAACCTGTGTTGTGTGTGTGTGTGTGTGTGTGTGTGTGCGTGTGTGTGTGTGTGTGTGTGCGAGGGTGATTTTCATTATATATATATATATATATATATATATATTTATTTATATTTCTGCTTGAAGGCAATTATAAATGCATGTATCGAATAAGATTCGATAATTATAGAAAATAATCTTGAAGAAAATCCGCAAAGGATTGGCTCGCCATGCAGAACCCGTACAGACTGTTTCGACTTTATTAAGTCCTTCAGCGATGTATACTAACGACTCCCTCCACAGGAATCGAAACCGGGACTTCACAGGCATAGTCAGAGACATATCGTTGCCGCCGGTACATAGCGACAATCCCTGCGAAATTACCTTGTCAATGATGAAACTTACACGCCCCTGCCATAGCAGGCAAGTAGACGTTTTTATTTAGTAAACAAACCGGCCGTTTAGCTCTTCGGCGAAGTGAATAAGATTTTTGGATGTTTGTTTTTTTTTGTTTTTTTTTTTTTTATAGAAGCAAGTTGAATAAATTTTTTTATATTTCTGCTTGAAGGCAATTATAAATGCATGTATCGAATAAGATTCGATAATTAAGAAAATAATCTTGACAAGAAAATCCCGCAAAGGATGGCTCGCCATGCAGAACACCGTACAGACTGTTTCGACTTTATTAAGTCTCCTTCAGCGATGTATACTAACGACTCCCCTCCGACAGGATCGAAACCGGGACTTCACAGGCATAGTCAGAGACCTATCCGTTCGGCCGCCGGTACATAGCGAACATATATATATATATATATATATAATTATTGTTAAAATTTGACGCTAAAAGCATCTCTTACCAGTAAAACTAGTCGTTGTTTTTTTAAATTGAACCATACCGTATCTCTTTTCAACAAATAGTAAAAACAATTCATATCTACCAAACCGCTACTTCACATGCTTGATGCGATACAACGTCCATGTTTTTAAGCGTAATCAAGCTGATTTTAATTCAGAGTTGTTTATATCCTAGACTAGTTGCCTTGCCTTGGCAAAATAGCCCAGTCTGTCTTACCGAAAGTTGAGGGAAGAACAGTTGGAAGAAATTGTTGGAATTTTTTTTTAATATAACGTGTGCTGGCGATCCCAACTTACAGTTAGAGACTCTTCGTGGCCGTGTGGATTCAATCGGTCAATCAACACGCTCGATTACGTGGTTGGTTTACTATTTAAAGACCTTTATGGAAAGGAGTTCAGTTGCTCGTACTTAACACTGAGTAACACAAGGATTCTGCTTAACACTGAGGAACATAATGATTCCGCTTAACGCTTAGGAACGCACAGATTATGTTTAACACTGAGTAACACAAGGGTTGCGCTTATCTTTGAGGAACACAAGGATTCTGCTTAACAATGAGTAACACAAGGATTCTGCTTAACATTGAGGGACCTAAGGATTCTACTTAACACTGAGGGACACAAGGGTCATAGAATTCCACTCAAAACAGATCAAACTTAAAGCCATAAGAAATCTCCACTGTAAAGTGCTCTCACCTGCAGCCTAAAAATTGCCACAATATTCCTAAGAGAACTCATGCCTTTTACTAGGGAATTAGTGCAAAATGAACCGTAATGAAACTCGCCCACCATTTGAACTCAGGCTGCAAATTCCATTTCCTATTGCGATATCCGTTACGTAAAGCACACTCCCACTTAGATTTTCTGTGAGTTTTGTCATTGTTCACAATGTGGTTCTGTGGTACTTGAAATATCAATCATTGGGTGCATAAGAAATGATTTAGATGTATTTTCTCTACAAATATCCGATACGGATATGAGTTTTGAAAAACAACTACAGTCGACTCTTGAAAACAAAGAAAGATGAAAAAAAAATTGAAAGAAAAATAAGTACGAGAGAAGAGATAAGGAATTTCAAGAGGTTCGGATTTATTTCCATTCTCTTTATGCATGCAAGAATATTCTACGTACTGAAATTGATCGTTGAGGGTTTTGGAGATGTTGAAGTGATCTATGGATAGCTCTGTGATTTCGTAGATAGTGTCGGTTGGGAGCGGAGTACAAAAAAGGCAAAGAACGAAAGAAAGACAAAAAAGATTTATTATCAAAGAAATAAGAGAAAAAAATTGATATCTTTGGTATGTGATGCTGAACTGACCATTGTTTTAGATGTCCATATTTGATGTAGGCCAACCTGTCAAACTGACCCGTGGGAGTGTGGATACTCAGTAAGAGAGCGGACACTGATAAGGCGCGAAGTGGTTCTGACACTAGTTGGGGGTGAGGGGAGGGGAACGCAAAACGGTTTAGATATACGATTGTATACTAATCAACAATAAATCAGGGACGTTGTGGGGGAGTGACTCAGTGCTTTTTGGTTGAGACGAGATATGGAAGACCGATGAAAAGGATGAAGAATCACATAGCTTCCCGGTTGTCCCCGTGGTGTCGTAACTAACGTGCTGGACTGCGACATTGTAGTAAACCGGTTCGAACTCCAGCTTCGCTAGTACGTTCACCTTTTTACTAAAATCATTGTTAAATGTACGAAGCCCCTTATTCCTCAAACATATAGATTGAATATTACCACTACCGTTTCTCTTCGATTCGGAATTGCATGATCCACGAAGGTTGATATGCCATTAAATAAAGAGACGAAACCAAATATATACATTTACCGACCCCTCCGCACGAGCAGGATGCGACACAAGGTCAATTTCTTAAGTGGAGTTTAACAGGTTTGAATTCAGAGTTTTCCTTCTCCAAGACCGGTTGCCTAACCAAGGTTAAAGAGCCCAATCTGCCCTACTATTTGCTCATAGCTAGAGGGAGAGTAGGATTCATACGTTTCTCCAGGGTATTAGCGCTAAGTGAAATGCAATTACCCCGTCCAGGATTTGAACTCGGAGCGACGAGTCCATTTCCCATGACTTTAACCATTACACCACGCGTTTCCTAATACGAAACCAAATATAGCCTCACAAAATTACTCAAACACATTCAAGTAACCACACACACACACACAGACACACACACACAGATATATATATATATATATATATATATATATATATATACATATATATAAACAATATACACAGATTAACAGATACGGTCATAGTCATGCCCACACGCATGGGGGCGCGTGGTGTAATGGCTAGAGTTATAAGAAATGGACTCGTCGACCCGTGTTCAAATCCTAGACGATGCTGCCTACATTTCATATAGCTCTAATACACTTGAGAAAAGTATTACTCCACCTGCTTTCCCACCAGCTATGGGTAAATATCAGGGCCGACTAGGCTCATTAACCTTGGTTAGGCAACCAGTCTAGTTGAAGAAAAACCCCGAACTCAGACCTGTTAAACTCTGCCTAAAAACCTGACCTTGAGTCACATCCTGCTCGTGCGGAGGGGTTGGTAAATATGTACACACACAGCATTTAGCCTAAGTTATCGTCGGAAAAAATACAATCGGTGACCCGGTTCATATGCTGGACTAGCCGGTTTGTGTTTCACTTTGAGTTAATACCCTTAAGGAAGGCATGAATCCATTTGTTCACCCCCACATAGTAGGGAAGGCTGGGTTCTCTATTCCTGGTTAGAAAACCAGTCTAGGAGAGGGAAAATTCTGAATTTCGTGTCAGTGTCTTTAACCTTATTCCAATATGCTCAACACGATTGAATTTTGTTTGGAAATGGAAAATATTTTTGGTTAACAGACTTCCAAATTCGAAGGAAATTAACATAATGGAGAGGAATCTTGGGAGGAGGGAGGAATCAAGTTGTTGGATACGAGTGATTTACAAGGATATTTACCAGCATGTAAGGCGAAATTGTTCGCTTGCTTTAACACACCGTGATTTGAATTAAAGGATTCAAAACGTGCTTTTGTTACGTTGTCTATATACACACACACGCACACACACACGCACACACACATATATATATACATGTGTGTGTATGTGTGTGTGTGTATGTATGTGTATGCATACAAGAATATATATATGTATATATATATGTGTGTGAGTGTGTGTATGCATATATATATATATATATATATATATAGAGAGAGAGAGAAAGAGAGAGAGGAGGAGAGGAAAAGGAGTGAGAAAAGAGAGAGAGAGAAAACGAGTGAGAAAGAGAGAGAGAGAAGGAGTGAGAAAGAGGGAGAGAGAGAGAAAAAAAGAGGGAGAGAAAGAGAGGGGAAATGGAATTATATAGATTGACTATTACAGTCAGCGTATCCTACTAAGGTGAATGACCGCGTTGGGAAAAGAAAAGAAATTAATCTGTAAGAATCACATCACTGACTTTGTCGGAAAATATAATTGATAATTAAAATGAGACCGAGTGAGGCCTTAGAATACGCTGACTGCATCTGTGCAGAGGCATAAGACTCTCCCCAAAAGGGGGTGTACTGGTCATGAAACTAAACTGTAGCAGATACAAAGGTTTCAGATCTGGATATTTTGGAGTGAATGACCCCTGCATTCCATAAAAGAACGTCTCTTGCTCCTTCATCAGTGGCCAGCTAGTTTAGTTCGTCTCACTCGGATAGTTTGTGTGACAGGGGACAGATGGCCGTACAGCTGCTTCCTTTTGGGGTGTTGTTTGCACGATTTGTTCAAAATTGAACGCAGTATTCATGTGGAGCTCTCATCTAGTTTATTCTCCAGGCGCTTCGTTAAGGTCCAGCCAGCTGATGGACATGCCAGTGCGGGCCTGTTGAGATTTATTTTTGTATATAAGGCGTGTGTTGGATCGTCGCCCATACTTATAGACTAGGCGAGATCATGTGATCTATTTCTTGGCCAATCACTGGCAGTACTTCGAGGCTGATACACTACTTAACCGACCCTACTGGTCATAATTATTGTAACATTCATGGACGACCGACATAGGATTAAATCACTGGACCTTTACCAATCCACAGGATAGCACTTACCAAAGGATTCCATAACACAGAACTTTCTTTAAGACCTTTTCAAATGGCCAAGGATGGCACTTAGTTAAGGTCCAACCAGCTGATAGACATGCCAGTGCGGGCTGACCAGCAAAGGCCTACATGGATTAGGTATGTGTGGATACTGGATGCTGCGCAGAGAACCACCAGAGGACGATGAATGATAGGAACGGTTGGCGAGAGCTTATCATGGATATCCGTGCTACTAGCGCGACATAATGATGACCACTGTATTATCATTATTCCCAGTCCCACTCTGACCCAGAGAGGTAGTACCTGTTATGATCCCATCTATGGGTCAAATGGACCTGTTTAAAAAATATTCGACTTCGATATGTCCGTACACAAAAAAAGACTTGGAAAACACATACGCAATAATATATATATATATATATATATATATATATATATATATATATATATGAAATTTAACATTTTGAAAAAACAAATGATGTTTGTTAT
>CM042161.1:55128113-55130613 GCA_023376005.1 Doryteuthis pealeii | reverse complement strand
GACAACCTCCTAAAGGGACCCTTATTCCTACAGGGTCTTGTCAACAACCCATGATACCATATATGTAGGAAAATCACATCCCCGCTGGATGCCCCATACTTGAGAGTTTGTGTCACATCCTACCCTTGTTGAACGGGATGGATAATACCCACAGGAAACCCATCCTTTATCCACACTCCTTAAAGTTAAACAATACATCTATAAATAACAGGACAATGCAAAATTATTACCGGCCTCATGACCGAGGAGTCTCTCCGTAATTTTGCAGCCAGCGGTCGCGTGCATATAGCTCATTGTCCCCTAAACCCAAAGATAAAGCCACTCTGCGGTCAAAAGCAACAATGCAAATAAATGAATTACTCTTAATTACTTTGTACGTCACGACGGACGCCTATTAATTCATTTGGCACTGGACGCGACCAAATGTGGTCTGTCACGAAGCGCGAGACTTTAACCCCCGCGAGAAAGACATGTGAGTTATCAGTTGCATAAAAGGTCGCTTTGAATGTTTCCAAATAAGTTGTTTGAGAAGGAGTGAAAAGTTATCCAACTAATTGGCGATGATTGCCGAGCTGGGCGGTGGGTGGTGGTGGTGGCGGGGGCGGGGATATTTACTTTGGTGAGGAATCGTTCGTGTTTGGTATAGATAGATCTTTGCCAAAAATCGTTGGTGACTGTCGCATTACAGGCGGGAGAAAGATATTCCATATTGGATAATCAGTTTTATCACATGTTGCGCGTACCGTTACTGATATTTAGATACCTAAATGGTATGTTCAAAATCGTTATATATATATATATATATATATATATATATATATGTGTGTGTGTGTGTGTGTGTGTGTGTGTGTGTGTGTGCGTGTGTGTGTGTGTGTGTGTGTGTTTGTGTGTTTATACATATACATAGTTGAATCCTACCAGGGACGCACTTAATACCAGAAATCATGTGAAACGTTAGATACATGTCCCACTTCGACTTTATATCCCGCTTCTAAAAACGACACCGTGGCTCCAAATTTGTACACGCACACACACACACACACACACACACACACACACACACACATAATATATATTATATACAATATAATATATATATAATATTATATATCCATGTGTGTGTATGTGTATGTGAATGGATGGTATCATGTGTTACTCTTGTGTTTGCTGTTAATGCGCCTGCCACTGCCCCTGCACACGCCCCACTGCCACGTTGAGTCATTCCTGATGGTGCTCCCGATTGACGCTACGAGAATTTATTCAGATTTTGTACGCAAAATGCATTAAACCGATTGAAATTCATCAACAATTCACGGAAGATAGGTTGAATCCTATCACGGAAGTACTTGATACCATATATATATATATATATATATATATATTATATATATATATATATATTGATTGAATGATTGATTGATTGATTGATTGTATCAGGTGTTTCTGTGATAGGATTCAACCAAAATTAAGAATTCAGACATATATATAAAGAGTAGCGTACATGTTTTTAGAGGAACGAAATGTGTATTTACCCTAAAATTAAAAATACAAAATCAGGGAGGTGGAAAAATCATATCAACTAGACCTGATACATCATCCTCGATTCAGACTTAAGGAAGCAAAAGTTCCGAAATAAATTTGTATCTGATGATCTAAGGTACTCACACACACACACACACACACACACACATATATATATATATATATATATATATATATATATATACACACACACATGTATGTATACATATATATTGATAACATACAGAGTGTGGTATATTAATAATTAAATAGTTCTCAATATCTTTAATAGAACATGTATATCTAAGTTAGCGTAGCATGTAAATGAAGTCAACAGATAGACCAAAACACAAGAAGATTAATGACAATGTCCAGAGTATTACACGGGGGAGATGATAGACACATGCTATATGCAACAAGAAAGGAAGATGCAAGAGGTCTCGGCAACATTAAGGATTGCGTAGATAACACAATTCAAGGACTCGAAGAATACACAAAAAATGAATCACTTCCTCCGATTTTTGATCACTTTCTCCTCCAACTGACAACCATTCTAAATCTTCTTTTTAAATAGGTTCTTTGAACTTCTTTTAACTCTCATCGTATCTCTCCTCGTCATTCTCTTTCTCTTTCTCATTTGCTTACCGTTTCCTTCTCTTCTTCAATTCGTTATCTTCGTTCATTTTATTCTTCATCCTTTTCTCCTTCTGATCCCTCCTCTTGTCTCCATTTCTTATTCTCTCTTTTATTTCATATATATTTTATATATATTTTATTATATATATATATATATATATATATATATATATATATATATATATAATATATATATATATGTATATATGGTAAAGAATAGAGGGAAAAAGTGGACCAGAAGAGCAACTCAAAACAAGTAGATGTGGGAGATATATTTTGTCCTGCCTTGAGCAGGACTTCATCAGTCATTTATTTGAATAATAAAGGACTGATGAAGTCCTGC
>CM042161.1:55118113-55125613 GCA_023376005.1 Doryteuthis pealeii | reverse complement strand
AAAGATCTTCAGGAAAACACTGACAGAAAGTCATTGGCACAAACAAATACAAACGAATATCTAAAAAAAACATTGGAGAAATTTGCAGAAATGGAGGGGAAAATGGATGTAAATAAATTAGACAGGGTACTATACTTTTCGTCTGTATATTTCTTTCATATACACAGGTAAATAAAGTAGACAGGGTACTATACTTTCCATTTGTCTATTTTATTCATATGCACAGGTAAATAAAGTAGACAGGGCACTATACTTTTCATTTGTCTATTCCTTTCATTTAAACAGGTAAATAAATTAGACAGGACACTGTACTTTCCATTTGTCTATTTCTTTCATATACACAGGTAAATAAAGTAGACAGGACACTATACTTTTCATTTGTCTATTTCTTTCATTTAAACATGTAAATATAGTAGATAGGACACTATACTTTTCATTTGTTATTTCTTTCATATACACAGGTAAATAAATTAGACAGGACACTATACTTTTCATTTGTCTATTTTCTTCATATACACAGGTAAATAAAGTAGACAGGACACTATACTTTTCATTTGTCTATTTCTTTCATATACACAGGTAAATAAAGTAGACAGGACACTATACTTTTCATTTGTCTATTTCTTTCATATACAGGTAAATAAAGTAGACAGGCACTATACTTTTCATTTGTCTATTTCTTTCATATACACAGGTAATAAAGTAGACAGGACACTATACTTTTCATTTGTCTATTTCTTTCATATACACAGGTAAATAAAGTAGACAGGACACTATACTTTTCATTTGTCTATTTCTTTCATATACACAGGTAAATAAAGTAGACAGGACACTATACTTTTCATTTGTCTATTTCTTTCATATACACAGGTAAATAAAGTAAATAGGGGCAATTACTTTTCATTTGTCTATTTCTTTCATATACACAGGTAAATAAAGTAGACAGGGCACTATACTTTTCATTTGTCTATTTCACAGGTAAAAAATTGGATATAAAATAACAGAAAATAGTAATAAAAAATGGAGATAAACATCGACTATATATCGACGCCAGACTGAGAAAGAATTAAAAAAAGATGATGCCGTTATGTGAGTTTGTGTTGATAAATATTAACAGAAAATCTATTTAGTTTATTTAGTTTTAACGTTTTCTCATAAATACTAGATTGAATAAATTGAAGACAAGTGTTAAACACATTTTCATTTGGTTATCTATTTAGACATGTCTGTTACAAACACCTGTTTATATCTTACTCATCAAACAACTATATATATATATATATATATATATATATATATATATATATATATATACATACATGTATATATATATATATATATATATAATACACATACATGTGTATGTGTGTGTGTGTGTGTGAATGAATGAAAACCTTAGTGTTATATAATTTTGTCGGTCTCTTACCTTTTTTATCCTACTCCATATATATATATATATATATATATATATATATATATATATATATATAAGATTTGGATGTTTGTTTTTTATAGAAGCATTGTTGAATAAATTATTATTTATATTTTGCTTGAAGGCAATTATAATGCATGTATCGCATAAAATTCGATAATTATAGAAAATAATCTTGACAAGTGAATCCCGCCAAAGGATGGCTCGCTATGCAGAACACCGTACAGACTGTTTATATAACAGTCATGTTCTTGAGATTACCTGAAGATGCCGTATTAATACGGTATCTTCAGGTAATCACAAGAACATGACTCTTACTGAGAATTTCCCAAAGTAACATCTCTGTTAAATCTATCAAATTCCCCTAAATTGATAGATTTAAAAGAGATGTTACTCTGGGAAATTCTCAGTAAGAGTCATGCTCTTGTGATTACCTGAAGATGCCGTATTAATACGGTTGAAATAAATTATTGTAATGAAGCAAGTTTAGAGTTTTTCTTCATTTACTAAATATCTTGCTCTGCCCTTTTACTCACTGGTATTCGGCACATTGATCTCTCCTTATGGTCTACCTGCATCAGCTTGGTTAAACCACACATAGAAAGACCCTAACTACGGAAAAAAACTATATATATATATATATATATATATATATTATATATATATATATATATATTTATTACTTTCCATTGTAATAATGACAATCTAAATATGTATACTATATAAACTATTAAATTAATTAAAAATTCTATTATTAATTTCAATGGAAAATTATTTGCGAAATTTAAATCAATTTTAGAAATTATTTTAAAATATTGTTACCCATTTTTCAGTAAGAAGATGCTAACTAAAAGGTTTACCAATAAATACCGGCGATTTTGTGTAACATTTAAATGTAAAATATTCAAAATAATTATTTACTTAATAATTAATAGATGCATGTAGCATTTTATTTCAGGGGGATAGAAGTAATTTTAATTTCAAATTGTTTTCTTTTTTTCTTTTTTATTACTTTAATAAATTTGATGAATTTACGTACTTATGACACAAACCGCCTGAAATTGAATCTTTACCCCCTCCTTCAAGCAATGTCTTTCAAAAACAAATTTTACACCGCCCAGAGGGTGTTTTTTGCCAGTTTAGCTAATATCTTAACCGTTTTTCTTTCAGATAAGCTCAGTTGTGATCATGTCTGGGACCGTGTCACACCCTTGGTTTGCTGTTAAAGCGTTTTTAAGGCTGACTAATCGGTTATTGCTGCATAGAGTTTTTCATGCTCATTTGAATGATGCTGTTCCGGATAGAACATCGATACTGCTATGGATTGACCATTGTATTTATATTTTATTTACAAATACTTTTTTCACGTTACTGTGTATTCCCTGTGATGTACCCAATCTACAAACGAGCAAAGCGCTTCAGAAATACCTGTAGACTTATTTCGCGTCTGAGGATTGGGTACTGCTGATAAAACTGAAAGTAATGTGAATGAAGTGTTTCTGAATTATATCACTTTTATTGATGATTTTAAAGATTCTGCGTATTCATGTTGAACACTATAACAAAAACAGAGAGTAAGTTGTTATATATATATATATATATATATATATATATATATATATATATATATATATATATATATAGGTATATCTCATAAGTCAAATCTTCAGTGTATATATTACGTTATATATAGCTAGCATATAAGAAAACCACTTTCTTTTAAAAGGATTTCTACCCTTGTAAAAGAAAGAGGCGTACATTTGGAATATTAGAATGGAAAAAAATAAACTCAATACATAATATGTAACTTGGTTTCTCATTCATTTCATACATTACTCATGCTTTGCATCAAATTCAATATATATATATATATATATATATATATATATATATATATATATATATATAAATTTCACTGAAAATTAGACTTATCAGATATACCAACATAGAAGCATACGTGGACTTCACAACAATATATATATATATATATATGTGTGTGTGTGTGTGTGTGTACTAGCAAATATATGCACCCTCCAGGTGCAAGTATTTAAGTTTTAATATAATAAAATATCATATTAAATTAGAAAGGCTAATGAAACTGAATAAGAATGCAGATAAAAAGATTTGGAACAGAGGGGGTATGATTGAAAAATAGAACAACTTTGAAACTAACTATTCCATCATTTTCCATCACTCCCGTCTTTCATTGGTAATTTTTCCTAATTTAACAATTTAGTTAAAATAGGAAGTAAAGAATAAAATCAATTATTTATTCTTCTTAATAGATTTCTTTTAAGATTTATCTCCGAGATTTTTGCTCATATTCAATAAGATAACACCAAACAATTAGAAATCAATAATACTAAGCATATATTTATTAAAATCAAATATTTAATATCAATATGCAAATTAGCCTTCCCATTCACACTGTAATACGCTATTTTGTTGTATATATAAATACAATTACATGTTATTAGGATGTAGATATGGTCAACAGTCTTAATGATGTAAAACAATTTTATTAATAATCGAGGTTTAAATAAAAATAAAACCACGGAGAATGTGATGTAAATAACAAAAGGAATTGTAATTTGTATAGTAATATAGTTTCGGTTACAGACAGAAAAACACACAATCTCCATTATAATAAGATATATATATATATATATATATATATTACTTAAATATAATTTATAGTAATACTTCTTATGTTTGTTTGCATGTTCGTTGACGTATTTCTATCACAACATAAATATTTCTTACCGAACAAGATGAGGTTTTATGGATGTTTTTTTTTTTTTGTTTGTTTGTTGTTTTGTTTTTTCTTTCTGACACTACACTCGAATAAATAAATAGATAAGATCATTTTTTGTCCTTGTTTTACCTCCATTATTTTAGGTGATAAAAACGCAGCAACTTCGACAGGCGAACGATATTTTACGAGACTTGCGTCTACTTCACGTTACGTCCGTCAACGTAGTGAGCATCAATTTAGAGTTTTCTCATTTTTCATTTTTTGTTTCAACTGAAATATCCGACTATGGAATTCGCTGGATTCTATACTATAAGCCAACAGACTGGTGTATAGATACGTTTAGACTCAGCCCCGTAAAAAAGGCAACATAAGCCCCCAATAGAACATTGTACGTGTACTGTTATTTGCTGAGTACATATTAGTCAGGCATAAGGCCATCAGAGCGATAGGGAATCCCAACAGTAATCTCGTCGATAAAGTGATATCATGCATTTCTTCATGCATTTAAGATTTACTAAGGACAAGTTAGTCTGGTATGAGACCACTAACTTTACGAATCCACATACTCGAACACACACACACACACACACACACACACACACACACTTGGACGAGGCTACTTGCGTTTCACATAGTGCTAATCCGTTTGGGAAATCCAATTATTCTGCCTCCATCTATGGGTAAATTGTATGGCAGAATCGGCTCTTTAACCATGGTATGATAACCAGTCTAGGAGAGAGAAGAAAAAATACTGAATTCAAACCTGTTAAACACCGGTAAAAATTAATCTAGCGTCACATCCTCCTCGTGCATATAGGTTGGGTAAACACATACACACACACACAAACTCGTGTGTGTGTGTGTGTGTGTGTGTGTGTGTGTGTGTGTGTGTGTGTGTGTGCATGTGCGTGTGCAATTTTTTCCGCAGGCCAAGTAGGGTATGATATTTCAGATATTTATGATAGAGTAATATTTACATTTACTGTTACACCATTCCTCTCTCTCTCTCTCTCTCTCTATCTATCTATCTATCTATCTATCTCTATCTCTATCTATCTCTATCTCTCTCTCTATATATATATTCAACCATCGTTATTGATTATCCCCTTAGGAGGTCCTCCGCGCGGCATCCAGAATCTGCACGGAGCTGATTGATGGAGATTTTTTCCTGGTCGGTCTACAGTGGTGCGTTCATGGGTCTACAGGAGGACGTCACTTATGAGTTCGTCCTTGCCTCTCCAGCATGTCTTATTCGTCTCGGATGATTAGTGTGATAGGAGGAAAGTGGCACAGTTACTTTCTTATAGTGAGCTGGTACCAAGATTTTTTTAGAGAGCATCATTGTGTGTCTCTCTCTCTCTCTCTCTGTGATGATTAACAAGTTCGTCTTAATAAATAAAGTGTTTTACTAAAAAAAACGAGTTTGATCATTGCTTGATGCCCTACACTTGCAATCTTTGGTCATATAAGGATTCCGTCCTTCTGCATCACTAGTCTCCATGCACAATTAATAGGTAGCAGCAGCAGCAGTAGTAGCAGCAGCAGCAGTAGTATTTATGGTAGTGGTATTAATTGTATGAACATCTTTTGATTTCAGTATTTACACATTACTAAGTAGACCACTGTCTGTGACCTGAGGCTAAAAATGCTGTTCTGAGAGCAGGAGGGCAAATAATGTATATCCCTTTTTAGATGGAATTCAAAAGCATCTTATATTTCTTCTTCTTCTTCTTATTATTATTATTCTTCTTATTATTATTATTATTATTATGTGAATTTTTGACACCAGCGTTGTCTGCTGGTCATTCACTGGAGTCTGAGAGACAAGTCTCCTCGGATCTCTAGGATTCTTCTGAGTATTCTAGCTGATTGCAGCAATGCTGTTGTCTGGGTGGTCTCAATCCTTTCCCTGATTTCCAGTTACTCCAGTCTTTTTTCCAAGCTTTTTTGGACGGTTCCAAGTGCACTAACTACAACTGGTATCCTTTTGACCCTCATATTCCAATGCTTTTTCAATTCTCTGGCAAGGTCCAGGTATTTGTCTATCTTTATGTTTTTCTTCGGCTTCACACTCTGACCCACTGTAACTGCAAAGTTATTATTTTTTATTATTACTCTTAGTAGTAGTAGTAGTAGTAGTAGTAGTAGTAGTAGTAGTAGAGCCGCATTTTTTTCTTTTTCTCTCTATGCAAATCTTTCACGCCAGTTTAAACTGTTTTTTTATGTATTGTTGGATTTTAACGGCAAATAGGAAAATGTAGGAAGACGAAGGGAAACTCCGGCTATGGTCAGTAATGGAGTGATATTAAAAGCTGTGTGGACATATGGCGATAGACAAGCTCTAACCAGAATTGTGATTGGTCAGTATTCGGTCCAAGCACCTAACAGTTTGTAGGCATGAAATCTGAGCTAAGTAGGGTGAGAGGCGGGAGAAGATGCGGGGAAAGAAAAAGAGAGGAAGATCTCATAAAACAGAGACTCTTTCTTCTCTCTCTCTTTCTCTCTCTCTCTTTCTCTCTCTCTCTCTATCTATCTATCTATCTATCTCTATTTCTCTCTCGCTTTACCTCTCACTCTTTATCACTCGTTCTCTTTCTCACTGCTTATCTGTCTCTTGCTCTCTGTCCGTCTGTTTGTCTGTCTATCTCTCTCTCTCTCTACCCGTCTGTCTGTCTGTCTGTCTGTTTGAATGTCTCTCTCTCTCTCTCTTTCTCTCTCACTCTCTCTCTTTCTCTTTAGACACACACACACACACACACACACACACACACACACACAATATATATATATATATATATATATATATATATATATATATATCCAAAAATCTTATTTCCTTCACCGGAGAATGGGTCTAGTTTGTTGTTAATCACTCAACGTCCGCGTACCTCATATGGTAGAGGCGTGCTATTATCATTGACAGGTTATTTCGCAGGGATTGGCCGAGCGGTAAAGTCACATACTTTGTCTGCTGGACTACCGGTTTCGATTTCTGTCGGAGGGAAATCGTTAGTATACATCGCTGATGAGACTTAATAGTCGAAACAGACTGTACGATGTTCTAGCATCGCATAATCGTTTGCCAAATCCACTTGCCATGATTATTTTCTATAATTATCGAATTTTATACGATATACGCATTGTAATTGCCTTCAAGCAAAAATATAAATAATACTTTATCAACAATGCTTCTAAAAAAACAAAACGTCCAAAAATCTTATATATATATATATATATATATATATATATGCATATATAAAGATAATCTAATGAGTCAGACGAACCTACTATTAGTTTCGCATAAAGCTCGTCA
>CM042161.1:55078113-55113113 GCA_023376005.1 Doryteuthis pealeii | reverse complement strand
TTTAAACTCGTCGAATATTTCGATTTGGAAGATCAAATTTGGGGGATTGTCTAACTTTAACTTAGTCTAGATTTGATGGTATGGGCAGCGAGGTAAGATAGGCAGTGCATGTGTGACGGAGACCTGATATAATTCATTTCCTCTCGCTTTTCTCTCTCTCTCTCTCTCTCTCTCTCTCTCTCTCTCTCCCTCTCTCTATCTATCTATCTATCTATCTATCTATCTCTCTCTATCTTGCTCTCTGCCCGTCTGTATGTCTGTATGTTTCTCCCTCTTTCTGTCTGTCTGTATGTCTGTCTCTGACTGTCTGTCTATCTATCTCTCTCTCTCTCTCTCTCTCTCTCTCTATATATATATATATATAATATATATATATATATATATATATATATAAAATATTATAGATGTAGAATCAATGATGGTCCGAAGATCTCATAGGTGAGAAACTGACAGTTACAGAGTAACTTTGACTGTATTCGCTCTCTTTATGTATAATTATTTTCCCATTTACTCTCTCTCTCTCTCTCTCTCCTCTCTCTCTCTCTCTCTCTCTCTCTCTCTCTCTCTCTCTCTCTCTCTGTCCCTGTCTGTCTGTCTGTCTTGCTCTCTGTCTGTCTATCTTAATATATATATATATATATATATATATATATATATATATATATATCTTTTACAATTGTCACTGAACTCGTAGTCCTTACCATCATCCTTTTATGAGTCGCTCATGTAACGAATATTGTCACGGAAAAAAGAATCTGCGCCCCGCTTTGATGCGTGTTATTTCGCAATAATCCATTTTGGACAAGCATGTATCAATCTGCCCTCCTTCAGCTATGTACAAAATATTAGGACAGACTTGATTATTTATCCTTGGAAAGGCAACCAGGCTAGAAGAAGGAAAACTGAATTCAAACCAGCTGTACTTCAATTAAAAAATATCCTTGTGTTGCCTCCTGTCTATTTTCTTCATTTAATTATGTCAGGTCTGAATCTGAATAAAATAAATCTTAAAAAAACAAAAATAGACAGTATACTTTAGATAGTTCTACCTTGACTTACGAGTGCCCAAACTTTTGATTTTTGAGTTACGAGCTATGACTTAGTTTGTTGCTTGATTTCACGGCATGTCAACCCTTGCGTTATCTTATCTTGCGTTTTTCTTTAATTCATTATTGTTGAGTATTCAATTCTTATAACTTTTTTTTCAAAACGCTTTTAAAACTCATTTTTTCAATTCATTGTTTTGTTATCTGTTGTTTTTTATCAGTTTTTAAAAATGATTTTTTTTATAGCGGAAATGTCTTCGAATGATGTTTAGATACGCTTGATAACTGACAGTTTTTCGCCCCTATACAAATTTTCAAACGAAATTTTTAAATCACATTCAGAATTTTCAAAGTTCTGCCGCTTGGTTTTAAAATTTGTTTAGAGGTCAAAATTTGAGGTCATTAAAGTTTCGGCTAGGCCACAAAGGGTCAGGTTACTAATACATTATAAGAATTACAATGTCAAATTAGAAAATCTTTTTTTATTGTTATTAACTTTAAATAGAACCGATACTGAAAAGAACAATGTAAAACGATTAATTAGTAATATGCAACCCCTAAAATATAATTAGAATTAATAAATTTTATTTTTTACAACTGAAAAAAAAAAAATGAAAATAAAAAATTAGAGTAAAAGAAAAAGAAAAGAAAAAAAAGAAAAGAAAAGCTAAACATTCGAATTTTTCTATGTGACAGTTTTTATTTTAAATTCAATATGGCTACATTGTTGCAATATTCACCGGAAGATAAACAGACAATACTGGATACATATACAAGGTAGGGGTTCAAACAATCGTTCTCAACAGATATTTAAAAAATTAGAAATTACAGTAAAACCTTCAGCCACCGCCTTCTAGCACATATATGATTAAAAAAAGTGTTGGGTCAATCAGAAGGGCAAAGAGGGTCGGGACAATCTTAGAAGTGCAAGGGATTGACATGACCAGCTACTTGATCGGAGGTAATCCCATTAAGAGGTCTTACCCATCTATAGATGTAGTTTCGGCATATTCTAAAGCCCCAGAACTACCTTGAATATCTCACCTATTATCTATTAATAATGGAAATTCGCTTCCGGTTGTTGTCTGTGACAAAAATTACGTCACTGCTTACGTCACATTACCCAAAATCGTCATAACATAGAATAACATTTATTCTACGATTTTTGGCATGTTCAAATTTTGAGTGTATTTATTCAATAAATACACTCAAAATTTAAACATGCAACATTAGACAGTCCTCATTGTTTTTTAAAACAAGTTTTCATAAATGATGGTCCAGTTCTGGATTTCTTGGAAGTGGTTAGTATCTGTAGTTTAAATGGGGAAAATAAGTTTTGAAAAATGTGTTTCGGAATTTTTTAAATACCCATCGAGATTGAATAAATCAAATGTCGAGCAAAAATGTCTGGCGAAAAGAAGGGTTGACATGCCGTAAAATCCAACCAAGCAACCAACAGGTAAATTGCATTAATCAGAAGATTATTTAAGACCCTCAAATGAGAGATCTCAAATGAGATTATTATTATTACTGAATCGTGAGTTGAATCCTCGTGGGATGTCCCATTTAAATCCCTATGTAAAAAAATAGAGGTTGCATTGATCCAGCTAATCTGAAAAGAAATGTTAATGTCTACTATCTAAAATGTTATATAAAAAAAATCCATGCTGTTATCATTTAAATTTTATCTTTTAATTATCTTCATGAATATAAATCAAATCTCTATCATTTTTGTTCAGAAACCAAGCCCTGGTGATATTTAATGTGTATATATATTTACTTTGTCGTTTATAGTTTTACTTTCGATGTTTCCTCTGGACATACACACACACACACACACACTACTGCTCTTTATATATATATTTACCAACCCCTCCGCGAGAGCAGGATGCGATACAAGGTCAATTTCTTAAGCGGAGTTTAACAGGTGTGAATTCAGAGTTTTCCTTCTTCTAGACCGGTTGCCTAACCAAGGTTAAAGAGCCCAGTCTGCCCTACTATTTACCCATAGCTGGAGGGAGAGTAGGATTCATACCTTTCCCAAGGGTATTAGCGCTGAGTGAAATGCAATTACCACGTCCAGGATTTGAACTCGGGGCGACGAGTGCATTTTCCATGACTTTAACCATTAGACCACGCGCTTCCTACTGCTCTTTATATATGTGTAGAAGAACAGCCTGACTAAGAAAGTATTCATGGCTTTAATACTTATCCCCGAGCCGAGAAAGATATTCTACATTTTCAGCGTAGCTTTTCTTGCAGAGGACACAATACATACGTTTATATCAAACGTTACAGAATCATTTGTAACTTTACGTTAGCGTTTGGGATAATCTAATCCATAAGCCCGCGAAAACTCGAAACTCTCGAATGAAACGAGACATCAAACACAAATCTCGCACAGATATCTCTCTCCCCCTCCCTTCGCTCTCTCATTCTCTTAGTCTATCTATCTATCCATCTCCAAGCTCTCATGACAGACTCTTTTGTGCCTCTATATCGACGAAATCTGCTTTGATCATTTTAATTACCGTAATCTTCGAGAGGGGAAAAATAAGGAAAACAGAATTGTATACTTTATATATTCCGGTTCTTTTACTAGATTTACCATTTTGGAAGTTTTGTGATTTGCCGTTTGCGCAAATCCGCGGCTTTTGGAGAGAGGAATTAGTCAAAGATTCCTGGCAGTATCCGAACTACTTTTTGATCTTTGGAATCACATAAAGAACTTTTCTTTATTCGGAATCATATTGAACTCATATATATATATATATATATATATATATATATATATATATATATATATATATATATATATATATATATATAGAATACGCAATGTATGTTTCTGTCTGTCTGTCTGAATGCCTATCCCAAGGTGTTCTTATCTGTCTATAAATCATTCACTTCCTACAATCTCCCTATCACTCTCTCTGTCGCTGTCTCTCTCTTTATATATATATATATATATATATATATATATATATTATATATATATATTTTAACGCGAGAAAGAAAGAGGGAGAAGAAAGAGGTTGAGAGTAAGGGAAGGAGCAAACGATAGATAAATAGATAGGTAGATAGAAAAACACGAGATAGACAGATAGACAGAAATATACATTCGGTCATGAATATATATATATATATATATATATATATATATATATATATATAATATATATATATATATATATATATAATGTGCGCATATATATACATTTATCATGTGCGCATATATATATATATATATATAATATATATATATATATATATGCACTAGTCTGTTAATATATGTATGTTAATATAAACATCTAGCTCTCAGTTATTCTCCCTATCTGTTTGCATAAATGAATATATAGGCATATTACACTATATGGATATTTATGTATTTATATATCAATCTATCACAGTGTGTTCTCTATCTATACATCTATCTATTTCATGTCATTCTTTTTTATCTATCTATATATCTCTGACTGCCTGTATCTGTCTGTCAGTCTCTCTCTTCCTCTCTCTCTTCCACTCTCCCCCCTCTCTCTCTCTTCCACTCTCCTCTCTCTCTCTCTCTTCTCTCTCTCTCTCTCTCTCTCTCTTCTCTCTTTTATATACATATATATATATATTTGTGTGTTTTGTATGTGCTTGTGTGTGTGTGTTTTGTGTGTATGTGTGTAGCTTGATTTGCTTCATTATAGCTTTACATTTAGAATAATTCAAATTAGTAAATAATTTATCGATACATTGGTAAATACATTTTCAACTTAATTTGCATTTGCGATTAATGGAATTATGTAAATTCTTTAGATATCTGATATTATAGACAAAACGATATAAAACTATTTTTAATATTTTAGTTTTAACTGAATAGAAGCATCAATATATACTGTTTTTTTTGTTTTTTTTTACATATATCATTTGTCAGCATGCTGTTATTAAAATCAGTAAAATCTTTTCAACTTGGGATTTTGGCCCAACACATTCTTCCAGTAGTCATTTTAAATTGTGCCGAAGTTCTGACGGCTAGGGCTGTAGAATACGCCGACAACAGCTCTGGAGAAAGGTAATGTATATCTTTGCCCTGACTGTATAACTGTTATGGCAAATTATCATCCTTTTTAATTGTATATACGATTTCAAGAAAAAGGTGTTTAACCTCATCCTAAGGAAAGGCTAACTGAGTAAACCCCGAAAACAAATCCGGAGCCGGAGTCTCTAAAGTTGTGTTGTTACATAATCTATGCGGTTGCATAAGATTATTGTCAATCCCCTGTATTTCTAAAGGGAGGGCCCTTTTCATACCATGGGTGGGACTTTGCATGGAATAGTACAGAAAGCCCGCCAAATAACGTGAAGTCACGTGGGACCTGGTTTGGTCCTCAGTTTTCAGTTGGACGTCGGGCAGAGAAGATGTTTCTGCCTTAACTGGAGCTCACTGCATACGCACGCTATGTTAGTTAGATATTTGGTGACATAAAATGTATAGTTAAGGAAATAAAAGTTTAAGAAAAGTAACACGGTCTTGTGATTAATGAATGTCTTGGTAACAAGAAATGGGTTATGTGCGACCGACCACCAAGACGAAGTCCCCAAGAAGAAGAACCTAAGATGAACAGAAGAAGAAGTTAGAAAGAAAGTAAAGAGGTAGGCAACAGTGTGATGCTGAACTCTAGTGTTACCCAGCAACTCATGCGACACTACCGCGGCCAGACAGTATTGTCTTCTTACCTTTATTTTGGATCACAGCGGCAGTGTGGAGAGGGGATGATTTGATGACTGGGCAACAGCTCATCCTCCATTTCAACCCGCCCAGGCTACGTAGTTAAAAAAACCCAACCATTTAGTGACTACTCCATCGTCTCGCATAGACAGAAGGATACCAACATACATACGAGGAGTTGGTGGATGAACATCTTAGTGTCTTGGGTATGACGTTAAACTGCATCTAGTGGTGTGGGTCCAATTTTGATTTTGGTTTGGTTTTTCCTGTTTTACGGCATATCAACCTCGGTGGGTTATTTAATAACGACAAAGTTGTGAAATAAATCCATTCTTAATGGATAATCAGTTTTGTTTATCAACTCATGTTTTTCTATTCAACCCATAGATGGGACCCTAACAGGTACTACTACTCCAGGTCAGAGTGGACCAGGGAGCAATGGTGATGAAGGGGTGCTCCACATTGCCCAAACCTCCAAAACTGGAACCTCACTATCAGATAGAGTTTAACGTAATTCCCAGGACATATAGACCCGCAACCAGCGCCTTCTAGCACCCATATGATAAAAAGGGTTGGGGATTCCAATTTTGAGGCTCCTGTTGAGTGTGGAGTTGTCCTTCATTACTATTCCCGATTATGCCTGACCCGTATTGGAATTACATGTTAGTATCCCATCTATAGGTTCAATAGATTATAACTTGAGCTTAAAAATGAGTGATGTGTGTCCATTTCAGATGCTCTGGGTGTTACATAATTATTGGATTCCTAATAGTTTTTAAGGAAGTGTAGAAATCATAATGGCGATTAGGCAGCCCACGGCCTTGAAAGATGAGTGACAATGCTTGACCTCACTCTGACCTTGCCTTGTGAGGATGAATCGTGAGAACCGGAACCCCATAAAAGGCCCTCTTCCGGTTTAAGTAGTAAGCAACTCAGTTAGTCTGTTAGAAGTTAGGAGCCGAGCTAGCAACATGTAAGCCTCATCTGCGCAGATTGTCTGGGTTGGGATGTATAAATAAAGTAACATCAACGTAAATCAAAGTCTTGTGTTTATTACCAAAAACTAACAATGACACAGGGCTTCTGATAAGGAGTGATCCCTAACAGAAACCAGACCCGAGATCCCCATACAAGAAAGTCAATGCCAGACGCAAGATGATAGACGATCAGAATACCAAGCCGGCCAGTAGAATAGACGACCAGAGTAAGAAGTAAGAAAGGTATATAACATTATATGCTGATTGGGTAGCGTGAAAACCCCAGTATATAACATGGGGAGTGTGGAGTTGTCCTTCGTTGCCATTACTCCCCGGTTAAATCTGATGCGAAGTGGAAGTGCCTGTTATGCTCCTATCTATAGGGTAAACAGATTATAAAATGAGCTTTAAAAGAGTTTCAAAAATTGATTGGTCAGCAAGAGGAAATATAACAAAAACGTATTCGGAATAAAATAACCCAAGGGTTGACATGCCGTAAAATCCAACCACCATCCAAGTAACCAAGCAACCAGCCAATCAACCTTGTGCCGTACTACCTAAAGTCAACACTGTAGCTACCAATGTTGTTTCGTCTAAAATGTGAATGCTGAATTTTTTTCGATCGTGTCAATTTTAGAGCGCGATAGGAAGTGACAAGAACGGAATTTTTAAGATTTACAAACATGACGTCAGTTTCCCTTGGCATAGAGGCACAAAAGAGTCTCTGTCATGAGAATTTAAAGATAGATATATAGAAAGATAGATAGATAGATAGATAGATAGATAGAGAGAGAGAGAGAGAGAGAGAGAGAAAGAGAAAGAGAGAGAAAGGGAGGTGGAGAGAGTAGAAGATTATGGAAAAATGCATAGATGCACGCACGAAGATTTATTCGGAAATCCGTCCCGTGTGTCTATAAAAACCGGATCATGCATTCCTTAAACAAAGATTCAGCGGAAGTGTCCATGTTAAAACATTAATACAACCTGTAAAAGAGACCGGGCGTTTCTGTTTTTCAGCTTATTAATAATTCATTTTAATCTCACAGGTATTGTTTGACCTTCATATTTCTATTCTTCATCTTCTTTCAAAAATATTCTACAATTTTAACATCGGAGCAATTCATTGCGCTCTCTTTGTGCATTTTAGTAAAAAAAAAATATTAGGCCTCCATCTTTTAAGCTTGAAGAGCCAAATAAATCCAATTCATGGGATAGGGTATTCTCCATCTTAAGGCTGTAAAGATCTACGGCCTTTTCCAGGTGTTTCTTGTCGGACTCGGAAACCTAAAAAAGTAAAATAAATGTATGAAAGAGGAAAGAAAACCAGAAAGAAAATTTAAAACAGAAAGAAAAAGAAAGAAAAAATTAATGAGAGGTTTAGAATAAAAGTGTGAAAGCACGAAAAAGAAAGAAAAAGCAATGATACAATAAAAAGATTTAAACAAATGAAAGAAGAAAAAAGAAAAAGATATCTTAACAGGAAAAGAAAGAAAAAGACAATATTAGATACATATACATGGTAGGAACTTAAGCATTCGTTCTATTTAAAAATATTTAGAAAAAAAAGAAAAAAAAAAGAAATTGCAGTTATTCGCCCATTTCATTCATGACATGAAGAAGGGGAAGGGAGGAGAAAAGAGAAAAAGAAGAAGAGGAAAAAAAAAGAAGGAAAAAAAAGAAAGTATCACCACGCAAAAAAAAACAAAAAAACTTAAGCACGTCCATTTCTGATTTTCGTCTCTGATGATAAAGTTTCTTTGAAATCGATAAGACAAAAAAACATCTTTTTGTTTTTATTTTTTATACGCATTGTATTGCCTTCAAATTTTAATATATTATAAAGAAAAAGAAATTAAACTAACATAAATAAAGAAGGAAAAAGACAAAAGGAAAACAGAAAAAGAAAAAGAAAAGAAAACGCAAAATGGCGAAAAGGGAAAAACAAAAACAAAAAAAGCCCACAAAAGACCGAAGAAAAAATTCTGATATGACCAACTGATTAAAAAGCAACTAATAAAATATCATATATATATATATATATATATATATATATATATATATATATATATATGCAACATCAAGGTTTTCGCTTGGAATTCATATCACAGGACTATAAAATTTAAAAAAATAACCAATAAAAAAATAAAAATCTGTTTTCAAATGCCTTCAAAGTAATAAAGAATTAATCATTCGCATCTGATGAGTCGGGAGAGTTGGACACTTTGTCTAAGCTCCCTGAAAATAGACTATAATGCTAAACTTCTACGTCTTTTGTTATTTCTTTACTTATATATATATATATATATATATATATATATATATATATATATAATATATATATATCAATCTTGGGAAAGGTATGAATCCATATATTCTCCCCCCAGCTATGGGTTAAATAGTAAGGCAGACTGGGCCCTTCAACCTTGGGTAGGTAACCAGTCTAGGAGACGGATAACTCTTAATTCAAAATTCCTGAGGTCGGTCGTTGATGTGGTTTGTGGCAACCCTTGATGCACCAATTATTATTGTGTGTGTGAACCCTCATGCGTCGAAAATCGACGAGAGAGTCCATAATATCAATCTATCACAGTGTGTTCTCTATCTATACATATATATACACAACAACTATCTCTGACCAGGAGCGAAATCCGACTGAATTTTTGCCATCTCGGTTTCTTAACCTCTCGGCCATTTGTATAGGGTCGGTGTTTAAATTATTGAAAACAAAAATGTGCATATGTAATTTACGATCACCAGAGAGATCCAGTCTGTGAACAGATGGTCATTATAATGATAAATAATTGATTCTCTCCAAACATCGTTAAATAGTATGACGGACTAGGCTGTTTAAGCTCGGTTAGGTAACCAGTCTAGAAGGAACTCTGAATTCAAACATGTTAAACTATCGTAACAAATCTGACACTGTGCCACACCCTACTCATGTGGACGGGTTGGTATATATATTCACTTAGCGCTAATAACCTTGAGAAAGGTATGAATCCTACTCTCCATCCAGCTATGGGTAAATAGTAGGGCAGACTGGGCTCTTTAACCTTGGTTAGGCAACCGGTGAAGTAGAAGGAAAACTCTGAATTCAAACCTGTTAAACTCCGCTTAAGAAATTGACCTTGTGTCGCATCCTGCTTGTGCGGAGGGATTGGTATATATATATATATATATATATATATATATATATATATATATATATATATTTGATTGTAACAGTGGAAAATGTTTCCGGCACTGGGTCATCTGTAGCCGCCCTAGAACATTCCTATTTAAACGTGAATTTTCAAACGGAACGATCATAGATATCAGTTCTAATTAGGCTTTGCTGCTTGTAGAATTCAACTGTACCGTTCATCTCTACTTTGCTTAAATGTTGAAACGCATATCTTTTGATCCGCTTCCTTGTGATCTTTAATGAACATCGTGCGCATTGGATGTGCGGATCAGCGGGGCACTGGCCAATTGTCGATGACTAGTGGTAATCAGTTAAGTCTCATGTAATTAATTATCAATACAAAAGTGCATTAGATAAAGTCGAGTTCAGAATCAGTCACATTCCGGATGGTGTTGGAATCATTTGGCAATGCGTTGGTGTAATAGAAGAATAGTGCATAGATTAACAGAGGGGTAGTTTTCCCTCATTAACCTTTTGAAATGAGGAAGAGAAAAGATAATATATGAGTATCAATGATAGTATATATATATATATATATATATATATATATATATACATACATATATATATATATATATATATATATATATATATATAGAGAGAGAGAGAGAGAGAGAGAGAGAGAGAGAGCTAGAGGTTCTTCACGGAACAAATGGACATGCTACTACTAACACACTCGTCTACCCGGATTTTAATAGCATGTCAAACCCTCAAAAACACTTCAATTTTTATATTTCTTCTATAATGCTCCCTTTCAAAAAATCTATAAACAATTTCTTCAAATAAGAAATTTTCTCCTGACGATGACCTAAGGTCGAAACTAGTTGAGAACAAACAACATATAAGAAATATTCCTGCTTGTCTTATTAGTTTTTGTTCATACTATATATATATAATATATATATATATATATATATATATATATATATATATGTGTGTGTGTGTGTGTGTGAGTGTGTGTGCAGATTTAAACAAAAGACACGCCTGATGATGGCACTTCGAAGTCCCGAAAGTACTTGGGTTCAAGCTCGTCAAAACATCGAGGATGCCTCAACAAGGCCAATTATTTCTGCTACGTGTGTGGGGACTTCACAACAGTTGAAGAGCGTCGAACCATCACTTCCCTCCTCAGAACTGCCTAGTTCCATTATTTTGACTGTAAAATAAAATTGGTTATCAGGACAAATCTTGGGCTCCACACATCTGTTGTAAACCCTGCTACAATGGACTAACTGCATGGTTTATTGGCAAGAAAGCGGCTTTCAACTTTGCAGGTTTGGAGAGAGTCACGAAGCCATGCAGATGATTGTTATTTTTGTCTAACAAATATAATTTGTTTCAATGCATCTTCTAGAAATAAGATCAAATATCCCAACCTTCCATCTGCTATGAGACCCGTTCCCCATTCGGATGATCGTCTTGTCTCAGCACCTCCAGTAAATAAGGATTTTCTTTCCTAATCAGATGAAGAAATGCCTTCAAGGGAATATTCTGCCAAGTCAATCTCTTCCGAAGATATTCTTCTTATTCAGGAACAAGTGGCAACAAGCCACACTGGATCACGCAAGAAGACCTGAATGACCTTGCTCGTGATTTGTATCTGTCAAAACAGCAGTCAGAGCTCTTGGCTTCTCGGCTTAAACAGTGGAACCTACTCCAGGAAGATGTAAGGATCACCAGTTTCAGGAATCGGAACAAAGACCTGGCTTCCTTTTTCGACATGGAAAACAAGTTGTGCTACTGCACAAATGTACCTGACTTGTTCACTTCTCTTGGTTTACCACATAATTCTTAAGACTGGCATCTTTTCATAGACTCTTCCAAGCGAAGTCTCAAGGCTGTGCTTCTGCACAACGGGAATAAATATCCCAGCATTCCCATTGCACACTCTGTCCATCTAAAGGAGTCCTATGACAATATGGAGCTTCTTTTAGAAGCTGTTAAGTACAACCAGTACCAGTGGAGTCTGTGTGGGGACCTCAAGGTAATTGGTCTTCTTATGGGTATGCAAGCGGGCTTCACCAAGTACCGTTGCTTTCTCTGTCTCTGGGATAGTCGGGTTGTATCCCATCATTACAAGCAGAACGACTGGGGGTCTAGAAGCACTTTCGTTCCTGGTAAACACAGCGTCAAGGAGAATCTTCTGGTTGTCATGAATGCGGTGCTTCTTCCTCCTCTTCCCATCAAGCTTGGTTTGATGAAGAATTTCGTGAAGGTCATGGACAAAAAGGGTGCTGCCTTCCAACACTTGTGTACTGTGTTACCAGATCTCAGTGCTGCTAAGCTCAAAGAGGGCATCTTTGTCGGACTTCAGATCCGAGAAGTGCTGAAGGATACTGATTTTGAGGAGCTTCTTACCTTAAAGGAACTGAGAGCATGGGAAGCATTTAAGTCAGTCTGTATTGGCTTCCTTGGTAACACACGCGTACCAAATTACCAAGCCTGTATTGAGAAATTACTAAAGACTTATGAGGATATGGGATGCCGAGTGTCACTCAAAATTCATTTTCTCCATTTCCACCTCAACTTCTTCCCTCCAAACCGTGGAGCACTTAGTGATGAGCACGGAGAAAGATTCCACCAAGACATTACAAAGATGGAGAGCAACTACCAAGGCAAGTGGAACCCCGGTATGATGGGAGACTTCTGCTGGATGACATCCCAGAGGCAGAATACAGCAGATCATCTAAGAAAACACACTTCTAACTGTCTGCGGTACTATGAATTGTGTACATTGTGTCATCCAACTATATTTATTCCGTCAATTTTCTTTACCTATCCTGTTTTATCTGTAATAAGCTGCTGCAACTGTTGAAATAAGCACGTATATACTCTGTATATACTAAAATGAGACTATTTAAAAGACAGAAAAATAGAGGTGATAGAGCAAAACTGTTTATAAGTTTGAATTCAGCAGACATAAATTAGTAAAAAAACACCAATTCATATTCTTGCGTCAGACAAAAAATATTTTTTGTAAACCAGTGTTATAATTAAAATTGTTAAAGACGAGAGGTGTTTTTTAAAATTTAATTCTACATCTATAGATGAAAGAATGCTGTCCAAATACACCCCCACACACATACATATATATATATATATATATATATATATATATATATTGTTTTACGGTGGGTCATTTAATGCCGACAAAGTTGTGAAATAAATTCATTCTTAATGCATAATACAATTTTGTTTATAAACTCATGTTTTTCTATTTAACCCATAGATGGGACCATAACAGGTACTACCATTCCGGGTCAGAGTGTACCAGGGAGTAATGGTGCTCCACATTCCCCAAACCTCCAGAACTGGAACCTCACCATCAGATAGAGTTTAACGTCATTCCCAGGACATGTAGACCCACAGACACCGGCTTCTAACACCCATATGATAAAAAGGGGTTGTGGCTTGCCATAAGAGCAATAGGGTTGTGAAAATCATATAGGTGCTAGTGCTTGACGTGACCAGCCGATTGATCGGGGGGGGGGCTCTCCAACCGCCCGTCTAGACCAAGAAAGGGCCAAAGTGGAGTATTGTAAGTCATGAACTGCTCATCCACCTGCGTTCTATCCTTAAGCATCACGAGTCCCCACCCTCGACCAACAGGTGGCCCCATTGGGGGAGTCTTACCCCTCTGCAGTGGTGCAATCGGTGCATTCTAACGCCCCAGCCGACAGGGCGGAGGGAAACTCTGAACTCACACCTATTACATTGAGTTTAATAAACTAAACTTGTGACACATTCTCCTCATGAGTAGGGGGTTGGTAAATATAGCCACGCCGTAAAAATGTTTGAGATGAGGCTTAATGATTACTATTATCTGCGTTATTCGGACTATTGTTCCCATCTTTATTGTTATTTGTACAACGTTTGTCCAATTGGACACATGGCCTAGTGGATAATGTAGTTATGTTAAGACAGTTTTAAGTGACAGTTATCTCTGGATTCCGGGTTCAATCCTAAGTAGAGGCAGTAACATAGAAAAATAATTAACATACAACTACCACCCCAGCTATGGTTAGCGGAATGAGAACAGGATACCCCCGAGGACTGAATAAAGGGTTAGGTTCGAAGTTCCGTGATGGCTCCCGATTACGACAAGAAGGTTCCCGAGTCCGAATAGAAGGTTCCCGAGTCCGCGAAAGAAGGTTCCTGAGTCCGACAAGAAATACCTGAAGAAGGCCAGAAGGCATATCGGCCGAAACGTAAAGATGGGGACAATAGTCCGAATAACGCAGATAATACGATCTATTTATTTATTTATTATTTTTTGCTCTTTATGTAGAGATTTTATAATAAAGGGTTCGTCTTTTCTTATTGTATACACTCCCAATCTTGACAACCGTTCCTTTCCAGCGTGGATCTCCTAAAATACGGACCATTTATCTCGGCGTCGTGGTGTCTGTATTACAGGCTAATCTCGATCAGTAAGAACCCTGAAAATCATAATTCTACCGAAGCTGATATCCCTATTATTATTCATGCGGCAGTTTCCTTTCTCTATCCCATCTTTTCGATCTGTCTATATATTAGCCCAGCCCTTTATATACCTAAAAGCCCATCCATACGATCGACCCCCCCCCCATTCGTATATCATCCTATTGTTTATGTTAGCTTGTTTACTTAGTTTCATTGTATGATTGTTTGTTTGTTTTTTTTAGCTTTTATTGTAATTGGTTCTCTCTTGATTTTATGCTCTTTGTTCTTGTTCTTTCTTGTAACTGAATCAGTTTTGTTGGTCGGTTTTATCTCTTGAAAGCAAATACTTGCCGTTTCTATTCCATTCTTTATTTATAGATCTATGTTTTTTATCTATCTGGTGATATCCAAAAATTGAAAGAGGCGTTGAAATATAAACATTTTAGAACTATCTTTCCTTCTCTCTCTGTCCCCCCTATCTCTCTCTCTCTCTCTTTCTCTCTCTCTCTCTCTCTCTCTATCTATCTATATATATATATATATATATATATATGTATGTGTTGGGTGGTGATGGTGGGAGGGTGTGTGTGTGTGGGTGTTTTTGTTTGTTTATGTGTTTATCAGTTTGGTTATTTCAAAGATTGAAAGACACGTTAAAAGATGGACATTTTAGATAGTATATCAATCACTGTATTTCTCTATCTCTCTTCTGTCTTCTTTTCTCTTTCTCTGTCTTTGTCTGTCTGTCTGTCTCTCTCCTCTCCATGTCTCTGTCTCTTTCTCTGCCTCACTCACTCTCTTTCCTCCTCCCCTCTCTCTCTCTCCCTCTCTCTCTCTCTCTCTCTCTCTCTCTCTATATATATATATATATATATATATATTATAAAATATTAAAATTCGAAGGCAATACAATGCGTATAAAAAAATAAAGACAAAAAGATTTATATAATATATATATATATATATATATGTGTGTGTGTGTGTGTGTGTGTGTGTGTGTATATATGTATTTGTGTGCCTGTGTATACGTATATAAATATATATATATATGAATATATATATATATATATATATATATATACAAACACACACACACACACACACACACACACACACACACACATATATATATATATATATATATATATATATATATATATTTATATATATTAGAATAGTTTTATTAAGTAAATAATTCAATAAATGTTATTCGTATTTTATTATTCATAATCATATTCATATATTCATATATCATATTTGAAATACGAAATATCATGTTAGTGTTCGTTTAGATAGGTAACTTTTTTTAATCTTCAAAAGGGCACGCTGTACTTCTTTCTAGCTCATGGGAGGACAAAGCCAGATATGTGACAAACTGCGAGGCCGGATGCTTAACCGAAATACTCCCGGCTAGTCACTGTGACCACTGAGATGCTGATCTCGCCCTGGACATCCCTTGCCAACTCAGCACGTTCTCAGCGGAGGAGAGGGGTGCACAACCAACTGGCAAACCTTTGTGCATCCTAAACTAAATTTGCCTGCTTTCCACTGCGAAATATGAGGAACAAAAATAAATATCCATACTGGCAGAACATCGCCCAGACTAATAAGGTCTAAAGCTACACAGATTTAAACCTTGCGTCATGGACAATGCATGATAGACCCAAATCGAATTGACCAGAAAGATGTAGTGCCATAATAGCCAAAGAGCTTAGAATATAACATCGACATTGTCGCTTTGAGAGGAATCAGATTCGCTGAGAATGGAAGCATCAGAGAGGAGACAGTTTTACATAATCTATGCATAAATTATTGTCAAACCCTTGTATTTCCGAGGGGATGGCCCTTTTCACATCACGGGCGGGACTTTCCATGGAATATTACAGAAAGCCCGCGAAATACGTGAAGTCACGTGGGACCTGGTTGGGTCTTCAGTTTCGACTTGGACGTCAGGCAGATAAGATGTTACTGCTTTAGCTGAGACTCACTGCCCACGCGCGCTGTGATCAGTTAGAGAAATATGTTTATTTTAGAAATAAAAGTTTAAATAAATAATATGGTTTTGTGGTTGATGAATGTCTTGGCAACAAGACTGACATAAGAAGACCAGACACGAAGTCCCCAAGACTAGGTCCAGACACTGGAAGATGAACGTAAGATACCAAAGATGAACAGAAGAAAAATAGAAGTAAAAAGAAGAGTATACAACAACAGGCTACACCTGGAAGTGTACAAAAGACAGAAACGAATGTGGTGTAGCTTTTGAGGTCAGAAATTGTCTTCTGTCAAATATGTCTGAGGATCCTAAACCAGTAAGTGATAGACTTATCACTCTCGGGCTTCCGCTGGTCAAAGGCAGATATTGTAGTCTGATCGCTACCTATGCCCAGACTATGACTAACAGTGCTGCAAACATAAACATCTTTTTATGACCAACTTGACTGGACACTTCGTGTTATTCTAAACACTGACAAAGTCGTCCTTCTGGGAGACTTTAATGCTAGGGTTGGTAAATCACACTCTACCTGGCTGAAGGTTCTCAGTTGGTTTGAGACGGGTAAGGTCAATACTAACGGCAATCTGCTTTTATCTATCTGCACAGAATACCAGCTGGTGCGTAGGCTTTGTTCTGTTCATATTTGTCATATCCCGTAACATCTCTCTCTCTCTCTCTCTCTCTCTCTCTCTCTCTCTCTCTCTCTCTCTCTTTCTTTCTTTCTTCCCGTTTATACCTATTTTAGTTTCTTAGCTCTATTTCTAGTAAATTTTCTTTGTTACTTTCTTTCTTTCTTTCTTTTTTTTTTTCTTTCTTTCTTTCTTTCTTTCTTTCTTTCTTTCTTTCTTTCTTGTTTATTTCTCCTCTTCTTTCATTCTTTCTTTCTTTCTCTTTTTTTTTGTTTCTCTCCTTTTTGTTTCTTTCTTTCTTTCTTCTTTCTCTTCTATTTTTTGTTTCTTTCTTTCTTTCTTTCCTCTTTCTTTCTTTCTCTTCAATTTTTTTGTTTCTTTCTCCTTTTCTTTCTATCTTTTTTTCTTTCTCTTCTATTTTGTGTTCCTTTCTCCTCTTTCTTTCTTTCTCTTCTATTTTTGTTTCTTTCTCCTCTTTCTTTCTATCTTTTTTCTCTTCTATTTTGTGTTCCTTTCACCTCTTTCTTTCTTTCTTTCTTTTCTTTCTTTCTCTTCTATTTTTTGTTTGCTTGTTTGTTTGTTTTTTTCTTTCTTTCTTTCTTTCTTTCTTTCTCTTCTATTTTTGTTTGTTTCTTCTCTTTCTTTCTCCTCTTTCTTTCTTTCTCTTCTATTTTTTGTTTCTCTCCTCTTTCTGACTTTCTCTTTTACTTACTTACTTACTTGCTCACTCTTTCTATTTTCTTTCTTTCTTCACTTTCTTTCTCTTCTTTTTTGCTTTCTTTCTATCTTTTATTTCAAGATTAGATTCTTTCGTGAATCAGTTTATTTACTTAAATTTCCTTTTTTTGCTTTCCACCATAATTTCTTCTTTCTTTCTTTTTATTTTGCTCTTCACATTTTTTATTTTCTTTTTATTTCATAATATTTCTCCTTTCCTTTCTTTTTCTTTCTTTCTTTTTTTTTTAATTCGTTCTTACTTTATAAATTTGCTTTCTTTTCTTTTTTTCTTTTCTTTCTCGGTTTCCTTTTAATTTTTTAAAATGTTCTTTTTTTATTTCCTTTCATGCCCTATCATTTTCTCCGTTTCTTTTTTTCATTTTCTCCCTTTTTATCTTCCTTTTTTATCTTCATTTTTCTTTCGATTCATTCATGAATCAATTTCTTTACATCCATTTCCTTCTTCTGCCCATCCCCTCATTTCTTTCTTTCCCTCTTTATTTCTATCTTTCTTTTTCTGTCTATGCTTCGTACTTTTTTTCGTTATTTTGTCTTCATCTTTTCCTTCGGTGTCTTTCTTTTGATGTGCGTGTCTTTGTTCTTTCTTTCTATCTTTCCCTCTTTCTTTCTTTCTTTCTTTCTTTCTTTCTTTCTTTGTTTTTGATGTCTTTCTTTCTTGATCGCTAGCTTTCTTCTTGCTTTTCTTTTTGTCTCTCTTTTGATTCTCTGCCTATCTTTTCTCTTCTTCTTTCATTCATCATTCTTTATTTAGTTATTTTTCGTTCACTTGATTTCTGTATCCTTCTTTCGTTCTTTTTTTCGTTCTTTCGTTCTTTCTGGCTTTCTTTTTTTCGTTCTTTTTGTGTCTTCCATTCTTACTTTTTCCCGTTTTTTTTTCTTCATCTTTTCCTTCTGTGTCTTTTTTTATGTGCGTGTCTTCTTTCTTTCTTTCTTTCTTTCTTTCTTTCTTTCTTAGTTAATTTGTTTCTTTCTTTCTTTCTTTGTCGTTCTCTTGATTTCTGTGTCTTTTTTCTTGTTCGCTGGGTTTCTTTGCTTTTCTTTCGACGCCTCTCTCTTGATTTCTCTGTCTGTCTTTGTATTTCTTCTTTTCTTTCGTTTTTCATTCTTTCTTTATTTATTTATCGTTCACTTGATTTCTGTGTCTTTCTTTCTTTCTTTCTTTCTTTCATTCTTTCTGGCTTTCTTTGCTTTTCCTTCTATCTCTCTCTTTTGATTTCTCTGTCTGTCTTTGTATTTCTACTTTTCTTCCATTTTCATTTCTTTTCTTTTTTTTTTATTTTCGTTCACTTGATTTTCTGTGTCTTTCTTTTTTCTTTCTTATGTTCTGGCTTTCTTTGCTTTTCTTTCTTGTCTCTCTTTTGATTTCTCTGTCTGTCTTTGTATTTCTTTCTTTTTTTTCATTTTTTTTCATTCTTTTATTTATTTATTTTTCGTTCACTTGATTTTTGTATCTTTCTTTTTTTCTTTCTTTCGTTCTTTCTGGCTTTCTTTGCTTTTCTTCTTTGTCTCTTTTGATTTCTCTGTCTGTCTTTGTATTTCTTCTTTTTTTCATTTTTTTTCATTTCTTTATTTATTTATTTTTCGTTCACTTGATTTTTGTATCTTTCTTTTTTTCTTTCTTTCGTTCTTTCTGGCTTTCTTTGCTTTTCTTTCTTTGTCTCTCTTTTGATTTCTCTGTCTGTCTTTGTATTTCTTCTTTTCTTTTCATTTTTCCATTCTTTATTTATTTATTTTTCGTTCACTTGATTTTTTGTATCTTTCTTTTTTTCTTTCTTTCGTTCTTTCTGGCTTTCTTTGCTTTTTCTTTCTTTGTCTCTCTTTTGATTTCTCTGTCTGGTCTTTGTATTTTCTTTTCTTTCATTTTTTTTTCATTCTTTATTTATTTATTTTTCGTTCACTTGATTTTTGTATCTTTCTTTTTTCTTTCTTCGTTCTTTCTGGCTTTCTTTGCTTTTCTTTCTTTGTCTCTCTTTTGATTTCTCTGTCTGTCTTTGTATTTTCTTCTTTTTTTCATTTTTTTCATTCTTTATTTATTATTTTTCGTTCACTTGATTTTTGTATCTTTCTTTTTTTTTCTTTCGTTCTTTCTGGCTTTCTTTGCTTTTCTTTCTTTGTCTCTCTTTTTGATTTCTCTGTCTGTCTTTGTATTTTTTCTTTTCTTTCATTTTTTTTTTCATTCTTTATATTTATTTTTCGTTCACTTGATTTTTGTATCTTTCTTTTTTTTCTCTTCGTTCTTTTCTGCTTCTTTGCTTTTCTTTCTTTGTCTCTCTTTTGATTTCTCTGTCTGTCTTTGTATTTTTCTTTTCTTTCATTTTTTTCATTCTTTATTTATTTATTTTTCGTTCACTTGATTTTTGATCTTTCTTTTTTCTTTCTTTCGTTCTTTCTGGTTTTCTTTGCTTTTCTTCTTTGTCTCTCTTTTGATTTCTCTGTCTGTCTTTGTATTTTTTCTTTTCTTTCATTTTTTTTCATTCTTTATTTATTTTATTTTTTCGTTCACTTGATTTTGTATCTTTCTTTTTTTCTTTCTTTCGTTCTTTCTGGCTTTCTTTGCTTTTCTTTCTATATGTCTCACTCTCTTTTAATTTCTGTGTCTTTCTTTCTTTCTTTCTTTCTTTCTTTCTTTCTTTCTTCTTCCTTCCTTCATTTCTTTGTCTTCTTTCCTTCCTGTCTTTCTTTGTTATCTTCCTTTTTTTCCCCCATTTTCTCTAAACTTTACTTCCCCGCCCACACAGGCCTTCTTGTCGCCTACATTAGCACTCGCAATACATTGGTCACGTGGTGTCGCCATGAAACCTGTGTCATTTTCGTCTACTTGCTCGAAAGAAAAGCCAGTGTCGAGATCGAGTTTCCGAAACTCTATCGTTGTGAACCATTGGGGGCCAGTAAGGTTACATTCCACGGACGCAACGTCGCGCCAATATTCTAAGAGATATCCCAGGGTAAGAGAGGGACCAAGTTGTAATATGGTGGAACAACGAGAGGCACAATTGTCACAAGCGCAGCCAGAAGATATTTATCGGACACAAGACCCACATTACTCGCTCCTTGTTGCTTTGTGAAAAGCGGTCTTCATCTTTGTCTGCTCTAATTCTTGTTAAACTTTTTCTCTTTTTTCATTTCTTTCTTTCTTCTTTCTTTTTTTCTTTAATTTCTTGATTCAAATAATTCTCGAATCCATTTCTTTATTATTTCTCTGAATTTTTTAGAGGAGACTTGATAATTAGTATTATTTGTATTAATCGGACTATTGTCCTCATCTTCATTGTTATCTGTACAACGTTTATTTTTATTTCTATTTTTCTCTTGCACCGCGATTTCTTCGTTTTTTTTTATCGTGCTTTTTTTTAGTTTCATTTATCCTTTTTTTCTTTCTTTTTTCTTTCTTTCTTTTAGGTTCTTTCTTTCTTTCTTTCTTTCTTTCTTTCTTTCTTTCTTGATTCGAATAATTCTCGAATCCATTTCTTTATTATTTCTCGGAATTTTTTTAGAGGAGACTTGATGATTAGTATTATTTGTATTATCAGACTATTGTCCTCATCTTCATTGTTATCTGCACAACGTTTATTTTTATTTCTATTTTCTCTTGCACCCCCATTTCTTTGTTTCTTTTATCGTGCTTTTGTTAGTTTCATTTATCCTTTTTTTTTTCTTTCTTTCTTTCTTTCTTTCTTTCTTTAAATTCTTGATTCGAATAATTCTCGAATCCATTTCTTTATTACTTCTCCGAATTTTTTAGAGGAGGCTTGATGATTAGTATTATTTGTATTATTCGGACTATTGTCCTCATCTTCATTGTTATCTGCACAACGTTTATTTTTATTTCTATTTTTCTCTTGCACCCCCATTTCTTTGTTTCTTTTATCGTGCTTTTGTTTAGTTTCATTTATCCTTTTTTTTTCTTTCTTTCTTTCTTTCCTTCTTTCTCTCTTTATTTCGTTCTTTTAGGTTCTTTCTTTTTTCTTTCTGTTTTTGTTCTACATTTTTTCGTTCTTTCTATCTTTATACATTGACTTTTCCCCTTAGTTTCTTTTCTTTATTTCACCTTTTTAAACTTTTCATTCTTTCTTTGTATGTTTTTCTTTCTTTTATTCTTTTTCTTACGTTCTTTCTCTCTCTTTATATTTGCTTTCTTTTATTTTTTATTTTCTTACTTTTTCTTTTGTTTTCTTATTTATTTTTTTTATTTATATTTATTTATCTCTTTTTTCTTTTTTCTTCTGTCTTTATTTTTCTTTCTTTTTTTCTCTTTTTTCTTTCTTTCGTTCTTTCTTTTCTTTATTCTTTTTATGTTTTCTTTCTTTTTTCTTTCTATTTTTCTTTATTTTCTTCTTATTCTTTTTTCTTTCATTCTTTCTGTCTTTTCTTTATTCTTTTTATGTTTTCTTTCTTTTTTCTTTCTATTTTTCTTTATTTTCTTCTTATTCTTTTCTTTCATTCTTTCTGTCTTTTCTTTATTCTTTTTTATGATTTCTTTCTTTTTTCTTTCTATTTTTCTTTATTTTCTTCTTATTCTTTTTTTCTTTTCATTCTTTCTGTCTTTTCTTTATTCTTTTTTATTTTTCTTTCTTTTTCTTTCTATTTTTCTTTATTTCTTCTTATTCTTTTTCTTTCATTCTTCTTTCTTTCTTATTTTTTTATGTTTTTTCTTTCTATTTTCTTTATTTTTTTTTAATCTTTTTCTTTCATTCTTTATTTCTTTATTACATTTGCTTTCGTTATTTCTTTCATTATATTTTTCTTTACTTTTTTCTTCTTTCTTTATTTCTTTTTCTTTCGTTCTTTTTCTCTATACATTTGCTTTCTTTCTTTTATTTTCTTACTTTTTCTTTTGTTTTCTTTTTTCTTTTTTTTCTTCATATTTTTCTAGCTTTTTTACGTTATTTTTTCTGTCTTTATTTCATTTCCTTCTTTCCTTTCTTGCTTTAATCGTTCTTTCTTTCTTTCTTTCTTTCTTTCTTGCTTTCATTTCTTTCTTTCCATCTTTCTTTCCTTTATCATTTTCTTTTTGAATTCTCTTTTCTTTCTATTTTTCTTTATTTTCTATTCTTTTTTCCTACATTCTTTATTTCTTTATACATTTGCTTTCGTCATTTCTTTCATTATATTTTTCTTTCTTTACATTTTTCTTTCTCTGTTTATTTCTTTTTCTTTCGTTCTTTTTCCAAATAAATTTTCTTTCTTTTCTTGTTTTTTTTTCGTTTTCATTTCCAGCTTGTATCATTCTTTCGTTATTTCTTTATTTTCCTCCTTCTTTTGATTTTACTTCTTCTTTCTTTTTTTCTTTCGTTATTTCTTTCTTTATACAATAACTGTATTATATATATATTCTTTCTTTCTTTTCTTTCAATATTCTAATGCGCGCATGTATGCACTCGGGATGTACAAATCGTTCAAGTCAGTAGCTAATAGGGAGGCGGGTTCGAATCTCAGTATATTATTGATCCCATTAAAAAAAAGGTACAACCGTAAAGAATGTTTTCTATCGTCAACTCCTTAGACCTAATTCCCCTTATTTATTGAATGATCCTACAATATCATTATCATCATGTGAAATTTTACACAGTGCTCGTAAAGAGTATGTAGTAAGAATATGTACCGCTACATTCCGCAAATCGTGACCTTTGTGGGAATGTCTTATACGTTCCTAAGGGGACTACTTCAAAAGAGACAGTGAGATTTTTTCAAGTCAAATTCGGTGAGCTTATGTGTAGTCCATAGATTATGAGACATCAAGTATATATCATTCTTAATCTCTCTCTAACTTGGTTTATACCCACGTAATAAACATAAGGAGCATGTTTGCTTAGATTTTACAGTATGTCAACCCTTATGGGTTATTTATGCCAAATATTGTTTTCTTCACGCATGATAGGCATTCATATTTGTTAATTCTATTTTTTAAATTCAATAATTTAAATAAAAAAAAACGGATTGAAAAGTGTGTTTACATTTTGTTCAATCCATTTCTGTTGTTTAACCCCTAACAGGTACTCCCACTCCGGGGCAGAGTGGACCTGGGAGCAATGACGATGAAGGGGTACTTCACACTCCCTACAGATCCAGAATTCGAACTTCACCATTAGATGTAGTTCAACGTCATATTCAGGACACTAAATTCTCAGCAATTGCCTTCTAACACATATACGCTTAAATGATTGTCAGTATGATTGGGACAATCATATAGGTTCTAGGGTTTGGCGTGACTAGCCCATTGATCGAAGTTGGCCTCTAAATTATCCCTCTAGTCTACGTAATAGCCAAAGTGAAGTATTGTATGTCAGGGACTGTTAAGCCACAAGGATTCCGTCCTGAAGAATCATCGATCAGCACCTATGGAATAAGGTGCCCCCATGGGGAGAATTAAACTTCCCTGCAGAGATGCCGTTGGTTTTATTCTGCGGCCCCAGCAGATAGTGTTAATGTTGGCAACAAAACGATATGTTAGGGTTAGGAGGTAATGAAAATGCAATAAAATGAAGAATGAAAGAAAGAATAATTGTTCAAGAGTTAAAGGAAAAGAAAATAATTAAAGGAAAAAAGAAAAGAGAGTATGAGAAGATAATGAATATGATATATATATATTTATATATATTATATTGTTTTTGTTTTTTTCTATTTATTTTTTAAATTTTTAATCTCCTGTCATCTATAAAACATCCATAAATTCCTCACCCCATAATAAATCCTTAGAAATACATTTAAAGAAACCGAAACGTTTAGGCGTCGATAAATAAATTCATCTTATTTTTGGAACACTTGTTTTTTTTTAAATTTCTTAATATATATATATATAATCAAATATTATATATTATGGATTTAATATCCCGTAACTAGAGTTTCATGCTTACTTGCAATCAGCAGACGGGCAAATGTTAGATTTAAAAAAACGGTGCTGTTTAGCGTTTATATAACCTGAAGCGTGTTCACGTGATGGAATGTAAAAAAAAAACTGTGCATAACACACACACACACACACACACACACACACACACACATAATATATATATATATATATATATATATATATATATATATATATATATATATATGAATACAGTTGAGATAGTGGAGCGAATGATTCTATCCAGGATCATTTTTTAAATAGATATATTAAACATTTGGAGGTCATCTTGGAGAGTCAATGTATGGTGATTTTATAAAATATAGACAAATATATTATTAGGATTGATAAAGAAAAGGTTCTTTTTTTTAAAACTTACATATCGGTCTGAAAAAGGCTGAAATTATCAAAGTAATGAATTTTAGTTTAAATAAAATTATAACAGCTAAAATGACCGATATTTAAGCATTCACTTTATCAATAATATATATATATATATATATAATATATTATATATATATATATATATATATATATATGTCATCCACAAACATGTGTTTCGGTGTTACACGCCTCTTCCGTTGTGACAAGACACAACAACTACTTCTGACCAGTAGCGAAATCCGACTGACCTTTTGTCCGGCCAATTTGTTAACCTCTCGGCCATTTGACAGCTGCGTAAAGGAGGGGGGTGTTTAAACTATATTACATACATACATGTGTTTATATATTTTACGATCACTAGAGTGATCCAGTCTGTGAACAGACGAAACATTGCTTTATATATGCTGACAGTGAAAGTTAATTCAAGTCACCCCTAGAGAGCTCTACCGAGTTTTGAGAGCATATATATATATGTGTGTGTGTGTGTGCGTGTGTGTGTGTGTTTGTGCGTGTGTCTGTGTGTGTGCGTTATCTTATTTTTACTTAATGTTTATTTGTATTTTATTGGTATCACTTTCCCCCTTCGGGCAGGTGGGGCAAATTAGATAATTAACAGCTTAATGCCAGAAGGGGCATTTCCCCAAACGGGGATTACCTCTCACGGAATCTAAGCAATATCTAGAACGCCCCGAGTGTAGCTGGCTCCCCCGTAGCACACACCACCTCAAAAACCTTTGTATCACACGCTGCCCTGGTGGGGAGTCGGATGAAAAGCTTCTTATTTTCTAAATAAAAAAGAGGCGTTATTTTTTACGTGGTGTGTGGTGCTCCGTTTCAGATGCTAATATACATACATATATATATATATATATATATATATATATATATATATATATATATATATGGTGGAAGGTGTGGCGCTCCACCTCAGATGCTAAAAACAATCTCCTTGGTCTAGCGCTATTGAAAAGGATAGACTCCCTAGCTGACTGTCTGATACCGACTTTAGGCCACCCCGACGACTTTATTTTATATTTTAACTAAAGTTTATATCATCGTTTGCGTATCTATCTACCTATATCTATGTATCTTAATCGTCTCTCTCTCTCTCTCTCTCTCTCTCTCTCTCTCTCTCTCTCTCTCTATCTCTCTCTCTCTCCCTTTATATACATATATATCTGCATGTGTCTGTGTATTTCTGAATATAGTAATATATGGGGCATTACACACACACACACACACACAACACACACACACACACACACATATATATATATATATATATATATATATATATATATGTGTGGGTGTGTGTGTGTGTATATTTGCTTTCTTTATGCTGTATACCAACTTACACATAATGTCTTTATATGTGTGTGCTTCACTATCGCCCTGCTTTTATTCGTGTGTTTATTCTCCTTCGAGTCTCTGGGAAACAACAGTGCATTCTGCAAACCTGTGCTTTCTTCTCTCGCTGACATTGAAGCAAATTTACTTTGACAAGCGTAGCTTCTGTCTGGTTAGAGTTGTCTCCCTTGAGCCCCTGATCAGCTTTGGTGACAGCGCATTCCTCAAGGCAACGTCCAGTCGACCCCACGACGCTTGTCCTCGTGGACGTCGCAAAGCACTCATCGACAACAATTCTCACTTTCGACATTATTTCACCTGAGGTAGTGACCAGATAACAAGAGCCTGCCTGCTTCACATCAAAGTGTCGCCGCGTGAGTATCGGAGACTTGTGTTGAGGTCGTGAGTTCGATACTCACTGGTGCACCATTAGACCGGCTCTGCTGTGACAGAGCTTTTTAAAGTACGGGTGCCAACACGTTATTTGTTTGCGAAATAAATAAATTGCGTCCAAAAATAACAGTGTTTATGTTGATTTGGTTATCCATAATTGGTGCTATTCGCAGAATTTCGTCCCGGCCTCCTGCCTTAATAAACGCTATGCGGTGATAGCTGGAAAAACAACCCTCCCTGAAGCGATGCCTTAAGGCGTTTTTCCCGATAATTTAATGCAATATTTTACCCCCTGTCTTTTTTCGACAGTAAATATAAATATTTTAACCCGCCCCCTCTTTGAATTATTTTAAGCCTAAATATTTACATTTACTTGTCGATAAAAATATGGCTTGCTTTTAATGCCTTCAAACCACTAAAAAAATATAATTTGTTGATAAAAACACCTTCAACCCGCTAAAAAAAATTTTTTTTTTCGATATTTTTATTTTATTTATGGAGGGTTGAGGTTGTTTTTTTTTTTCAACTATCACCGCCTAGCGTTTTTTAAGCCAGGAGGCGGGACGGAATTCTGCGAATAGCACCTATTAATTCTCTTGTTACTTAATCTTCCGACCGTTATCATCTTACAACATCCTAGCTTAAATATGAGGTTCGAGATCGTCTAAGATGGAATGTAAATGCTGATTCTCTGGCGTTGTTTATCGGCCGAATTTTTATTTCAAATGAGTGTCGTCATCTCAGCTACATAATGGACCATTCGCTTTTTATCATAAAGAATGAAAGGGAAATAAAACAACATGCTACACAGAAAAATAGGATAAAAAGAAAGAAAGAAAGAAAGAAAGAAAGAGAGAGAGAGAGAGAGAGAGAGAGATTAGAGGATATATAGAGACAGAGGGTAAGTACACGGAAGTGATAACGCTTGACTGCTTCAATCGAACATAATGAAAAGATTAAAAAAAAGGAAAGAAAGATAAAAATGAGTGAAGGTAGTTAAATCAAGATTATCAAACACTTTACACATTGAAATAATTTTTGCAATAGCTCTTAATTAAATATATCAAACGTTGTTTTTCGGAGGCGTTTGTGTTTGCGAGTGTGTGTGTATATATATATATATATATATATATATATATATATATATATATACGTGTGTGTGTGTGTGTGTTTATGTGTGTCTGCGTGTGTCTCTGTGTGTGTGTACGTGTTTTGTGTGTGCTTGTGTGTGTGTGTGTGTGTGTGTGCGTGTTTGTGCTCGTGCATGTCTCTCTGTATGTAATCCTTGAATTTGAAGAGATAAAATTGCATTATCGCTTAGTTAGGACTAACAAACCAGATAAAAAAAGTAAGTGTTACTCACTGAAAAATGTTTTTTTCGCTTTACAGAAGTGCGTGTGCGTGTGCGTGTGTGCGTGTGTGTGCACGTGTGTGTGTGCTTAATCCTTGAATTGAATTTGAAGAGATAAAATCATGTCATTGCGTTATCGCTTAGTTAGGACTAACAAACCAGATAAAAAAATTAAGTCTCACATCACTGAAACTGAAAAGATGTTTTGTCGCTTTACAGAAAGTGTGTTGTGTGTGTGTGTGTGTGTGTGTGTGTGTGAAAGTGTGTGTGCATGTGTGTGTGTGTGTGTGTATGTGTGTGTGCATGTGCATGGTGTGTGTGTGTGTGTGTGTGTGTATGTGTGTGTGTGTGTGTGTGTTTAATCCTGAATTTGAAGAGATAAAATCATTTCCTTGCATTAATGCTTAGTTAGACTAACAATCCTGACCAAAAATTAAGTGTCACTCACTGAAATGAAAATATTAGTTTTTCATCAATGAACATTTTCACAAGACAATATCAACACCGGAAAATACCATGAACATTGGTAATGTTCATAATTTATCGTCGATGCAAATGGACTCGGTGGCCAGAGTTGAAATGTTAGTCACAGAAGCCTTTTAGGCTGGAGTGGTAAAATACACAGATTGCATTTCTGCAGAGGGGTAGGACTTCATCCAATAGGAACACCTGTTCGCCGTAGATAGTGACCCTTGATGTTTAAGGACGGAGTGCTGGTAGCTGAGCAGTCCATGTCATGCAACACACAGACAATAGACAGATATCTTATTATAATGGAGATTGTGTGTTTGTCTGTCTGTAACCGAAACTATATTACTATACAAGTCACAATTCCCTTTGTTATTTACATCACATTCTCCATGATTTTATTTTTTATTTAAACCTCAATTATTAATAAAATTGTTTTACATTATTAATTGTTGGCCATATCTACATGGTATTTACCGCGTACCCCACTTGTACGGGTCAGGCACAAAGTCCCTATTAACGTGGGACCACCCACAAACCGAAGCTCATGGAGTGGCAGGTGAAAAAAAATGCGCGTCGATCCCGTCGGCATTCCCCTCAAGGGGGGCGCCTCAGGCACTGGGCAATAAACCCAGCCCTGTCCCTTTAAATCAAGGGGGCAGGTGTTGCCTGGGGGATGGCCCCCTGGGATCGACGCTATTAACTCGTAAAAAGGTCCAGGGCCGAAGCCACTGGACACCCCGGTGTTGACCAGGTCTACATTGTATTTTACCGCGTACCCCACTTGTACGGGTCAGGCACAAAGTCCCTATTAACGTGGGACCACCCACAAACCGAAGCTCATGGAGTGGCAGGTGAAAAATTGCGTCGATCCCGTCGGCATTCCCCTCAAGGGGGGCGCCTCAGCACTGGGCAATAAACCCAGCCCTGCCCTTTAATTCGAGGGGCAGGTGTTGCCTGGAGGGATGGCCCCCTGGGATCGACGCTATTAACTAGTAAAGATCCAGGGCCGAAGCCACTGGACCCCCGGCGTGGGCCAGGTCTACATACTAATAACATACAATTGTATTTATATATAGAATAGCGGTTTCCAATATGAACGAGAAGGCTAATTTGCATATTGATATTTAAAATTTGATTTTAATAAATATATGCTTAGTATTATTGATTTTTAATTGTTTGGTTTTCTCTTAACGAATCTGAGCAAAGATCCCGGGGATACATCTTAAAAGAAATCCATAAACAAGACGAAAGAACTGTAATTTTATTTAAATAATCTAACTAAATAGATAAATTAGGAAAAATGAAAGACGGGAGTGAAAGAAAATGATAGAAGAGTTAAATCTAAAGCTGTTCTATTTTTCGATTATACCCCCTCAGTTTATCATTTTCTAATAAAGTTTATAATTTGATACAATATTTTATAACATCAAAACCTAAATACTTGCACCCGAAGGAAGGTGCATATATTTGCTAGTTATTATAAATAACATATGTCAAGGATTACGCTCTAGTTCTATAGCGATCACCGCTATCTCAGCGCATGAGTAGCACAGATTGGGTAATCTCATTTGAGTGGTAAAGTGGGAGTGCTGACTGTAAGTGTGGTGCTCCACCTCAGCAAATTAATCTGCCTGGTCTAGCGCTAGCGAAAAGGGAGAGACTATATCGCTGTCCGGCTGTTACCGACAGTAGGTCACTCCCTCAAACACTTAACTTTTAAACTAGATATGTGTGTACGGGTTAGGCACAAGACCCTGTTAATGTGGGACCACCTAGAAGCCGTGACTCATCGGTGGCGGGTGCAAAGATGCGTTGGTCTCTTAGGTATATCACCTCAAGGTAGAGGGCTCCTCAGGCACAGGGTAATAAACCCAGCCCTTCCTCTTTAAATCAAGGGGGCATGTGTTGCCTGGGGGGATGGCCCCCTGTTATCAACGATGTTATTTTTAGCCACTGTCCAGGGTCGAAGCTACTGGACCCTCACCCCGAGAGGCGGTTAAACTATGCATAGTAAATACGAATTAATATACATGTCCGCACTAAAAAGATTATTCTGTAGCTTACACGTTCTGAAGCAGAGCTTTCCTCATTCAAGCTTTTGCTTGTGTATGAATATTGGCTTCAATCTCTGGTTGAAAATATATAATACCCCCAGGCGTCACACAGACTCACTACGTTAATTTAAATACCACTATTTGCGAGAGTAGAATCAATAAGTTCATGAAGGAAATTATCAACTGAAAATTGATATGATATGTCTAATCTAAAATGATTGATCCATAAGAACTAGTTTATCTATGCCGTCCGAAGAGTCTACCGTCTGATGATTGAGTGTAATACATTAAACCTCGATTAATAAGATAACCTAAGTAGGAAAACAATCTTATCATAATGGAGATTTTGCGTTTATCCGAAACTACGTCAGCACCAACGTCGCAATTACCTTAGTTATTTATGCTATATTCTTAATGGTTATTAAATAATCATTAAGTAAAGTCGTCGTCGGGGCGGCCTAATATCGGTATTAGCCATACAGCGAGGGATTCTATCCCCTTTTCACTAACACTATACCAAGGAGATTATTTTAACACCTGAGGTGGGGCACCACAACTACCATCAGTTCCTCACTTTACCGCACTTATCCCTGTGCTACTTGGGCTGAGTTGGCGAGGTCCGTTATAGAACCACGAACCTTGTGATTCCTAGCCGAACACTCTAGCGACTTAGCTAAAACGGCCCTCATTTTAAATAACAACTATTCAACTGTCTCTAGCTGAGATAGATTTGCCTCAAACAGCCCATATTATTAAGGTATTCGCCTCTCACTCCACTTATGAGGGCGTGACACAAGGACATTTTTATATGGGCCCACCCACAAGCCGAAGCTCATATGTGATAGACACAAAAAATGCGTCGATCCCGTCGGCATTTCCCCTCGAGGGGGCGCCTCAGTTGCTGGGCAATAAACCCATCCCTGCCCCTTTAAATCGAGGGGGCAGGTGTTGCCTGGGGGGGAGTAGCTCCCTGGGATCGACGCTGTTAATTTAAATTAACAAACACAAGCCCCGAAAGGCCCGTGGTATTAATGTATTTAAAATCATTCGATGTGTTTTATATATTAGTTACAAAATAAACGTTCACATAATACATGTTGTGACTAATTTGCATACCAGTAGGGCTATGTGAAATGCAAGAAGCTGCGTCCAGGATTTCAAATCGTCTCAACGTGTCCATTTTGAGTGACGGTAACCAATTTACCACGCACCTCCAATAAAATACGGAAATCCTGCTTTTACCTTCTGTGCCGCCTGGTCACAAATAGCCATGCGGTAAACGGTGAAAACCTTCACAAAGCCAAGTCATGAAGTTTATAAATGATTCAGACGTATATCCTCTGTATTTAGAATATTTACTTCTCTCTTTCTTTCCTTCCTCCCCCTCTCTTTCTCCTCTTCTCTTCTCTCCCCTTCTCTCTCTCTCTTCTCTCTCTCACTCACTCTCTCTCTCTCTCTCTTCCTTCCTCCCTCTCTCTCTCCTCTTCTCTCTCCCTCTCTCTCTTTCCCTCCCTCTCCTTGACCTTTCATATCTTCAATCGTCCAGTTGTATAAATACCGAATCGGACAAAGATAGCCACATTTATTTGCTTTGGTTCAAAATTAGCGGATGAAAAAGCTCGCTATCAAAACAATCTGAAAGACAACCTACCTAATAGCATTTTAATGAGACAATAAGGCGCAAATTATGTGATTATTTGAGACCAGAGAACACGAATCATCTCTAGTGCCACACGCACACGAAGACAAACACACTAAGACACACATACACACATACGCACACTTACACGTCGCAGACAGACAGACAGACAAATATTTATATTTGTGTTTGGATCAACGTTGATTTTTGCGCTTAATTTCCACAGACGCATACTCGTAGTTTTTAAGTGAAGATCTTTAAACTTCACACTTCTTTCTTACATCATCTTTCTTAGATCATCTTACTATGTTGTTTAGAAGCATGTTTATATATTCTTGATATATATTATATATTTTCAAGAAATCTATTAATAATGGCGGTTCGCTTCCGGTTTTTGTCTATATATATTTACCAACCCCTCCGCACGAGCAGGATGTGACACATGGTCAATTTCTTAAGCGGAGTTTAACAGGTTTGAATTCAGAGTTTTCCTTCTCCTAGACTGGTTACCCAGCCATGGTTAAAGAGCCCAGTCTGCCCTGCTATTTGCCCAAAGATGGAGGAGAATTGGATTCATACCTTTCCCAAGGGTATTAGCACCATGTGAAGTGCAAACAGCTTCGTCCAGGAATTGAACTCGCGTCGACGAGTCCATTTCCTATGACTCTAACCATTACACCACGCGCCTCCATTTTTGTCTATAACAAAAATTACGTCACTGCTTACGTCACATTACCCAAAATCGTCATAACATAGAATAAATAGACTCAAAATTTCAACATGCAACATTAGACAGTCTTCATTGTTTTTAAAAACAAGTTTTAATAAATACATCACTGGTATTATATATCTATATATAGTTTGTTTTATTTTAATATATATTTAAAGTTTACATTTCAAATTGTTTTATCTTTTAATCCTTTAATGAACTTGATGATTTTACTTACTTAGGGTACTAACTCGCTGACATTGAATTTTTTACTCCCCCCCCTCAGGCAATATGTTTCAACAATCTATTTTTACATTGCCCGGTGGGTGTTTTGTATTTTGTACTAGTATGATTAATTGAAAATATTTCCAGCTAAATTAGAATCTGTTTAAGTCTAAACTGAATTCGAAGTCAAAAGTTATAAGATGTATATCAAAGTATTATTTGTATTATTCGGATTATTGATTATTTGGATTTTTCTGACTATTGTCGTCATCTTCATTGTTCTATACATAACGTTTCAGCCGATATGCCTGTTGGATTATTTTGTTGTATATAAGCCGAGTTACAATACACCCCTTAAATTTATGAACTAAGCGAGGTTACGTGATTCAAACCTAAAGCAATCAATATCCCAGATGCATTGCTGGGTGACTAATTAATCACTGATACTGAGAGACATCCATTTGCAATCATTGACGAAGGACTTGATATACTGAGGAGCTCTAAGGAACACCCGAAGGATTCTTTGCCCGTAGATCGAAACTATGCCCTGCTTAACACAAATGATCTCCACCGGACAAGCGCTCTTGCTTGAAGCCTAATCGATAGCCACTAAAACTTTCCACCTTAAAACTTTTTTCTTTCCACCTTAAAACTCCCCCTATTACCCTCTTTTCTTGCACTCTCATTCCTTCCTTTGTCACCCCCCTTTTCCCTCAATCTTATCTATCTCCTTATCACCCTCTCCTCTCACTACTTCCTCTATCACTCTCTTTTCTCACTCCATCTTACTACTACCCCTATCACTCTCTTTTCTCACTCCATCTTATTACTCCCCCCATCACTCTTTTCTTTTCATCTTAAAACTCCCCCTATTACTCTTTCTCTTACTCTTACAACTTCCTCTAACACCTTTTCTCTTGATCTTACCACTTCCTCTATCACTCTCTTCTCTCTCTTTTCTCTCTCTCTCTCTGTGTCTTACTACTCCTCCTATTACCCTCTTTTCTCTCCTTCTTACTACTCCTCATTTTTACCCTCTTTTCTCTCCATCTTACGCCTCCTCCTATTATTTAAGGTGAAAAGAAAAAAAGAGTGAGAGCCTTCTTCATGTGTTTCTTGTCAAACTCGGGAACCTTCTCAAACTCTGGAACATCCCAAACTCGGGAACCTTCTTGTTGATCTCTGGAGCTTTCTTGTAATAATTCCACAACTGTAATAATTCCACAACACAGGATGCAGTTCTATGTCATACTAGGATACAAAAATAACCTGTTAAATATTGCATTATTATATTGCGGAATTATTATATCGGAAGAAATGGATTTGTTTTCCAGATGGAATAACGAAGGCTAGAGCCAAAGTATCCACCTATCGATTTTCAGATTTCAAAACCGTGCCTCTACACTGGACCAGATGTAAGTCTGACCAATCGGGTATCATTTCGCTGTTGCAAATAAAATATCGATCAGCAATAAAACTGTGTAGGTGATCTGTTTCATGTGATAAAGAACAGTCTGTTCGCGCCATTGCGCCCATAAGCACTGATGTTGAAAGGTGTGTTACTTACCAAGACTAGAAAGTAATATCAAGACTTTCTGTAAACGTTACAGGAAGTGATACACCTTAAACTGACATTTATATCAATTTCCAGAAATAAAATCACAAATACAACTCACTCCCGGTCACTTTCAAAGTATTTCTAATTTTCTTTCAGATTATCCATCCCAATCTATATATCTGTCTATATACCTATATATCGATATCTCGGAATGGGCAAATGAATCTATACATACTACATTTGTTTGGCTTAGAAACAATAGTTACATTGGCCACAAGAACGTAGTATATAGATTCATGCGTGCCTCTCAGAA
>CM042161.1:55045613-55070613 GCA_023376005.1 Doryteuthis pealeii | reverse complement strand
AGTGCTCAACCTGAAAATTGGGAGCGTATATAAAGCAATCTACAGACGCGCGTCTCGGGGTTTACCCCTCATCAGTGCAGCTATACTTATATATATATATATATATATATATATATATATTATATATATATATATGAAATACGATGAGAAAATTAATCCGACAATATGTGAAGAAAATGTTTTCAAAAATATAACAGACACAGGATGTTATGATCAAAGGAGAAAGTTTATATATTCTTTACTTAAGTATATAAACGCACATATAAAAAATAAAGGTAACTAACATTATATTCACACATTCACCATACACTTAACATTTTTAATTTTTCTCCCTTACAAAATTTATTTTGTATTCTCCTGATGATGGTTTATCATAAACCGAAATACTTAAAAATAGACATACAACATTTTTCCTTTGATCATAACATCCTGTGTCTGTTATATTTTTGAAAACGTTTTCTTCACAACACACACACACACACACACACACATATATATATATATATATATATATATATATATATATATATATATATATATATACCGATTGTATTTATAATTTAAAACTTTGCTTCTTACTGGCGGGTGAAGACGGCCGAGGGTTTAAGTGATCGGACTGATGAAATGTCAGTTGGGTTCTCTCCCGGCTAGAATGTGCTGCTAAGTATAACCACAATGAAGAGACGTAAAACTGTATCTATATCAGTGGTATCGTCATCTTCTTGAGTTCGACAATCATTCGATTTTACTGCTTCTACTCTGGATCGAATCGTCTCCGCAGTTTGTGGTGACTCTTGCAGCTTTTATCTTACTCGGCTACGTGTATTAACATTACAAAGATAGAATATTACCGGTATAATATTTTTTTTATTACCTACAGAAAGAGTAGCGACAGAAAACCTACCTGCCCGAGTGGGCAGTAAACCTTAAAATTACCTCAGCACTCAGTTAACCTCAACTGATTAACCGACTCTGATTCAGTAACTCACAACATCGGACTGATTATATCGCATTCCTCTAACTTCACTTGGCTGATCATTCGTCTCGGCTGAATGCCTTGGCCTACTTAGCAGTTACCCTATCTATGAACATTAATTGGTATGTCCCAATCCTCATATATACTGAACTATTATACTGACTGAGTAGTATGATGCCACTAGCAGTGATTTACCATAATTCATGCTACTGGCAAGTATTGTATTTTGTTAATATTATAAAGATTCCATATCATTTTCATTTCCAACCTCTGGTTATTTCTCATTTAGTGACCTTTGTTAGGTTACAAAATTAACCATACATTATTTCGATCAGACCACCGACACTCTTTCTTGATGATCGGTCACGGCATTGTTCTCCTTCCGTTTCTGAATCTAGTAAAAATTCTTAGATCTAATCCTGGTCACATTTTCTTCAACTTCAGATGGGACAAAGGAAGTCCAGCCACACTATCTCTTTTCTTATCTGTATGGGGAATCCTATGTTTATCTATTTACTTGCTGATCCCGGCTTAAGAATTATCTGTTGATTTTTAAAACTTCTCTATTTCCTTAACCATAATGCAACAGTGAGAAGTTGACCTGTATATACCTTACTGAAACTGATAAGATGAAACAACAATACACAAAAGCCTGCCAATTTGGGATTGGAACATGCCATAGACTTCCTCGATTTGTATGGCAGATCTGGGATATACTTTGGGTCATTAAGAATGGGCTGATGGATAATATTATATATATATATATATATATATATATATATATATATATATATATATATATATATATATATATATATATATTTATATATGATTAAATCTGTTCTCCTACACTTATTTTTAGCATAAAAATCCATTAAAAAAAAAAATGATGTAAAAAAAAACTCAAATGTTTGCTTTGCTTTAACAGTGATGGATGGATATATGAAGGCCATTTACACAAACTAGAATTGATGGAATAGATTTATATGTCTTAAACTGACCCATTTGCAATGTTAAATCTTAGCAACGTAAAGAGATTTTAATAACATCTGTTCAAATTAGAATTTCCATTACTAATTGATTCTTTCAAATCCACTTTCATTAAACACTTTAAGAGATTCTTCATAGGAATCATACGCCGCAAATACGTAAGTGGAAGTTTTAAAGCTCATTTGAAATGACCCTACTAAAAAAAAAATTTTTAAGAATAAATTGAAGAAATTAAAATATTCAAGGAAATTAAGTCATCGTTTTAGAAAGAGATCCTCAATTTTACAGATGCTCGATTATTCGTAAAAATTTTGAAATTAATATATGTAAAAAATATTAGAAAATTGAAAATTGCAAAATCAAAACTAACTAAGATTAACAGATACCTTACGTTTTTAAAATTCTGGTGAGAAATTATTAGAACTGTTGTAGCCAATTCTGTATGTTTCATTTCCGGTTTAGATGTAATTTAGGTTATATTTAAATTAGAGATAATAAAAATTAACTGGAATTTTTTTTTTTAATTTTCAGTTCTGAAATAAAGGAAATTATTATTAATTATTAATTAAAAAATAATATAGGTTATTTATTCAAATTTAAATTGATAAAGGATTAGAGAAACGTGTTCTATAATCATTTATCAATTTAAATCTAAATTTGAATAAATAATCTGTATTCTTTTGTAATCAATAATTTTCCATAAAAAATTTTTTTTTTTTTTTCATAGATTCTTAGCTAAATAATTTAAAAGGATACGCGAAAACTTATATTGCATATATATATATATATATATATATATATATATATATATATATATATATATATATATATATATTCTACTAAAAATAATGTCGAATCAACACTAATGTTTTTAGTTTTCTCCAAAGCATTTGACTCCGTTCAGGGAGGAAATATGGAGCATATACAACTCTCATATGGTCTTCCCACAGAAACTGTTACCACTATAATGATACTCTACACAGACATATTTATTTGACATTGCCGCTGGAGTCCTACAAGAAAATACTTTAGCATCATGATTATTTATAATATTCATAGATTACCTACTCAGAACTTCATTATAGATTGTCTTCACCAAAAAACGACAAAAGGCAGTGATATCCAGTAGAGACTATTACAGATGCGAACCTCGCTGGGGATATAAGGCTTCTCGAATAGAAGCGCGTGGTCTAATGGTTAGAGTCGTAGGAAATGGACTCGTCGACCCAAGTTCAATTCCTGAACGAAGCTGTTTAGATTTCACATGGCGCTAATACCCTTGGGAAAGGTATGAATCCAATTCACCCTCCAGCTATAGGTTAAATAGTAGGGCAGACTTTAACCTTGGGTAGGTAACTACTCTAGGAGAAGGAAAACTCTGAATTCAAACCTGTTAAACTCCGCTTAAGATATTGACCCTGTGTCACATCCTGCTCGTGCGGAGGGGTTGGTAAATATATATAAGGCTTCTTGAATATACACCTGCTCAAACTAAATGAATGCGGTATAGCCTAAAGAAGACAGCTAGAGGCGCTGTAAGATAAAGCGAGAATTCTTTTAAGCCGTAGCCGTATCAGTGCTAATGTATGGCTGAACCATTTGGATTCTAACGAAGCAAATGGAAGTTGCACAATGATGTTGCGTGCTGTAATGAACAAATCTTGGAAATAGTACCCCACAAAACACTAACAGTACGGCTACTTGTTCCCTATCCAACAAACCTCCCATGTAAGATGAAGGCATGCTGGATACTGCTAGAGAAGTAAGGACGAACTCAAAAGTGACGTTCTATATGTAAACCTGTCCGTGGGGACACCGGGGTAGGTCAATCAGCAAAAACCAGCATGAATCAGCTTTTTATGGATTCTGGATGCCGTGCAGAATACCTTCCAAGATATATATATATATATATATATTATATATATATATATATATTATATTTAGAAGTCCGTCGAAGACGATGATCGTTCACTATTGTCTTAACCCTCTGGTAGCTAGTTACTACATTTCTGAAATTGCAGAATCTCTCTCTCTCTCTTCTCTCTCTCTCTCTATATATATATATATATATATATATAATATATATATATATATATATGTGTGTGTGTGTGTGTGGATGATATCAAGTGTTACTTTGATAGGATTCAACCAATATTGAGAACTCAAACGTAATTATAAATATTTTGTATATATTTTTGCATATACTAAATAAATGAATATGTATTTACATTTCGCTGTATAACATAAACTGTCAACAACACACACACACACACACACACACACACACACATATATATATATTTATATATATATAAATAATATAATATTATAATGAATAGTTGAATGAAAAAATGAGAAAAGTATTTGCATTGAAAGGTGCTCAATGCTAATAAAGCAGAGCAGTTTTATAATTAAGTTGATATTATGATTTCCTGGACTACCAAGAAACTTGAAGTTATGAGTGTGTGTATACACAACATTATTATAAAATATATATATTATATATATATATACTGTTCACATGGGGATGTGTGTTGTTACGCGTTAAAATCAACGTAAAACTTAGTGATCATAAAATTTTCAAGTCCGAGTTATGATCGCTTACCACGCTACAGCTTTCATTTTAACATCTCAAAATGGCGTCAGATGTTTCTTAGGCGACTACAAGGCGAGACTGTTGTCATCTTGCTGATGATCGGTCACGCAACATATTGTGACTATTTCTCGCATTCAACCTATGGAAAACATTTTACACATATTTCTTTTGGCCAACCCGAAATTCCTCACCGCGATTTTTAGTATCTGCCTTTTTGTCTCACCGTGTTGATCATTTCAACGACTTCCGCATCCATTAATCCTTGTGGTTCTATAATCTCAGAAGACTCGATGGATGTGTTTTTCTTTTTTTAATCAAATTATTTTTTAAAATTTTGAATAGTTCACTAAGTAGGTCTGAGCCTATTCTAGTAGTGACCACCTCAAGCGGAGATTTAAGAAGTTTGAATTCCGAGTTTTCTCTCCCCTAGACTGGTTGCCCAACCAAGGTTAAAGAGCCCAACTTGTTGGTTTTTTTTCCCGATATAAGGTGTGTACCAGATGGTCACTTGTACTTATAGACTCGCCGACAACCATGTGACCAACTTCTTGTCCAATCACTGGCAGTGCTCTGCTGCTGATATTATTATTTATACTGGCTATTCTGGTCATGCCTACACATAGCTACTTGGATCTTCGTGGACGACGGACCATAGGATTCTATATCACAGGACTTATTCACTTACCAAAGGATTCTATATCACAGGACTTATTCACTTACCAAAGGATTCTATAACTCAGGATTTACTTACTTATTTACTTTAAGTTCTTTACAACTGGCCAAGGATGGCGGCCAGATACTTAACACAACTGACCTACTATTTATCCATAGCTGGAAGGAGAATAGTTTGATTCATACCTTTCCCAAGGGTATTAGCGCTATGTGAACTGGCTTCGTCCAGGAATTGAACTCGGGTTGACGAATCCATTTTCTACGACTCTAACCAGTATCCCACCGCGCTTCCCATTGTCTGAATGGCGCTGATGTTTTTCTTTTGTTGGGAAGAAAATGAAAATAAGTATAGAATTATATTATTTGGACTAGCAAATATATGCACCCTCCGGGTGCAAGTATTTAAGTTTTAATGTAGAAATATCGTATTAAATTAGAAAGTCTAATAAGAATGCAAATAAAATGATTTGAAACAGAGTAGGGGTATAATAGAAAAATAGAAATGAAACTTACTCTTCCATCACTGCCATCTTTCATTGCTGAATTTTACTTATTTAACTATCTAGTTAAATTAGGAAATAAAGAATAAATTACACTTATTTTTTCTTGTTAATGAATTTCATTTAAGATTCATGGAGAGATTTTTGCTTATATTCATTAAAAGAAAAACCAAACAGTTAGAAAATCAATAATACTAAGCACATATTTAATAAAATCACATTTTTTAATATCAATATGCAAATTAGCCTTACCGTTCACACTGCAAACCGCTATTTTTGTATATATAAATACATTGAATGTTATTAGTATGTAGATATGGACAACACTAATAAAAAGGTGAAGCCCATTAATAATTGAGGTTTGAATATAAATAAAATCATGAAGAATGTGATGTAAATAACTATGTTAATTGTGACTCGATTAGTAATATAGTTTCGGTTACAGACAAAAAAACACACAATCTCCATTATAATAAGATTATTCAATGGAACTTTTAGGACGAGATTTTTCGATCCCTTTGAAAATAAATCAAACTTAAATTGGGAGTGTTCCTCAGTGATGCCCCCCACCTCGGTTCATTGAAAATTCTAGGTCTTAGCATCAGATTGCCTCGCCCTGTCGACCCACCCAGCGCTTGAGTCAAGTGACAGTTTTCCCACTGTGTAAAAGGAGGACCATGGCAGCACCCAAACAGATCCGCTGGCAAGTTTTTTCCCAATATTTGAGGGTATAGCAGGTTTGAAAAATATTTCTCCCCCTTTTTATTAATTCATTTTATTTTTCCCGTCCTTTTCATTCATTTTGTTTATATATATATATATATATATATATATAAATATATAATATATATATATATATATATATATATATATATATATATATGTGTGTGTGTGTGTGTGTGTGTGTGAGTGTGTGTATATATATATATTATATATATATATTCTTTCTTCAAAATTATAAAAAAAAATTTAACGTATTTTACGGGATATTTTGGATTATTCGGACTATTCGCCTCATCTTTATTGTTATCTGTACAATTCGCCCGATACGCCCCGGCTTTCTTCAGGCACTATTAAACACATGGTGTGGATATAGGCATTTGGTTAAGACAGTTCTAAGTTCTTTTTTTCTTAGATTCAAAACGAAATTTCTTTGAAATAAGATCAAAGAAAAACTCCATGTCAAAAAAAAAATCTTAATACTGTATAAAACTGAACACAAATGGAATTCGTATTATTTGGATTATTCGGACTATTGTCCTCATCTTCATTGTTATCTGTACAACGTTTCAGCCGATGTGCCCTCCGGCCTTCTTCAGGGATTTCTTGTCGGACTCTGGAACGTTCTCAGACTAGGGAACATTCTTTTCAAACTTTCATTGCTGACTTATTTTCAACTTAGCATCTTCTTATTATAATGCAGATTGTGTTTTTCTGTCTGTAACCGAAACTATATCACTACTCAAGTCCCAATTCCCTTTGTTATTTACGTCACATTCTCAATGATTTTATTCTTATTTAAACATCAATTATTAATAAAATTGCTTTACATTATAAATACTGTTGACCATATCTGCATACTAGATATTTACCACGTACCCCACGTGTACGGGTTACGAACAAGGCCTTATTTAACTGGGACCACCCACAAGCTGTGACTCATATGTGGCGGGTACACAAAAGGCGTTGCCCCCTTTGACAATTCCTCTGAAGGGGGCGCCTCAGGCACCGGGCAATAAACCCAGCCCTGCCCATTTAAATCGAAGTGACAGGTGTTGCCTTGGGGGATAGCCCACGGGGATCAACGATGTTAGCTTATAAGGTACAGGGCCGAAGCCACTGGAACCCCGGTTGTAACCGGAGTTAGATATGTTGACCATATCTACATACTAATGATATGCAATTGTGTTTATACATACAGCAAAATAGTGGTTTACAGTGTGAATGGGAAGGCTAATTTGCATATTCATATTTAAAATTTTATTTTAATAATTATGTGCTTTGCATTATTGATTTCTAATGAATATGAGCAAGCATTTCGGGGATAAATTTTAAAAGAAATCCATCAACAAGATAAAATAAGTCATTTTAATCTTTACTTCCTAATTCAACTAAATAGTTAAATTTTGAAAATTTAGCAATGAAAGACTGGAGTGATGGAAGAGTTGTTCTATTTTTCGAATATACACTCTTTGTTTCAAATATTTTTATCTGAATTCTTATTTAGTTTCATTAGCTTTTCTAATTTCAATCTCATATTTTATTACATTAAAACTTAAATACTTGTACTCGGAGGGTGCATATATTGGCTAGTATATTAGAATAAAACAAATATATAAGTATATAATACGAGGCATGTATTTATTAAATTTTGTTTAAAAAAACAATGAGGTTGCATGCTCAAATTTTGAGTGTATTTATTCTATGTTATGAAGATTTGGGGTAAAACGTAAGCAGGGACGTAGTTTCCGTTACAGACAAATAGAGACCTAATCTACATTATTAATAGATATATGTCATAAATTCGGTTATGAATTTTCTTTTCAGCAATTTTAAACCCAGCTTTATTCATTTTTAAGCACAGTTTTCCTTTTCAAATAGAATAATGACTCATTCTCGGAACTTTTAGTTAGATATTTCAACCAGTGGACTTTCATTGCTAACTTATTTTCAACTTAGCATTCTAGGATAATGGATCTAAGAAATATAGAATGGATTATGAAACGTACAAAAGAATAGTTAATAAATAACATACATTTGAATTTGAAATCTCAGCAAATTTATGTCTGGGTTTTCTTTATATTCGTAACGGCTTCGACTAAGCCGCCATGTTTATTTGTTTCCTTTTTACCTCTTTTTCCCGCTAAAGAATTCCGCGTGAATTCTAATGGCACCAGCGAATTGAAATTAATTATACAAACTCAGTTTGTTTGTGCAAACTTGCTTCTTTTCTAACCTTCCTTCTGTATTTCTGTTTCATTTTTTTTTCTTTATTTATTTTTCTTTCTTTTTTTTTTTTTTTTTTAATTTGCAAATAAAAGTAAAACTAAAATAAACGCAATTAGACACGAGTGACTTTCCGTACCGAAAAAGTATTCGTTCATTTTTACTGATTTGCTTTCTCTCGTAACGCCGTTGTTAGGAGACATTTCTATCTCTAGAAAATACACATTCTATCAACATGCCTCTAATGCGTCAGGACATTCAGAATGCAAACAATGAACGAAATCTGTTATTATGCAAGTTTTGCATTTTCCATTAGGGAAAATATGCTAACAATAAATGCTAATGAGAAGGAAATAGGGAAGTTAAACGAAAAATTCATTCAGTTCGGAATTGATTATTCACGTGTCAAAGGTCGTTGATCTAAGAGTAACTCGCTCGCAAATTCATTCAACGGCTTTTCTAATTTCATATTAAAAATTTATATTTATACATTAAATTAGAATAATTTATTACATTATATTTTATTTTATTAACTTAAGGAAAATCCCCCAATGTAAACTTTGACGTGATATTAGCGAAACATTAGAAGTGTAAGTCGGTAGAGCGTTCGGTTAGAAACTACAAGGTTCCTTGTTTGATACCGGCCCTCGCCAACTCAGCGTTATGAGTTGCACAGGGATCTGTGCGGTAAAGTAAGGAGCTGATGGTGGGATTTTATTTTATTAACTTAATGAAAATCCCCCAATGTAAACTTTGACGTGATATTAGCGAAATTAGAAGTGTAAGTCGGTAGCGTTCGGTTAGAAACTACAAGGTTCCTTATTCGATACCGGCCTTCGCCAACTCAGCGTATGAGTTGCACATGGATCTGTGCGGTAAAGTAAGGAGCTGATGGTGGGTGTGCGCTCCACCCCAGACGCAAAAAACAATCTCCTTGGTCTAGCGATAATGAAAAGGCGATAGATTCCCTCGCTGATTGGTTGATACCGATGCTAAGATTTTTTTTAAATATAAGGCGTGTGTTAAAACCCCACTCCTATTTATAGACTCGCCGAGAACAATGTGACCAACCTCTTGGCCAATCACTGGCAGTACTCTGCTGCTGTTATAACATTTATACCTGCTGTTCGGATCTTAACTACTCACAATTGCTTTGAACCTTCGTGGGCGACGGGATATGATTATATTACTGTAAATTTACCAATACGCCGGATAGGACTTATTCGCAGGATAGGATTTATTCACTTACCAAAGGATTCCATATCTCAGGACTTATTTACTGAAGCCCTGTTTCAACTGGCCAAGGATGGCGTTCAGAAACTTAACAACCGACATTAGGCCACCCCGACAACTTTATTTACTTTATCTGTATATAGAATGTGTAACGGCATATTTTCTGGCCAAAAGTTGATATTTATCCAACCCGTTTGCCACGGATAGGATGTGACACAAAGTCACAAGTACGGGACATCCAGCGATACATGTAAGTATGTATATGTACTTCTGTGTGTACGTAGTTTACACGTATTATTGTATATACACGGTGATTCAGAAAATTTGATATCATTTGATATGTAAATGCTGTATAAGAAAAAGATACATCATTCGTAATCTAATTGTTATATACTGGTCTTTTCACTTTACCAAATCAATATAACGTTATATACCTTTCTTACTTCTTACTCTGGTCGTATTCTCTTCTGGCCGGCTTTGCTATTCTATCTTCTAACATCTTGGTCTGGTCTTGTCGTGGTGTTTCTTGGGGACTTCGGGTCTGGTTTCTGTTGGGGATCACTCCTTATCAGAAGCCCTGTGTCATTGTTAGTTTTTGGTAATAAACACAAGACTTCGATTTATGTTGATGTTACTTCATTTATAAATCCCCAACCAGACATTCTGTGCAGTCAGACTTACATGTTGCTAGCTCGGTTTCTAACTTCTAACTGCTTTAAACTGACTACATCCTTAAACCGGAAGACGGCCTTCTATGGGGTCCGGTTCTCACGATCCATCCCCGCAAGGCAAGGTCAGAGTGAGGTCAAGCATTGTCACTCATCTTTCAAGGCTGTGGGCTACCTAATCGCCATTATAATTTCTACACTACCTTAAAAAAACTATTAGGGATCCAATAATTATGTAACATAATAACTTGACCAATTCTCATTGATATCATTTCAAATTATAACAGCGGGTGGAAACAACTGGAAATCCTATATTTTATGTTGTTGTTTTTTTTTCTCTTTTCATTTATAAAAATTCCATTCACAGAGAAAAACAAGACATTTAAAAATTAAAGAGAATTTTAAAATAACGCTTAAATGCAAGAACTAATCTGACGTTCATATAAGTATGATAGACAAGTATTCCGGTTATTTCCTAGTTGAGTAACATGAGTGACCCAGAAAAAACAGAATCCAAATTTATTTATTTTCCCATTAAACTAACCCTAAACCCCAACCCTAACCTAACCATAACCATAACCATAAACCCTAACCCTAACACTTGTTGGACTTAAACTTAAAAAAAAATTAAAATTAACAGTTTTATTACAAACTTTGTGGGTTCTGATTTTTCTGGGTCACCCTGTAATATTATGTTACTCAACTAGGGGGTTAGGGTTAGGATTAGGGTTTAGGGTTAGGCTTAGGGTTTAGTATTAGGGTTAGGGTTAGGGTTGGGGCTGGGGTTTAGGGTTAGTTTAATGGGAAAATAAATAATTTGGATTCTGTTTTTTTCTGGGTCACCCTGTAATATCATGTTACTCACCTAGGAAATAACCAGTATTCCTAATAAGAATGATTTGCAAACACATCTATAGTTCGATAGATGGGGCCTTAACAGGTACTAACATAAGATTGGGGTGGATCTAAGAATAATGACAATGAAGGGGTACTTGACACGTCTTGGACCTCCAGAAGTGGAGGCTCACCAGCAAACGCAATTTAGTACCCTACCCAGAACACCCATTCTTGATTTCCAGTTGTTTCCACCCGCTGTTATAATTTGAAATGATATCAATGAGAATTGGTCAAGTTATTATGTTACATAATTATTGGATCCCTAATAGTTTTTTTAAGGTAGTGTAGAAATCATTATGGCGATTAGGCAGCCCACGGCCTTGAAAGATGAGTGACAATGCTTGACCTCACTCTGACCTTGCCTTGCGGGGATGGATCGTGAGAACCGGAACCCCATAGAAGGCCGTCTTCCGGTTTAAGGATATAGTCAGTTTAAAGCAGTTAGAAGTTAGAAACCGAGCTAGTCTTACCCTTCAGCTGGGGATATTTTCAGAGAATTCAAAATTCCGGATATTTCAATTTTGAATTTGAAACCAGAATCTACAATCTTTAACACTGCTCCGTTGTCTTTTGGACCAACGCTGAATCTACACGATGACAGTCTCCGCATAATGACCGGCGTCTAGCAAGTAGTTGTAAATTAAGCACCTGCTGATAATCTTGGACTTTTCATCCTGATGTATATCTCAAGATATTTTTAATGGTACGCTGGGCAATCCCTTCCAGCGTTTTTATTTTTTTTTTTTTCTGTAAGGAATCCCCGGGGGACGTCATTAAACTAACTTGACTGACTGATTCTTTATAGCTTATTAAATTATTCAACTGTATGAAGAAAAAAAAAACATCAGAAAATAGAAAATGTGTTTCAATGAACCAAAAGGAAAGAAAACATAGCTAGCAAAAGTTCTTGCATTTTTTAATTTAATATTTGAAAACGAGTGTTTATGAATTACAACCCTAGTTTTAAATTCTGATTTTGTAGAACCCACGTACTATTTAGTGAGGTCTGGTTTCTGTGTAGACGTTATCGATGCAAGGTAAATTACACTTTTGGTCAAGCAGTTTCCTTTTACAGGGCACATATCCGGGTTTCGGCTGTTAAATTTTTTCTGTCTATTTTTTAAAAATTATCCTTTCAATATTATCGATACAGGAGAAACTGATCTTTAAGTTGTTCTTATTAAAAAGTGTGTGTAGAGTATCGTAAACTGAGAAATGTGTGTGGATTAAATTTACAAATATCTTACCTATTTTCGTTATCACCTGTAGGTTGAATGGAGGGTTATACCATATAATCCTTCTATTTTTTCCTATTTAGTTTTTCGTTCTTTTGCTTTTTGTTAAATTTTATTTTATTTTTAGTATAGTCGCTATTATATTGTGCTTTATTATAAATATCGCTAACGCTATCGAAAATTGATGGGTACTCAATTTTTTATAAACACGTTTTTTCTATTTAACCCATAGATGGGGTCCTAACAGGTACTACCACTCCGTGTCAGAGTAGTCCTAGGAGCAATGGTGATGAAGCGGTGCTCCACATTCCACAGACCTCCTGAACTGGAACTTCACCATCAGATAGAGTTTAATGTCATTCCCATGACATGAAGACCCTCAGCCACCGCCTTCTAGCACATATATGATAATAAGGGTTTGGGCTTGCCATAAGGACAATAAGGTTAGTACAATCATATAGGTGCTAGGGCTTTAAGTGACCAGCTTTTGATCGGGGGCCTCTCCGACCGCCGTCTACCTTAAGTAAAGGCGTAAGTAGAATGTTTAATATCGTGTACTACTCATCCAACAGGATTCCCTCCTTAAGCATCACGGTTCGCCACCCACGACCAACAGGTGGGTCTATTGAGGGGTATTACCTCTCTGCAGAGGTACAGTCGGTGTATTGTAAATCGCCGATAGGGCTTTTTATAGAGTAGCCCATATATATATATTTACCAACACCCCCACACGAGCAGGATGCGACACATGGTCAATTTCTTAAGCCGAGTTTAACATTTAAATTCCGAGTTTTCCTTCTTTTAGGCTGGTTACCTAATCATGGTTAAAGAGTCTAGTATTCTCCGCTATTTACCCATAGCTGGAGGTAGAATGGGATTCATACCTTTCCCAACGGTATTAGTCGCCATGTGAAATGCCAACAGCTTCGTCCAGGAATTAAAGCCCATGTATACGAACACCGCTTTTTTTATCATGGGAGCCTTCTTTGTTAATGCATTTAATCTAATGATGAATATTAAGGGTCAGGAAAATTTCTGCTCAAATTTCATTAATAGTGCCAGATTTAATACAGACTATTTAATACTGGCTTTGGTAATAATATATTTCCTGCAAGTCTAAGTTTTGGAGCAGGGATTGCAAAACGGGATCTTAAGGACAAGCAGGAACTCAGGTTTAGGGAACTTGATCTGACGTACTCTACCTTATCTCAATTTACCCTTGAACAAATTGTCGTATTAATTTGAATCTGATAAATATCAATTTACGTCATCTTGTTTGGTTTATTTACAAAAAATAAAGCCTATCTGTGATTATTGAAGACTCGGTGTAAATTGTCGCCATTATCATACATTTGCATGTGTGAACGTGTCTATTGAAACGAATAGCTTGAAGTGTGTCGTTGAACACCGTCAGAATTAGGTGAAAAGGATCAGTGTGACCCTCGGTTCAAGACAGGATTATCTTCAGCCTTCTTCCTTCGAGAAGGCTCACCGACTTTGTGAAAACTCGAAAGTACTAAGCCAATCAAAGGGTCATGTCACTGAACACGTCTTGGACACGTTTTTATGCTTTATTTTATTTTATTTTTATTTATTTTTATTTTATTTTTTTTCCCCATTTTTATCAGATCTGACGAGTGGGAAGTCGGTGACAACATTTATTCTTTAGATTGATCTTATTATTCTTCATCTCAATTTCGTGGGATCATTTTTCATTAAATTTCTCTTCGGAGACATTTCGTCATCTTTCTTCCTTTCTGCCTTTATCGGTTCTTAGCATTCTTTGTTTATTTGTTTGTTTGTTCTGGTTGTTTGTTTGTTTGTCTGATTGTTTTCTTCTTTCCTTCCTTCTTTCTTTCTTTCTTCTTTCTTCCTTCCTTCCTTCCGTATTTCCTTTTCTTCTTTTTTTTTCTTTTCTTTCTTCTTTCTGTCTTTATCGGTTCGTTTGTTTATTTGTCTATTTATTTGTCGGCTTGTTTTGTTTTCTTTCTTTCTTTCTCTCTATCTTTCTTCCTTTTTTCTTTTTTCTTTCTTTCTTCGAACCTTTCTTATTTTCTTTCTTTCTTCCTTTCTCTTCTTTCTTCCTTCCTTCCTTTCTTTCTTTTTCTTTCTTCCTTCCTTCTTTCTTTCAATTCTTCTTTCTTATTTCCTTCTTCTCTCCTTCCTTCATTCCTTCTTCCTACCTTCCTTTCTTTTTCTTTCTTTTCCTTCCTTATTTCCTTCTATATTCCTTCCTTCATTACTTTCTTTTTTCTTTCTTTCTTTCTTTCTTTCTTTCTTACTTTCTTTTCTTTCTTTCTTTCCTTCTTTATTCCTTCCTTCATTGCTTTCTTTTTTATTTATTTCTTTTTCTTTCTTTCTTTCTTTCTTCCTTTCCTTCTTTTTCCTACTTTCTTTCTTTCTTTCTTTCTGCAATATTTTATTTTTCCTTTTATCCATACAGAGTTATTTCTTCCTCGACTTTTTAGACTTTCTTTCTTCTAGTCTTGCAGTCTAGCTTTAAATATTTTTTTCTTTCTATCATTTTATTGAAATATCTTTTTTCTAGGATTTTTTCCCTTTTCTCCTTCAACGGTTTTTTTATTTCTCATAGTTTCTTTCGTCCTTTTTTTATTCTTCTTTTCTTCCTTCTTTCCTTTTTTTTTCTTTCAAAATTCCCCTCTTTCTATAATATCGTTTATCCAGAATTTTTTCTTCTCAACTCTTCACTTATTTTATTATTTATGGCCTTTCCTTCTATATTTCATTCATTCATTCTTTCTTTCTTTTTTTCTTTCTTTTAATTGTCATACCTTTTTCCGTTTTCTATATTCCATTCATTCATTCATTCATTCATTCTTTTAATTGTTATACCTTTTAGCGAACTCTTTCTTCTTCTTCCTTCACTTATTTTATTATTTATGGTCTTTCTTTCTATATTTCATTTATTCATTCATTCATTCTTTCTTTTAATTGTCATACCTTTTTCCGAACTCTTTCTTCTTCCCCCTTCACTTATTTTATTATTTATGGCCTTTCTTTCTATATTTCATTTATTCATTCATTCATTCTTTCTTTTAATTGTCATACCTTTTTCCGAACACTTTCTCCTTCTTCCTTCACTTATTTTATTATTTATGGTCTTTCTTCTATATTTCATTCATTCATTCTTTTTTTTATTGTCATACCTTTTTCCGAACTCTTTCTTCTTCCCCCTTCACTTATTTTATTATTTATGGCCTTTCTTTCTATATTTCATTTATTCATTCATTCATTCTTTCTTTTAATTGTCATACCTTTTAGCGAACTCTTTCTCCTTCTTCCTTCACTTATTTTATTATTTATGGTCTTTCTTTCTATATTTCATTTATTCATTCATTCATTCTTTCTTTTTATTGTCATACCTTTTTCCGAACTCTTTCTCCTTCTTCCTTCACTTATTTTATTATTTATGGTCTTTCTTTCTATATTTCATTTATTCATTCATTCATTCTTTCTTTTTATTATCATACCTTTTTCCGAACTCTTTCTTCTTCTCCTTTCTCTTATTTTATTATTTACCCTTCTTCTTCTCCCTTTATCGTTATTCTATTTTAATCGTTATTCTCTTTTCATCATTATTCTCTTTTCATCATTATTGTATTTTCTTTTTATGCTGTCTTTCTTTTCTTTCTTCTTTTTTTTTCTTTTCCTTCTTTCTTTCTTTCTTTCTTTCTTCTTTTTTTCCTTATTTCTACTACTATATCTTTATTCCGAGCTTTTACTTCTTTATCTTCTTTCATCTCCAATCCCTTTTCATTGTTTAATGATTTCTGTCTCTACTTTTTTTTTATTTCATCACTTTCATTCATTCTTTTCTTTCTTTCTTTAGTGTTCTTTGCAATATCTTCTTTTTCAGGATTTTTCCTTCAAGTAAACTCATCGTTTATTTTTCATTTATGGCCTTTTTCTCTTTTTATGTCATTCATTCATTCTTTCTTTTTCATTATCATTCTTTTTCTTCCTTCATTTTATACATATTGTTTATTCCTTTGTTATTCATTCATTTATTTGTTCTTCGTTTGTTCCTTTCATTCTTTCCTTATTTCTTACATTGTTTCATATCTTTACCTTTTTATTATGAATTGCATTTCGGGTTTTTTCTTCTCCATCCTTATGCAACCCTTTATGTCTCTTTTAATAATATTATTTTCTTTTTCTACTACCTTTTTTCATTCTCTTTTCTTCTCATATCTATTGTTTATTTCCATAATCTGGTTATACGACTCTTTCTGTGCTTAACCTTCTTATCTTAAAAGCCTTTGCTATCTAATTTCTGCGTATTGTTATGTAATAGGGTCCCACCACCAATCTTGATGCCCTGGCATGGCGGATATATACGGTCATTTGCGTAGGAGTGATTGACAGGGAAAGGTCAAGGGTTCAATTGCCGTTGAGACAAGCTGGTTGCTCTGGGAAACTGCCGGAAACAATCCCCCCACACGAACAGAATAAATACAAGGTCAATATTTAAGCGGAGTCTTGCAGATTTACATTCAGAGTTTTTCTTCTCCTAAAATGGTTACCATATATATATATATATATATATATATATATATATATATATATATATATAGTAAATGAAGAAAAACTCTAAACTTGCTTCATTACAATAATTTATTTCAACCGTATTAATACGGCATCTTCAGGTAACACAAGAACATGACTCTTACTCAGGAAAGGCCATAAATAATAAAATAAGTGAAGAGTAAGAGTCATGTTCTTGTGATTACCTGAAGATGCCGTATTAATACGGTTGAAATAAATTATTGTAATGAAGCACGTTTAGAGTTTTTCTTCATTTACTAAATTTCTTGCTCTGTCCTGTTACTCACTGGTATTAGGCACATTGAGCTCTCCTTATGGTCTACCTGCATCAGCTTGGTTAAACCACACATGGAAAGACCCTAACTACGGAAAAAACTATATATATATATAATATATATATATATATATATTATATATATATATATATATATAGTTTAAAAAAATGGAGCACCATAATAAAAAAAAATCCTAGCCAACTATATAAATATTGACCACCCTACCCCATTCCATCTTGTTTCTTCTCCCTCCACACTCAAAGAATCAAAATTTCTATCCACACCTACAATAAAACTAATGGCCTAACTTAGTGCCACCAACATCAACAACTTTTCACACCTACCATAAAGCTGATGGCCTAATTTTGTTGGCACCATCCTCTACATCTTTTCTATAACTATCCCCACTTTCCATGCAATAAATTCAAGAAGACTCTCTCCTGACCAACAAAAATTTTTACCCACTTCTCCATACCACCCCATTCCTAACAAGCACCTAGCAACCTCCTCATCTTATCTCCCCGAACAAACTACAATCCTCTGATCTTTCCCTCTCGATTTTCCATGATAGATATCATCGGACCAACTAAATCTTCACAAACTTGCCCTTCCCCTGAATTCATCACCAAACTCACTTTCTCATCTATAAATACAAATGTATGTACCATGTTTTAAATAAACATACTGGTGAAGTTCCCGCTTGAAGCGGAACGAAATATTTCTCTTCTACATCTACTTGTTAAATTGTTGTCCACTTTTCCTTTTTCCCTACCTCCTACTGTCGGATTTACTCCAACCCTCCTATCTTCACACACACACACACACACACCACACACACACACACACACACACACACATACACACATGTATATATATATCACGTTGGCTTTCAAAACAAACGCGCATATAAAAATTAACGGTTAATAACATCATATTCACGCATTCACTATACACTTAACATCTTTTATTCTGTCCCTCACACAAACATCACTTAACAGTGTCCTGAAGATGGTACAATATACAGAAATGCTTAAGTATTGACACATAAAATTGTTTCCCCTAATCATAACATCCTGTGTTTGTTATATTTTAAAAATATTTTCTTCTCATATTGTCGGATTAATTTCCTCACCATATTTTGATATATATATATATATATATATATATATATATATATGTGTCTGTGTGTCTGTGTGTCTGTGTGTGTCTGTGTTTGTACATACAAAGATGCACACAAACATACACACACTAGCATTCGCATTCCCACATAGACATACACATAACCGCATAATGAACCCAACATGCATAGACCCACATATACAGAGACACACATGGACACTGACACACACACACACACACACACACACACACACACACAAATACACAGACAAACATGCTGACATACAACACAAAAGAGACAAATATGCTGACACCTTCACGCACGTTCTAAGAAATACAAATTCACAGAGATAGAGAGAATGCATGTGTGTGCACGAGAGAGAGAGGGGGATACGGAGAGAGAGAGTGAGAGAGAGACAGGGAGTGAGTGAGAGAGACAGAGAGAGAGAGAGAGAGAGAAAGAGAGACAGACAGACAGACAGACATACCGACCGAGAGAACAAAATAGAGAGAAGCACCAACATACACATATAGAGATAGAGAGAAAAGGGACACACCTAAAAGCACACACTTACACACAAACACACACACAGAGTCAAGCACACAACACAATACACATGAACACACAAGCAAATAAACAGAGAAGAGAGAGAGAGAGAGAGAGAGAGAGAGAGAGAGAGAGAGAGAGATAAGGATAAGGATAAGGATAAGGAGAAAGAGAGACAGACAAGTACACAGATAGAAAGACAGAAAGAGAGGAATAAACAGACCAGCACACATACATACAAGCAGAGGAGAGAGAGAGAGAGAGAGAGAGAGAGAGAGAGAGAGAGAGAGAGAGAGAGAGAGAGAGAGAGAGAGAGAGAGAAGCACACACACACATACACACAGTCAAACACACACATACACATGAACACAAAGCAAACAAACAGAGAGAGAGAGAGGGGGGGATATATATATAGAGGGAGAGAGAGAAAGAGAGAGAGTGGTGGAAAGAGAGACAGGCAAGTACACAGATAGAAAGAGAGAAAGAAAGGAATAAACAGACAAGCACACATACATACAAGCATACAGACAGACAGACAGACAGAGACAGACACAAGACACAGAGAGAGAGAGAGAGAGAGAGAGAGAGAGAGAGAGAGAGAGAGAGAAGTACACACACACACACATACACGCACACACACATACACACGCAATAATCAATGGCATATCTTCGTGCGGTCCTTGTCCGATCTTATCCCCTTTTTTGACGTCAACCGCCGACACTTCACAATGGGATTAAGTCGACCCCCGCTCCCCCCTGCTTGAAATGAATTGTCTTAGTAAAAGACGGAAATGTATTTTAATCCGGGAATTGTTTTGTGCGGGAAGGGGGGGGGAGAGGGAATGATGGATACTTTTGGCGCAGAGTAGAGTGAGAAAGATCGAGTCAGGTAGGAATAAAATAGCAAAAAGAAGGAGAGTCAGACCAAGAGTATGTGGTGAAAGCGGAAAGGTTCGATTTTAAACTGAGGAGACTGGATGTGAGGGAGTGGTAGAGAAGAGGGTTTTTTTTCTTCTCCTGGGATGAGGTTGGTGGTGTTTGGAGTAACATAAACGGCTTACTTGACCGACCCTGATGTGTCATCAGCAATACCGCAGTCAGCAGCAGCAGCAGCAGCACTATGAATTTCCATTGTTATGATTTCCTTTATCTCCGTTGAATTATTATTTTAGTCACCTCAAGACTCCAGGACACGTCTAGCCGATCTTAACAATTTTCTTGTTTATGTGATTTCGATAATTACTCTGATTTCCAATTCATCTCGGTTCTTTTCCAAATCTTTGGGGACCGTCCCAACGGCACTAATTATAACTGGTATGACCTTTATCTTAATATTCCTCAGTTATTTTTTTTTCAGTTCTTTGGTCAAGTCTATTATTATTTCCCTCCTTTAGAGTTTTTCTCCCCCCCCCCTTAGCCAGATTTTCCCTTGAGGTTGAGTGACAGCAAGTCTCCTCATGTCTCCAGGACTCTTCTGTGAATTCTAGTCGACTTTGGGACCGGTTTAGCTCAGTCGGTAGAGTGTTCGGCTAGAAACCACAAGGTTCCTAGTTCGATATCGGCCCCCGCCAACTCAGCGTATGGTAGCACAGGAATATGTGTGGTAAGTAAGGAGCTGATGGTTATTGTGGCGCTCCACCTCAGATTACTAAAATAATCTCCTTGGTCTAGCGCTATTGAAAAGGGGATATACTCCCTCGCTGTCATTAGGCCGCCCCGACGACTTTTTTTTTAAACAATGCAGTAGTTTTTATGGTCTCAGTTCTTCTTCTTATCTCCAATTCACCCATACCCTTTTCAGATCCTTGGGGACCGTTCCAAGTGCACCATTTATGATTGGTACGACCTTTCATAATAATTCTTTTTTAATTTCTTTTTTTGAACACTACTAAATTCTCTGTATTTTGACCGCTTTATCTTCAAATACCAAACATTTTACTCTGATGAAGGCCGTTATTCTTTGTATGCTTAAATATTTTATAATTTTCTATCATTATTATTTCATTTTATATTTAAAATAATAATAAATAGAATACATGTGTACATGAACAAACTCCTGGCTGAAACACGTGTGAGTAAAAATATCTTTTATCCATTCAACATTTTTCATTCCTTATTTTTTATTTTACTTTCAACTACCGTCGGATACATTTTCATTTTCAACTTACACACCACACACACACGCAAACACACACATACATACTACACACACACACACACACACACACACACACACACACAACACACATAAATATATATATATTATATATATATATATATATATTATATATATTAGTCTGAAACTTGATCTGAGAGCCAGCTGATCTATGTAGAAGCAATAAACTGGTGTTATTGGATTGGTAGGTTTTAACTTGATCTATCCCTTCCGACATTAGCCTGACGTACCCAATATCCTGAGGGCGAATGCAGAAAGGTAGATATTCATCTATAAATTACTCTTCTTTTTGTAGATATCAGACTGTTCGATCTCTGATACGACGCAATCCACACTGTTCAAACGTTTCTCTCCTTTTTTTTCCCATATAGTTGAACACCGTCATCCCTAGGGCGTCAATCTGTATGCGTGGTCAATAATTCCCTAGATTTGTGAAGAAAACTTCTCACTTCTTCCATTGTTCAGTCTAGAAAGCGCTCCGAATATCTTACTAAGAATATTGTCTCGACGTTTATGTCTTTTATAAGGTTTCTAATGGTCAGATTAGTCTCCAATATTTCCCATTTTCTTTCTTTTTCTTGAGATATACCTTTTCTACTTTCACTTTCATTTTTGTCCTGTTAAATCAAACCGTTTCCAGCATTTTCGAAATATAACAACCTGTATGCACATTTGGAGATTTCTCAAATTTCTGATATGGTCCACTGTGAAAATATTTTGTTCTTACATAAACTATTCCACAATAAAATGCCTGTTTCTGTTCAGAATGCTTTTGCAGTTGACTTCACCCATGCTCATGTCACTCGTGATGACAATTGGTTTGTTAATTTCCTATCATCAACACTGTTAGTTTGCATTAATTCGATTCGTTTAATGCAATTAATTCTTGGATACTGTTCATCGTTATTTTTTGATAAAGAAAGATGAAGCTTGTTTCAGTTAATTATTTTGTCTTAAAACACTTTTGAAAAATCATTTTATTGCCTCTTATAAACAACAGATTTGCATTTAGATTCTCACACGGCTAATTTGTCTCATGATTAATATGTATATGTTTTACGTTGTGTGTTTCTCATGTATTGTTCCTGTGAGCTCCAAGGGTATCATGTCCCATGGGATTAGCTTCACGCTGATTAGCATGGCCTCTTCAATAGTAGTTTAAACCAATTAAAGTTTTTCTTTTACTTATATATTTTTAAATAATTTTTACTTATATTGATTTAATAATTTCTTATTTCTATTTCTTTATTTTCGTTCGCGTCATTATATTACCGGTTTTATCATATTAGTACTACTAAGCAAATATATGCCCCTCGGTGCAAAAGTATTTAAAGTTTAAATTAATAAAATATTAGATTAAATCAGAAAAGGCTAATGAAACTAATTAAGAATTCAGATAAAAAGATTTAAAACAGAGGGTGTATAATCGGAAATAGAACAACTGAAACTTACTCTTTCATCACTTCCGTTTTTCAATGTTAAATTTTCCTAATTTAACTATTTAGTTAAAAAATAGAAGTAAAGAATATAAAATTACAATTATTTCTTCTTGTTAATGAATTTCTTTTAGGATTTATTGAAGAGATTTTACTCATATTCACTAAGATAAAACCAAACATTAGAAATCTCAATAACCAAGCAGCACATTTTTATTAAAATCAGTTTTTTAATATCAATATGTAAATTAGCTTTACGCTTTACACTGAAAAACTGGTATTTTGTTGTATATATAAATCACATTGCATGCTATTAGTATTTAGGTAAAGCCAACAGTATTAATAATGTCAAGCAGTTTTATTATTAATTGAGGCTTAAATAGAAATAGAATCATGGAGAATGTGACGTAAATAACTAAGAGAATTGTGACTTGAGTAGTAATATAGTTTCGGTTACAGACAGAAAAACACACAATCTCCATTATAATAAGATGATAAAAGAAAAAAAAAAGAATGCAGAGTGGCTAAAAGCCGATATTAGCCAGATGTCGAGGGAGTCTATCTCCTTTACTCTAGCACTATACCAGGGACATTATTTTTGAATCTGTAGTAGTGCGCCATACCTACTGTAAGATCTTCACTTTACCGCATAAATCCAAATTCTGACTAATCATGCGCTGAGATGGCGATGTTTGATATTTAACCCGGAATCTCGTTATTCTGAAGCGAATGCTCTACTGACTGATCTAATTCAGAAGTTCCTCTTAGTTCGATACCGGCCCTCGCCAACACAGTATATGAGTAGCACAGGGATCTGTGCGGTAAAGTAAGGAGCTGATGGTAGGCGTGTCGCTCCAGATACAAAAACAATCTCTTTGGTCTAGCACTAGGGAAAAGGGGATAGACTCCCTCGATAATTGGCTAATACCTACTTTAGGCCACCCCGACGACTTTACTTACTTTACTTTATAACTTAAGGCTGAGAGAGGAAGTGCTTATTTATAAATGAAGAAATAAATGTTATTCATAAGGCTTTTTTCTCTATAAACAGACAAAATGGTTGCTTGATTGGTTGATGTTTAATGGAAAATCAATGTTTTCGGGGGTAATTAGTGACACATTGTGTTTGTGTTTATATATATATATAGTGTGAACAAAAAGTATTAAGACAATCAGGAATATTTCTTGTATTTATTTTTCTCAAACTAGTTTCGACCTTAGGTCATCGTCAGAAGAAAATTTTCTTATTTGAAGAAATTGATAGATTAAAAGGGAGCATTATAAGAATTATAAAGTTCAAGTGTTTTTGTGGGTTTGACATGCTGTTAAAATCCGGGTAGGCGAGTGTTTAATAGTAGCATGTCCATTTGTTCGTGAAGAACCTCTATGAGGTAGGTTATTTTTTAGATACTCTTATATATGTGAGAGAGGGGTTCATGGGAGTTGTGTGTATGACTGTATGTGTATACATATATATGTATGTGTGTGTTTACATATACGTGTGTGAATGTGAGCGTGTGTCTGTATCACGGTACTGTGCGCGTGACTTCTAGATTTTTAATTGGGTGGCTTGTTTGATGCGTGGGGGTCAGTGTTTGTTTATTTAGGTGACCTCGGCCACCCTCGTAGGTGTAGACAGGTTTATTACCCTATGTTAAAGTAGACCTGTTTTTTTATTAAAGCCGTATATATATATATATATATATATATATATATATATATATACAGGGGTGGAAAGGTAGGTATACAGTTATAAAAAAACATATACAATACTCGTTGCATTTATTAAACAAACAAATGTTACATATACGTGTAATAATATTAATTTTTATATGCAGTAGGTTACTGCGGCTTAGTAAGTATGTATTCATAAACCCCTCCGAACAACTAGGATATGACACAAAGTCAATTTTTAAACAGTTTAACAGGCTGGAATTCATGTAACTCTTCCTTCCCTAGACTGGTTGCTATACAAAAGTTAAATATCCTAACCTTACCTATTATTTGCCCATAGCTGGAAATAGAATAGTTGAATGGATACCTTTCTCAAAGGTTTTTGTGCTACGAGAAATGCAAACAGCCCCGCCCAAGGTTGGAACCCGTGTCGCCGTATCCATTTTCTACGATGATAACGAAACGCATGAGATTCTCAGAGACTTTGAAATAAA